>AWOL01S0001842.1:239684-323908 GCA_000715115.1 Nicotiana otophora | reverse complement strand
CGACAATTGAGGAAACATTGGAAAAGTTCCTAGAGAACTAGAACACCATCATGGCTACCTTGGTACAGCACGGGTCAGTGATCGAAGAGCTGGGAAAAGAAGTAAAGAAGATGAGAAAGTCCCAAGCTAGTAAGAAGTCAGTGGACAAGCTCCGGAGGCAGATGACCAAGCTTGATGCAGCCGGATATATCCCTTTTGACATGTTGATCGACCCACATGCTCCAGTCCCAGATCGTGCAGCACCAGCTGGCTAGTCTGTGGAGCCAGACTCTGCTGCCAACACTGCCGAGGCAGTGCATCAGATGTTCACCAACCCAGTCACTCCCAGAGTTGAGGATGATGAGATCCGGTTGGATGAGACAGAGGGCGATGACATTATTGTGGACACAGAGATGTCCAAGGAGACATAAGGAGTTTTTCTTCACTCTTTCCCCTCTTGTACTCTTATTTTGTTAAGCATTGGGGATAATGCTTATTTTTATTCGGGGGATTGAGTTTATTTGATCTTTTTTGGTACATTCTGAGATAATTGGCCTGTAATAACTTGATATTATTTTCTTTCTCTTTCGTATTCTGTATATATTCTCTCTTTTTCTCTCATTATGTATATTCAGTAGTTATTTTTGTTTATTAGATTCTTCATCTTTTGTTTCTTTGTGAGTTCTTGGTTTGAGTTAGTAGCTTCTTTGTTTGATTTAGCAGCCTCTTTATATGTTCTAGTAGATAATAAGCCTTTGGTTTTTTTAATTCTACGGTTCTTTCCAAAGGTAGTTGTTGAGTGAACCAGGTGACGCGTCCCAACGATGGATGGCGTGACAACCTTCTTAAGGGAATGAGTCTTTTTTGATGTTTATGTAATAATAGTAGTAGTAATGAATAAAAAGACCTAATTAAGTCATGCTCGAAGAGTCAAATATGCTTTAATTGGTACCAACACACTTAACTACGGGCGTATGGTTAGAAACAAGGTTTTTGAAACAAATAGCTCTAGTTAGTAACTTTGTGACTCTTGTGTTGACTTTGGAAACCATCGAATGATATGATTGAACCATAGTGATTTTCAGTCTTGAAGGTGGTCGTTGGGGACCCTCGACTCTATCCTCTTTAACAATCCAATTGTGTGATGGGTGAAATGCTTTGTTGCTAGTCCAAGTACCCGTGCGAAAGGTCTAGAACTTGCCCCGAATGTGTTTCAAGGCAAAATCCTAAGCTTTGCTTGGCTTGAAAAGTGATTGTAGGCTTTCCTTGTCCCGTTTGAGTTTTCTATTGCCTACCAATGTTGTGATCCCTATTCAACCCCTTTGAGCCTCAAACCTTTCTCATTTGACAACCATATTACAAGCCTTAATCCATTTTGTCGTGACCCTCTCTTGGCACCCGAGCTTTCCTTAACACCCTTTTGAAACAAATGGCTAAAAACATAAGTTTGGGGGAGAGACAAGGAACTTGAAAAAGGTATCAAGTCACAAAAAGAGAAAAGAAATGATGAGAAGGAAAGGCAAAAAAAGAAAAAAGCAAAACGAAAAATACAAAATAGTGAATAAGTGAAAGAGTTAAAGGAATTCAAAAGGAGGTAATGATCCCAAACATGAAGAAATTAAAGAGGAAGAAAATGAATGTAAAGATCAAGAAAGAGTGATGTTATGTCTCTCTAGTTCCCCAAGGAAAAGAAAGTGCCTCAAACAATTGGGCCGCGAAATGTAAAATGGAGTGCTTATGGAAAGGTGTAACTACTCACCCATATTATATCCAACCCTAATCCAAAAGCCTCCATTACGTCCCGAAAGAAGTCCTATTTGATTTCATGCCGAGTGAGATTACATTAGTGGCGATCTACATGAGGGGCAAGCCTATGGTACATGAAGTCGTACTTGCGACATTCTCTTGAGAGAGATGAGTGAACCTTTCGTAAACCTTTGGATTGAGTTCTAAAATTCTTTAGTAAGCCAGACAATCGCAAAGTAGAGGAGGAAGAGTTTGAAGTCCACCATGACCTACATGATAGAGCAAGAGTCCTTGATGAGTAAAGTAAATTCTTGATGCTGAAATGTCAAAATAGAACTATATGTGCATGAATGTTTAACTTGTCACCTTGTTGATAATACATGAGTAGTGTGGATAATTGTTTGTCCCAAGTGATGTGTCGATGGCTCACCTTTTTCTCGCTGAAATGACCCTTAACTTTTGGAGGTTGGAACTAAACTGTTTGCTTGAGTACAAGCAAAGACTTAAGTTTGTGGGAGTTGATAAGTGGGGAGTTTGACTGCTTATTAACGCCTTTTAGCGTTAATTTTAGTCTCAAAGCGTTGAATTGTGTTCCCGAAACTAATGAATACCAAATTGCAGGAATGCTAGAAGTTCATCTCCCGAGATGAAATTCGACTAAAAAAAAGCAGTCCTAGCACAAGGCAATAAAGGGCACAGAAGCACACAATGTGTGGTCCGCAGAAGGAATTCCGCAGCCACAGAATAAATTGCAGACCACAGAATTCCATGTACGACCGTAAACAAAGAAGTAAAATTAGCAGACCTTTATGCAAATTGCGGACGGCACATGAATTGTGCGGTCACAAAACTGGGCTAAGAGTCGAAGATCAGAGAGTATGCAAAAAGATCAAGTCCAGAGCCTTAGCAAATTGCAGACCGCACAAGATTTGTGCTACCGCAATCCTAATATTGTGGACTGTAGAAGAGCTGCTACGCGGCCGCGGTCCAGTAATGTGCGGTCGCAGAACTCAAGTTCCAGCCAGATGAAAATATCTGCGGACCGCACATGAAATTGTACGACCGCAGAACCTCCTGAGGGGTATTTTTATCCGAGATTTTCAGGCTTATATAAATAGTCAAGTTTCAAAAAATTAGGTCAAGTTTGAACCTCTGAAGTTACTATAGTTGTGTTTCTTTGCAATTTTAGGAAGTTTTTCTTTGTTTTGGTGTATTTATAATAGATTTAATTATTTTAAGCTTTCATTATGAGTTTAATTAGTCTTTCTTCTCTATTTTCTTCAAACCCAATTATCAGTGTCTAGATTTCGGCTAAGGTTGTGACTTAACCCTAGTGTGTAAAACTTATGGGTATTTAATTTTGTGCTTGTTTATGATTGGGTGTTGATTATTTAGCTTAGTTCATGCTTTAATTGTGGAATTAATGGTTGCAAACATTAGTTCATACCTATTTGACTTAGTCTTTACTTGAGAAAGAGAGACTTAGTCTAGGATAACTTAGCGAATAAGGAATTGGGTCAATTAAGAAATTGATTAACCCAATTAAAGGGTTCAACCTAGAGATAGTAATAACCCGACTTGAGCACTTATCAACTATTTTGGGTGATACCCATTTGATCTCAAGAAATCCAAATTTGGCAAAACTACTCTCTGATCGAGAGGTACTGAGTGGCTAAATTATAGTTGATAGCAATAATACACCCCAATCAACGAAACAAGCATTAAAGTCTTTATCCCGTTAGGCAAACACCTAGGTCATGGTCACTACTCTAAGCTTTTTATCCATTTGGAAAATCCTTAAAAACAATTTTCTCTAGTCTTCTTCTTTTAATTTGTAATCAAAAGAGTAAAATTAGAAATAGAAAACAAATTTTAATGTGGAAGTGCAAATCTAGATAATCCAATCACTCACATTGAAATATATACCCTTAACTCCCGTCTTAACTCCTTATGGATTCGACCCCGACTCTTAGTTGGGTTTCTATTATTGCAAATGACTGTTTCAGACCTCTTTTGAGGTGTGCTTTGGACGTGATCAAGATCCGTGTGATTAGTTCATGTTTTTTGATTCTCCCTTGTGAAATTAATTTGTAGTATGGTACTAATAGGGAGTGGTCCCTGCCGGGCATGCTTGATAGTTCTTTCATGTGTTTCCTTGTATATTCAGTCATATTTATGTTGTTCTTATAGGGTTTTAGCTTGCGAGGTGTGTGCCCAAGTGGTGTTGGGTGTGACGTGTTGATTTGAGTGAATAGACATGGAATCTTCATGTTTCTTGCCTCGTTGTCGATGTTGTGGAGGTTTGGAATGGGGTTCTAGCTGATTTGAGGTTAATTGCAGGTGTTGAGTTTGATTATGTACTGCTATTGTGATCAGAGATGTGGTTATGGCCATATGGGTGATGTGTTATACCGTGTGGCTGCACCTTATGGGTGTAGGCATAAGTTGTTGCTGCTGGTTAAGGTTGGTACAGTGTGTTGATGTAGGAATCAGGTCTTTGGGAATAGTTGGATGGTGAGAAATTTCGGTGGAAGAAATAATCTTCAGTTGAGTTGGTGTTGTCGGACCTATGTGGATTTGGGTGACATGGGATCACCCGCGAGTATATGTATGGCAAGTACACTCAGTGACTTGACGACTTTGGAATTGTTCTTGGCACGTTCGAGGATGAATGTTTGTTTAAGAGGGGGAAACTGTACCGACCCGACAGGTCGTTTTGAGAATTAGCATCCCCTTCGGCAACTTAATATCATGAGCAGCTTCATAATCTGTGTTATGACTTGCATTTGTGGCCGAGTTCAGTTTTCAGATGATCTGGAGTCAATTTAGAAGAAGGATTCTTATTTTAGAAGCTTAAGCGGTATGAGTTGACCGCCGTTTTAACTTTTGTATAGATGACTCTGATGCGTTTCAACGATTCCAATAGCTTTGTATGGTGAGTTTGGACTTAGGCGTGCGTCCGGATTTGAAGTTGGAGGTCCATAGGGTAATTTGATGCATTTTGGCAAAAATTGAAAAGTTGAAGTTTTGGAAGGTTAAGAGGTTTGACTGGAAGTTGACTTTGTTGATATCGGGTTCAGATTGCGATTCTGAGAGTTGGATTAGCTTTATGTCATTTGGGAGATGCATGCAAAATTTGATGTCATTCTGTGTTGATTTGATATGTTTCGGCACGGGTTTTGAAAATTGAAAGATTGAAAGTTCATAAGTTCGATTCAAGGTGTGATTCGTAGTTTCGACGTTGTTTGATGTTATTTGAGGCCTCGAGTAGGTCCGCGTTGTGTTATGGAACTTGTCGGTATATTCGGACGGAGTCCCAAGTGGCTCGGATGAGTTTTGGATCGTTTTGGAAATGTTTTGGTTAAGGTTGTTGGGCAGTGTTCTGGTGTATCCACATCTGCGGAGGTTTGATCGCAGATGCGGAGCCGCTTTTGTGAAGTTTCTGTCTCTTTCGCGATGTTGAGGCATGGGAGGAAGCTTCGCTTTTGCGGAGTTTTTGTCGCAAATGCGATAGCCGCTTTTGCGGCGCAGTGATCGCGTATGCAGAGATGTTTGCTTCTATGGTTGTTTGTGCGCTTCTGTGGAGTAGCATGTGTAAGTCCCCGTTAAACATTTTTTAATGATTTAAGATTTTAAAGTGCACTAATAATATTTGAGAATAACGTATTCGAGTATTAAAGAAGACCCATGGGATAGAACCACATCATTTTGAAATGAAAATATATGTTTAAGGTGTGTTGGAGTATTCTAAGGAGTTTTGTGAATGGTAAGAATTTGTGTGGAACAAGTTGGATACACTAAGTAGAAAGGATGTCTCAATTAGCACAAGACCTGACTTCAAATGAATATAACTCCATAAATATAAAGACTTAGGTGGTTATATACCTATCAAATTAAATCCCTCTGAGTCTAGTTTCTAACGCATCAAACTGTTTGTCATTTGGACATTTCTATAAGAAGTTATGACCAAATTACCAAAGGTTGGCAGAAGTGTGAAGTGCGGATGTGAAGCATCCGAGGCCGCATCCGAAAGAAGGGTTGGCAGTGAAGTGCTACCATAGCATCCGGGGAAGCATCCGAAACCCAGAAAGATGGGCCTATAGATACAATTTCGGGGTTCATTTTCCCCATTTCATTTGGACGAATTTTGGAGCTCTTCTCCACTCTCTCAAGACCACCAACTCCCCTCTTCTTCAAGTTAATAAATCCTCATCATCTTGGTGTGAAATTCCATCATTTATACACTAGTATTGATGAAATCTATACATAAAATACCTAGATCTTCAAGAAATTTCTTTAAGAACTCAAAGGAGGGTTTTGCAAGATTTCTTCCACAAGGTAATCCTACACTCTTAGCTTACATGTATGGATATATTATGGGAATATGAGTATGAATTAAGTATTGGAACTTATGGTATGGTGATTAGAAGCAATAAGTTCCCAATTTAAATACATAACCATTGTAGAGATTGAAAGGTGATTATTTGATGAAATTTTGTTGGTTAGGTGTGGATGGATGGTCATGTATGTGATGTTGGAAGTTATGAATTATTTAAAAATGATAGTGGGATAAATTATTGGTAAATGGTAGTAGTTGGATGAACTAATTCTATGGTTAAAAGGTGTAGAGATTCATGCCTACTAGGTGTATGATAAAATGCCCAAATGGCCTAAATTATGGAATTTATTACTAATATTGGTCCCATTGGATGTTGTTATTGTAGATTGAAGTTTCTTAGTGTAGTGAATCATTGTAGTATCATTAAGGGATGAATTTGAGATATGTTGTCTAAACTACTCTCTTAGAATTGAATTCTATGATATTCCCGTAAGTTTCAAGTATGGTTGTCTCAAGTTCCTTATTCTATATTCCGAGTTGTTCCTAATAAATTTGATTGATCCGAATAAGCAAAGTGTCGAGAATCATGTATTCAAAACGTGTTCTGAATGTTCCTATCACATTATGTTATCCTTTGGGAATGTGTTCAAGAATGATATGTGTATTAAAATGCTATATGTCTTTGGGTCATGTTTCAAATGAAGGTTATGATGCCAAATTGTGTGAGAAAAACTCAATATGCTTAAGACTCTTAACTGCTCATATGTGTACCTAAAGTCTTGATTGGAAATATCTTATTGTTGATAATCTATAAAGATGGTTGGAAGTGAAATAAGTGAATTGGGGATATAAAGTGTGGCCAACGTGCCAAGAGTGAAAGTTATACTTGTGGCTAATAGTGCCAATGAAATGAAATGATGTGAGAATGATTATGAAATGAGCTTCGATTCAACTTCTCCAAAATTGACTTTGAAAAAAGAATTGCCTAAAAGCTTATGAACTCAAGTGATGCCCATATGTGGCTGTTTTAACTAATGCTATGCTTTGTAAGTAGTTTCGATGTATTTTGCGTTCTTGCATATTCGTGAGTTGAATTTATGTATTGCCCATTTTGGGGAAAAGTATTTCAAAAATAAATAATGTGTTACTTGTTTATGATTTAACTTGTGCTTCGATTGCCAATCATTTTACTCCATTTCTTGGAAAGAAATCCATTGTGTTTAAAGCTTTCATTACTAATGAACCTAAAGTTGTGATTTCCGAAATTTTCTATTTGCTGATATTTATGATGATGATCCATGAAAGGGAAGAAATAAAAGTGTGGAATATGAAATGCGGCCATTATGCCATGAATGAAGAATCATATGTATGGCCAAGAGAGCCAATGAAATGATGATGTTGTAAGTGGATGAAAATGCCAATGAGGCTATAAATGGTGTGAAATGTTATGAGGTAAATGCATTTGTATTGTTATTTCCTTTGTATGCAAATCAAAAGTGTTTTGGGGAGTATCGATAGTCACCGAGGAAGAGTAGGTTGAAATAACCTAACCCCAAAACTACACGTACCGGTGTAGGAGTGGATTATGATTATTCCCCTTATTTGGGATGAGATTGATATGATAAAATTATTCCCCTTATTTGAGATGAGATTGATGTGATAAAATTATTTTCCTTAATTGGGATGATGATTGATCGAAAAGGATGATGTTTATCCACACGGCATTGTGGTGGGATGGCCTAGCCGATCAGGTCGTGATCGGACACCCTGCCTCAAACATGGTGGTAATTGTACTGGAAATTATAATTGAAATTGCAATTGTGTTTGATGTCTCTAATGAGATGGCCTAGCCGATCGGGTCGTGATCGGACTCAGTGCTAAAAGTACAATGGTATTGGTATTGATAGTGATTATGGTTGATGTCTCTAATGAGATGGCCTAGCTGATCGGGTCGTGATCGGACTCAGTGCTAAAAGTACAATGGTATTGGTATTGATAGTGATTATGGTTGATGTCTCTAATGAGATGGCCTAGCTGATCGGGTCGTGATCGGACTCCGTGCTAAAAGTACGGTGGTATTGGTAGTGGGAATATTGGTATTGTAAAAGGTGATATTGTGAACAATGGTATATCGATGCTAAAGATCTCCCAACCAAAAAAAAATATTATCTTCGTATTTTGAAAATTATTATGTTTTAACTTGAAAATTTGTTGATTGTTGTTTTCATGATTTTCCTTGTTATATTAGCATTCTATTTTGAAAGAGGACAGTTATTTTACATACTAGTACTATTCCATATGTACTAACGTTCCTTTTGCCGGGGGCGCTGCATCTTCAATGGATGCAGGTGGTTCATCAGCGGGCACCTTTGGTCCTCATTAGTAGTCACTCTCTATTCAGCAGGTTTTGGTGAGCCCTACTCTATTCCGGGCTTTATGTCTTCTGACGTTGTATTTTGTACTATGAGGTATAGCCGGGGCCTTGTCACCGGCACTTCCATTATTCACTTCTGTTGTACTTAGAGGCGTCGTAGACAGGTTGTGGGTGGTATTTGATGTTGGGAATTGAACTAGAAATGTTGGTATTTGACAAACATGTTTTCATTATATCTATAAACTTATAATAATTTGGTAGTTATAAATAAAGTTGCTAATGAAAATAAAATAGGAGTTATTAATGAAATCTTATAAGTGTTTGATTAATGGAGTACATCTCCTCTTTATTTATGATTGAGTTTGGGTAGAAGTAAATCTAATAGGCTTGCTCGGCCAGGTTCATTCAGTTGAGCACCGGTCGCGCTATTCGATTTCGGGGCATGACAAACTTGGTATCAGAGCCTAATGTTTTAAAGTGTCCTAGGATGTCTCAGAGCCGTGTCTAGTAGAGTCCTTCTTATCGGTGTGTTGTCGACCACATCTATAAAAAGGAGGCTACTTGGACATTTAGGAATTGAAATATGCTTTCTCGGCCGGATTCACTCAGTTGAGCGTCGGTCGCGCTCCTCGATTTCGGGGCATGACAGCAGGTGCCATTCATTCTTGCACATGTGCGACCACTGGGCTGGCTAGTTAGTTTCACAGATGCGAACGTTTTCTCGCAAATGCAAGGCCGCAGAGTCGGCATTTCTGTTCGCAAATGCGAAAATCCCGGGCAGAATCACATATATTCGAGGATTTGGCATTTTTGTTCATTTTTATGTTTGAAGCCTCGATTTTGAGCGATTCTGGAGGGATTCTTCAAGGGTTTGATTTTGGTAAGTGTTCTCTATCCAGAAAGGATTACATTTTATGATTTCATACTTATTTGTATCATTAAATCAATGAACTGAAAGGAAGAAAATGTGAAATTTTGTAAAATCTATCAAAAATATAAAATGATGATTTTGAAGGATGAATTGATATCAGAATTTGGTAATTCTTATATGGTTGGACTCGTATCGGAATGGATGTTCGCATTTTGTGAATTTTGTCGGGTTCCAAGGTGCAGGCTGAGGGTTTGACTTTTTAGTTTTAATTAAAAATCGAAGCTTTCTTATCCGGAATTATTTTCTATGAGTTTTATTTATGATTTGAAGTTATTTTGGCTAGATTTGAATTGTTCGAAGGTTGTTTCACTCGAGAAGGTCATTTTAGAGTATCGGTATAACTTCTTTGAGGTAAGTGTCTTTCTTAACTTTGTGTGGGGGAACTACCTCTTAGGATTTGAGTCATTTGTGTTAATTGTGTCATGTAAAGGCCATGTACGCGAAGTGACGAGTACGTGCTCGGGCTTATTTGTAGAAATTGGACCGTTTAGGGATCTTAGGTTCTTATGTTCATTTGATATGAAGTTGTTCTTATCATGTTAAATCACCCATTTACTAAATTCACCCTTACGTGTCTTATTTGGAATTAATTGCTTCTTGTTCTACCCTTATTACCGATTAAACTCTTGTGTGCCTTAACTGAAGTTGTTGCCTCTTCTATTGCCATGCTATCCCTTCTGTAATGTTTTATCCATAATTGAAGTTATTATCATCTTTCCCATAATTGTCTATCCCTAATTAAAGTTATTATTATCTTTTTCGTAATTGCTTATCCTTAATTGAATTTGTTGTATCTCTTCCGTAATTGCTCAACCTTAAATGAAGTTTTTGTTATCCCTTTTCATTGTAGATTTATCCTTCTTTGGAACCATTGATTCGTGTTATCTCTCTTATTGTCAAATTGTACTTTTGTCGAATCATTGCTATACATTATCTCTTCCTTGTTGAGCTATTCTATTCAGACCATTATTTCGTGTTATGTCTTTCTTTATGAGCTCGTTCTACCGTTTCTTTGTATTCTGAAGTTTCTGAGTTAATTTACTTGCCGCATTCTCGTGTTATTGTTGTTGTTGCTGTTGTATTCAGTGTTGTTGAGTTGCAGGCTATGCGTGGTTGTGATATTGAAACTATTTTGAGGTAATGTTGTGGCATATGGGCACATATTGTGAAAGTCATTTTATTGAGTTGTTATGTTTTGGAACACGTGTTATTCTTAAGAGGATTGTTCGGTGTTTATACAAGGTTTCTGTCGTGCTATTGTTACTATTGATACGCTTGCAGTGGTATAAGGTCTGGGTATTGAAACACATGCGGTGATATAAGGTTGGCTTGATACACGTGGCTAGTAGGGGAGCTACTAGAAGTCATATGGTGTGATAAGGTATGCTAAAATGCGGAATGCTATTTTGGGAAAATGATTTTCAAAACTAAATGTAAAGGCTCCCATGGTGATATAAGGAAAGATTTTAATTCATTTTGTGATTTGACACTACGAGGCGGTACCTCGGTAGTGGCTCTTATTGATATTTTTCCATTCTTTTGTACTTGTCTTTGATTGTTGTTTTCCTTAGCATACTATTAATTATTTTTCCTCCGTGTTTCACTATTTTCTTAGTTCTGTGTAGCTAATCTTGTTGTATTATTCGTTGTTTCAATTTCACTATTGTCTTTATTACACGGTACATTTTGTGGTGATCGTTTCTTATGTGACATTCATTGTCTCTACTCTTACTTATTGACTTGAATTGTAGTAAAGCACTTACTCAAGCATACACGTAAATAAATCACCCGTATCAGTCTAAGAAAATGAATCCTGAGGTTTTAAATATTTACATGTACTCTCGTGTACTTGCCTTATGTGTAAGAGTTATCCTGTTGGTGCGTGAGTGGTCCGTGCGGATATTAGATATTGTCACTTCCTTGGCACGTGAGTCATTCGTGCTGTTATGAATTGTAATTTGGCCACAAGATGCCAAGTAATTAGGGTTCAAGAATTGGGACCCGTGATTGTGATTTTGAGGTTTGGTACCTCATGGAAATTCTTGGATAAACCTGGAGTGAAAGTGGTCGTTCCTAATGAGCTGTCACTTATTTTCCCTTATTTGGTTGCACCGGATTTGTACTGTGTTCAGCTTACTCTACAGCGTTATTACCTGTTGTGTCTCGTTTCTAACAGTTGCTTTTAGTCCCTATTACAAATACTGTATTATTATAGTCATCATGCCTAGCTTTATATTGATATTGTTCCTTGTTAGTTCTATATTTATACTTGTTCAGGTTGTTTAGTCCAGTGGGTGTCTTGACTATTCCTCGTCGCTACTCCACCGAGGTTAGTCTTGATACTTACTGGATACTGCTATGGTGTACTCATGCTACGCTTCTGCAGATTTTTGTGCAGATCCAGGTGCCTCGGTTATTGTTGATTATTAGCTAGTTGACCGAGCATTGTTATGGAGACTAAAGGTAAACATATCGTCGCGTTCGCAGGCCTCAGAGTCATCTTATGATATTGTACTTGTACTGTTTAATTCTATTCCGAACAGTTGTATTTAGGAATTTGTTTTTCTAGTAAACTTAGTAGAGCTTATGACTTGTACTATCAGTTCTGGGAATGTTATTTCATGCTGTAAATGTTGAGTTCATTTAGAAATATTTGGTTTGTGCTTAATCGTTCTGTTGTTTAATTTCTGTCAATTTATTCATTAAGTGTCAATTTATTCATTAAGAAATAATTTCCAAAAAATAGAAAAACTTCCAAAACACAATCCAAACGACCTCAAAATGCCAAAAAATAACATGATTCACTGCATAGCCGTGGATTTTTCTCACCACATCGTTTCTGATGGACCCACCAAATTTCGGCTCAATCAGAGCCCGTCAAGTTGTTGACCTCCGAAAACTCCAACAATTCGGTCAAAATCGAGGTTTGTGTTTTTCTATGGTATACCCAAAAACATTCAGATCATCCCAATCATATATCAATAAAAAATAGATATCTCATGATTACAAGAATAATCCAAAATTTTAACATAGTTAATTCACATAACAGTAGTGTAGTTTTTCAGAAAATAACATATACATGCAATTCAAAGACGAACATAAATACGATATTCTTATTTCATGAAAACCCTAGTTATCTAATCATATGTGAGTGGGCTTCGATACCAATTTAAGGATTATTATAGGCACCGGAAGCAACCTCAGTATCAAAATCACATGTAATCTAGACAACTAATATAAATGAGATTTTACGGGTTATCTTTTGAAGCGTGAACAAAGCTCCTCTATCACGTGAGCCTCTAATTCCATAACAACTCAATGAAATCTCTACCATCAGCATGATTGCGATTCCTGAACGTTCCACGATCTTCTATTATAATACCCAAATAATATCTGAAAATAGTAATTTAGTGTGGGCGAAATTTCTAGGAATAAGGCTGAAATTTTTGGCCACCTTGTCTTTTTACCTCTAGGTGAAAAACCTTATGTATTTATAGCACAAGTTTTAAGGGTTAAAACCCTTTTTCAAAACCTGTTGGGTTTTCCTTTCCACCAGAAAAATGATTCTAATTATTTAGGCACAGTAGAGACCACAAATTTTAATTAACAAGGCTTCCAATTATGAAATTAATTTATAATTTTCGAAATTAATATCCACCACAATTAATTATGAATTATTCTACTAAAAATTCATAATTGCACTCCTTATTCAATTTCGAAATTCATCCATTAAATCTTATTTAACTTCCCATATTAAGATTCAGATACTAATCAATTAAATTAAATTACTGATAATTTAATTTATTGATTATTTCCTTTAGACTTTCGCTTAACTTATTTCATGTGTCGGATACAAAATTCATCGGTCGGGTTTAGACATGAAAAACATATAAGCTTTCATAAAGGTGTATCATCAATCTCTAAACCGAGACATGTATTATATGAACTAACTATTACTTCGCCAATGCATATTATTGTTATCCAATTTACCAAGCATATTGACATACGAAAAGATCTCATCTTTTAATAAATCAAAATAATAATAATATACACAACTAATAATAATTATTTCAAGAATAAGAGTATAAATACATTTAATGGCTAGAGAGCTTATTTTATTAAGTCAGCATAAAATACTTATCTCTACTTGGTCCGTTCAATACAAACGAAATGCACCAACACAAGAAGTTGGAATTAAATCATTATTATAATCAAAATAAATTATATTTAATCTTGTAGTACAATCATCCATGATGGTTTGACCAATTCTATCATTAATTTCTAAACTCAAACTTTATACTTGTAAGAACCAATGCTTTAATCTTCCGTGTATAAGATAAACTCTATACACTAAATCATCTACAATATAAGCAAATGACACAGACTAATATATGATCTATTTAAAACTTTATTAAAACTGAATAAATAATTATTTTATAATAATATATTATATCTAAACCAAACATAGTTAATAATATATATCTCAACAGTCGTGCGGTCTAAATTGGCACCAACCGTTTGTTTCACCTTCTTCTCACGTTGGTCTTCCTAAAGAGAAGAACTCATTGAACTCTCAAATCTGTCGTTTACTTGTAGTGGTCAGCTAATACAATTAAAAAGGAATCTAGAGGAAAATACTGATAGTGCGAAGAAAACAAACTTTGTTTTCGTACAAGAAAACTCAACGGGGTAGCTCAATTATATTGGTGGACCAAAACTAAACCTCAATAAAAAGTCTTAAATTTATTTAATAAAATTTAATATAACTGTTTTTTGTACGATGGTATAGCAATTATTTTGTACATGTCCATGTCTTGATAATTCATTCATTTACCTACTGCTCTCACCATTATAAATATTTGATAACTCTACTCATTAAGACTTAAATAATATTTTTACAAGAAATATATATATGACAGTTAAGATAATATTTTTATAATTTCTCATAATTTAATAATCACAATTTTGTACGACATTTCATATATTTTTAAAATAGTTCAAGTCTATTCTAAAGTGACAAAAGGTTACTCCAATTATACAAGAGATTTTGTTCTTTAATTATCTCAATAGTCATCAAATTGTTTACTTCATATATTTGCATATTTATAACACTAGAGTTATTTATTTGAATAACCTCTATCGCATTCTAAAAAAGAAGTATAAAATCTATATTTTTTATTAATAATTCATAATATATAATTTGAAAGGTTTGGGGCCCTTCAATTCTAGGGCCCTTCTATAGTAATAGTGAAGGAAAAACAATTAGATAGTGATGAAGGGTATAAGTTCAAAAAAGTACGTAATTGTGCCTCTTGAAGAACTCTTCTGAAGATCAATTATTATTCGTCACTTGTTCTGTTTTCTTCAGCGAGTAATTTATATTTGTCCGCTTTTACAATGAATTTAACTTAACGGCAATGAGGCATTGTTTCTGATTAATGTGCAAGACCCATACTTGTCTGAGTAGACTTGTCTCTAGATTCAACAACAACGACGACCCAGTATAATCCCACTAGTAAGGTCTGGGGAGGATAGTGTGTACGCAGACCTTACCCCTACCATGAGATAGAGAGGCTGTATCCAATAGATCCTCGGCATCCTTCCCTCCAAGAGCGACCCCTCTTGTCTAGACTTGTCTCTAGATCAATGTAAAAATCACTTAAAAAGCTCATGAACTCCTAGGGTTAGGGTATCTCTCTCCAATGGAGGCCAGATTTGGAGAAAAGTTAATGTGGAAAAAGGATTACTGTGGGATCTTTTTCTTTACCCAGTCACGTCAATTACACAAGAAAGAAAGGCCGTTAATTAGTTTTTAGCTTCTGTTAGTGCCTTTCCCGTTAAGTGGATTAAGTCTTCACTTTAATAAACTTAGAGGATGACATGTGCTTAAGTGTATACTTAATGGATGACAATGAACCTACCTAGTAGCTGTCATTAGGTTGTCAAATTGTTGTTGGTTGCATTAAAATAAGAACAAAGAAAGACTGACGAATAATCCAGAATAAGAGTCAATTAAAGATAATCTACTCCATATAAAAATAAATGAATCACGATTGTGATTTTCAAAAACTGTTAAAAGCTCTTTTCGTAGATAAAAATCGTCGGTTTCGCTCAATTGTTGCTCTAAGTCGTTTTTAATCAAAAGTCATCCCCTTTATCAGTGGATCGAGGGGACCAGAGAATATGCTTGAGAAAGTACAACGATTTTGAAACAATTCTTTCCATTAGACGGGAAAGGATTATCTCCATTAATTTTCAATGGAGCAGTGGATGTATGCCACGTGTGCAAAAGAAGTATTGATGGCCTGGACCAATTTCTACGGTACTCATTTAATTTCTTATTTATTTCATCATTAAATTATATTTTAAAGCCAAAGGTACTTGCATAAAAATATTTCTCATTTTCTTTACTTGTCCTGTACATTTAAAAATGTTTATAAACAAGAAGTACTGGAATTTATCCACTTTTTGGAATTAAAACAAAACGGAAGAGAACAGGAATTTATCATCTTTTCTTAATGTAGAGTACGAAAACAAATTAAAAACAAGTAAAGTAAAACGGAAGGAGTGTGCATTTGCTATAAATAAATACAAAAGTAAATACATATATTTTTCTTCTGTGAACACTGGCAATGATTTTCAAAGTCTAGGTGTTCTTTTAATTTGTTAGAATACTTATTTAGTGTATAAAATAATGTAAAATTGAAAGAGTATTTTATTTAAATAACTTGCATTTTCAATACTCCTATTATTTAGAGTTGAAATGAAAAAATAAATAAGAGACTTTAAGGTACCATAGAAATTGATCCCGACTATTAATATTTACTTACAAACGTGACATCAGGGACGGTTCAATAAACTTGGAAGCCTAAAGCAAAACTTCAATGAGAGACTTTATTTTTTGTTATAAAAGAAAAGAAAATTCATATATAATTTCATTAAAATTCTATTTTTCTAATTTGTTTATGAAAAGTTATTAATAATTTTATCTTATCCAATTAATCTCTCTTGAGAGATACTTTTTAATTTAAATTTTTTTTATCGTTTGCTAAAAACTAATCCAGGGTACATTTTAGGATTATATTAAACTTTCAGTTTTTTTTTGAGTTATGAATTAATAATCGATTTTGTTTCTCAATTTATGGTCTAGAGAGTGATTCTGAAAAAAAGATATTCTTTTCTCAATTATGCTCAACAATTTATTCTTATTTTTTATTATGAAAATTTGTATTTTCTCATTTAAAACACCAAATATTCTTTTAAAATTTAATTACCATATACTCCCTCTATTTCAATTTATGTGAACCTATTTTCTTTTTAGTCCGTGCCAAAAAGAATGACCCATTTCCCTATTTGAAAATAATTTACCCTTATGCAATGATTTATAGTCACATAAAATATATGTGTCTTATTTTACACCATAAGTTCAAAATTCTTCTCTCTTTTCTTAAACTTCGTGCCCAGTCAAATGAGTTCACATAAATTAAAACAGAAAGAGTAACTTATTAGGAAAATTTGGGGCTCCAAAATTATGAGGCCCAAAGCAGCTGCTTTAGCAGCTTCACCCTTGGAACGTCACTGCGTGGCATATATCAAGGAAATTTTACCTCCTATAGCAAAGCTTTACACCCTATTTATTATGAATAAAAACCCTTTTAAAATATTATTTTCTATAGCTACCTTTTAGTTTTTATAACAAAATATGTATTTATGGTTAGTTCCTACCGTTAAGACATTAAATACGTTGTCTAATATTTTTTCCTCACATTCTTTCAGTTTATTCTCTCCCAAAATCATTGTATCTTGTTTCTCTCTACACGATCTGTCTCTCTCACACAACATCATTGTCTTCCCCATTGTTGAACCACAATTCTCCTTTATTTGCAGGTTCTCTCTCTAGATTGTTCTCAAACCCCAGATTTCGATTTGTTGGATTTCATCTCTGTTAACATGAGTTTCAAAATGTCTTAGTCAAAGTTTCTGATATGAGTTGTATCTTTTCTCAAAGTGGAGCGGACATGGTCTGTTCATAGTTGAATTGATTTTGAATGTTGACATGAAAGAGGAAAGGACAGAGGAGAGGGTGGCAACGGCTAATGAGATTAGGATTAGGTTTGAGGAAATGGGTTAAACCATTCACATATAATAATGGAATTATATTTGCAGGTTCATCAGCAGCCATTGAAGCCGAAAGGAGAACAATAATACACAACAACCCTAATTGTAGATGTATTTATATATATTCGGGTCCGCATACATTGATTTTTAGTCTGTACAGTGGGTTTCTCTTCTTGTATTTAGATGTATTTATATGTATTCGATAAGGCATACACTAATTGTTATTTTGTACAGTGCTTTTTTACTGTTGTATTTAGATGTATTTATATATATTCGGGTCCGCATACATTGATTTTTAGTCTGTACAGTGGGTTTCTCTTCTTGTATTTAGATGTATTTATATGTATTCGATAAGGCATACACTAATTGTTATTTTGTACAGTGCTTTTTTACTGTTGTATTTAGATGTATTTATATGTATTTGAGTTCATACAATAACATTTTTAAATACATTGTTAGTTCTATCATTTTAATGCTATTTATCAATTAGTATCATTCAATCTAACTGTATTCATCTGTATTTTCAACCTAACTGTATCTATCTGTATTTAAAACAACAATACAATGAAATACAGTAAAATACTCTCAATACAAATAGAAAATCAATGAATACAACCAATGAAATATACTCAATAAAGCAGCAATACCATGTATTAGGAATAAATAAAATATTGTGAATACAAAAATAAACTTGAATACATTGAACACAACTGTTAGATACAATAAAATACAAGCACTAGGTATATTATGAAATATGTAAGGAGTAGGTTACTATTACAGGTTGTATCCGGCATAAATACATAATGTATTCATATACAGAAAATCGAATTTCAAACTATTTTTGTAGATACTTGTATCAATTCAGAGCAGAACCTCGAGCAATGTCAGAAAAAAAAGGACTGAAACTCTGAAGAATGCTATGTTTTTTGGTGTTTAGCGTGTGATAAATCTTCTCATTAATTGGATTGATAATGTTGTTTGTGATAATTGATTTAGGTGAGTTATATTAGGAGTGTATCCCGTTAAATTAGCAGCTTTTCGTTATTAAACAACTGAAGAGACCTATTATTACGTTGTATTCATGAATACAAAGTATGAATACATGTAAATACAACGGCTGACAACTGGATTGCCCTGATTTTTAGCCGATTTTTGCTACAGTATTCATGAATACAGTAGCTCGAATACACTGAATACATTACCATAACAACTGAAAAGTAGCTACGAAAAGTAATTATGTATATGATAGTTATAGGAAGTTAAAACAATAGTCATTTTTAAAAATTCCTCATATATCAACTACTCTATTGAAAATTAATGGAGCTAATTCCACTGAGCTAATCCTTTCCACCATTAGACATAATCGAATTCCTTCAAACTAATACCAACGATCTAGCATGCCTCATATTAGAATATTTTAAAAGTTAATTAACTCCGAATTTGATTTAGCTGGTAATATTATTTGGGATGTTTTCGTACATATAGAAAATTAGGATTATATTTTCTCGGTTTAGCTAGACTTGTTTTTGACAAAAAGTAACTAAAGTTTTTCACAAAATACATACAAATCCTATCAAATGCAATAATTTATATACAATTTGAATATAATTTTTAACGTATAAAATCCAATTTAAGAACTATAATTTATATACAACTTGTATATAATTATGTGTCACGACCCAAAATCTCAACCAAGGGGTCGTGATAGTATCTAACACCGCTTGCTATGCAAGCCAATGCATTATAGGAATAAAGGAAAAATATTGGGCGAAAAATGACATAAAATCGTAAATGAATGGGTAAAGCTCAATATTATATAACACAACAAAACCAACAACCGTCTATCACCTCCCAGAACTGGAGTCACTAAGTACATGAGCTTCTATATAGAGTTACTACAATGTCTGAAATAATAATTACACTGTTTGATACGAATAAACAGTAGGAAGGATAGAAGTTGGGTGACATCAAAACCTGCGGACGAGAGTGCAACACTACCTCGAATCTCCATAACCAAGCAAGTTAATCCGTCCTCTGAGTGCCATTAGGTCTAATTCCAAAATCTGCACAAGAAGTGCACAAGTATAGTATGAGTACAACTGACCTAATGTACTCTATAAGTGTCAAGTCTAACTACGACGAATTAGTGATGAGGCTAAGACAAGATACCTACAAACAAACCCGTGCAGTAAAAACAATGAGAGATATAATAATTAAGAGAGCAAGAAATGGAAAAAGTAAGATAGCAAAGTACGTAACTAGTGAGATAACAAATGTAGTAGCAAGAAGAAATACTATGCGGAGTAATGAAAGGAGTGACTAAGAAGTAAAATAATGATAATCTCTAAATAACACCCAACAAGCCTTCACAACAATTCAAGTCCAAAACATCTGGCAAAATAACCATGAGGATCATCAAACTGGTGAGCCTTGATGCGCTCCAACAAAGATGACTGTACAAAAACACGAGCAAGAATCTTACTAGGCTCATAAATAGCTAACCTCACGAATCTGTTAGCCAAGGACTGAACATCCATAGCTAAAGTCCTCTCCGCAACTGTTATAAATGCCAAACAACCAATACTCTTTGCCTTCCTATTCAAGGCGTCAGCCACCACATTAGCCTTCCCTAGATGATATAAGATAGTAATATCTTAGTATTTCAACAACTCCAACTACTTCCGCTGGCTTAAATTCAAATCCTTATACTTGAACAAATGTCGGGGGCTCCAACGATCATTGTAGATCTCATATGACATGCCATATAAGTAGTGCCTCAAAATATTGAGCACGTGCACAATATGTGCCTACTCCAAGTCATGAACAAGATAATGCTTTTCATGAATCTTCAACTGGCAAGACATGTAGGTAATCACCCTACCACCCTGCATCAAAACCACGCTAATGCACGAAGCATCACAATACAAATTATGAGGCTCTAAACCTCTGGGCAACATCAATACCAGAGCCGTAGTCAAATCAACATTGAGCTTGCGATAGCTCACCTCACACTCATAAGACTATCTTAAAGGAGCACCATTCTGAGTCAACTTGGTCAATGGGGCTTCAATAGATAAAAAAAACCCTCCACAAAGCGACGACAATATCCTACCAAACATAAGAAACTTTGAATCTCTGTAGCTGAAGTAGGTCTAGCCCAGTTCGGAACTGCCTCAATCTTCTTAAGATCAACCTTGATATCTTTGCTAGACACAACATGACCTAAGAACGCAACTGAGTCCAACCAGAACTCACACTTCGATAACTTAGCATAAAGCTGACGATCCTTCAAAGTCTAAAGTACCACTCTCAAGTGCTGCTCATGCTCTCTCTACTACGAGAGTAAGCCAAAATACTTTCAATGAACACAATCATGAAGGAATCCAAATAAGTCTTGAATACTCGGTTCATCAAATCCATAAAAGTCGCTGGAGCATTAGTCAAACCAAATGACATCACGAAGAACTCATAATGACCATGACGAGTCCTAAAAGCTGTCTTAGGGACATATAATGCCCTAATCTTCACTTGATGATGGCCCGATCTCAAATAGATCTTGGAAAGTGCCTTAGCCCCCTGAAGCTGATCAAATAAATTATCGATGCGAGGCTGGATAATTGTTCTTGATAGTAACCTTTTTCGACTGTGGATAGTTAATGCACATCCTCATAGACACGTCCTTCTTCTTTACAAACAATAGTGTTGCCACCCCAAGGTGAAACACTCGGTCTAATGAATCCTTATGAAGCAAGTCCTGCAACTTCTCCTTTAATTCCTTTAACTCAGCTGGAGCGATATAGTACGATGGGGTAGAAATAGGTTGGATTCCTGGAACCAAATCAATACAAAAGTCATATCCCTATCGGGTGGCATGCCATGCAAATCTGCAGGAAACACATCTGGGAACTCTTTCACAACTGACAGTGAATCTATAGAAGGAACCTCCACACTAAAATCACGAAAGTAAGCCAAGTATTCTAAGCACCCCTTCTCAACCATGCATCGAGCCTTCAAGAATGACACTGTCCTGCTAGTAGAATGACAAATGGTCCCTTTCAATTCTAATCTTGGAAACCTTGGCATAGCTAAAACAAAATTCTTGGTATGGCAATTCAAGGTAGCATGATATGGGGACAACCAATCATACCTAGAATAACTTCAAAATCCACTATATCCAATAACAAGAGACCAACTATAGTATCAAAACCATTAATGTTAACAACACAAGACATACATTCGATCAACTACTATAGAATCCCCAATCGTTTTATATATAGAAATAAGTATATTAAGAGAATCGTGAGGCATACTCAAGTGTGATGCAAAATATGAAGACACATAAGAATATGTAGAACCTGAATCAAAAACATTGAAGCATCTCTATGACAAACGAAGATACGTGTAATAACTACATCAGACGACTCAACCTGAGGCCTACCCGAAAATGCATAACAATAGGGCTGAACTCCACCACTCTGTCCTCCACCTCTAGGACGGCCTCTACCTGGATGACCTCCACCTCTAGATGGTTGACCTCAACCCCTAGCTAGCTGGCCCTCGCCACTAGCTGGTTGAGTGGGTTGTGTAGCAACCGGTGCTAGAATCATGGCACGAATACCATGTTGTGGCATACTACTCTGTGACCTAGGACAAAAACCTTGCGATATGACTCAAGGAGGGCCTAACCTCCTCTGAAAACGCACCGCTAAAACGGGGAAGAGACAACTCCAAGAACCTATCCATCCTATTTAGCTCATTAGCTAACAAAGAGGGCCTAACCTCAAGTTGTGTGGCAATGATAGGCTGAACTACCCCAATTGGTAACACTCATATGGTATGATATCCCTGATCCACCTACTCCGAAGTACGAGTGGTGGGAGTATGAACTCCTCCCCCAGATTGAGAAGCAGTGTGTTCCATAGGAAATTGTCACAACCTAATTTTCCCCATAGGCCGTGATGGCACCCAACGCTGCCATCAGGAATGCCAAAGGAAAACAACAGCACGATTGATAGTTCATAACACTTTTGGAAACAAATAATGAAATAAATAAGTGGAATTGGGTTTAGAAATAGCAATAAGATACCAACATCTTCGCCAAGATATGAAGAATGAATAAAATATAAAGCTGAATGTCATAACGACTATACATCATGAATTACTATCTAAAATTCCCAAACCCTAGTGTCACAAATGCACACGCATCTACTAGAATATACAAAACTAATACAACTACTGTCTGGAATGAAAGTAGATAGAATACAGTAAATGTAATAAAAGAAGACTCCATGTGCTGCGGGTAGAAACAT
Source organism: Nicotiana otophora (assembly GCA_000715115.1). NCBI lineage: Eukaryota > Viridiplantae > Streptophyta > Magnoliopsida > Solanales > Solanaceae > Nicotiana > Nicotiana otophora. The sequence continues at coordinate 301,112 of AWOL01S0001842.1, read as the reverse complement.
AGAAGATAACTCACCACTAATTCTCCTAACAAGTACGCTTACGCGTATGTATGATCACCAGATGTAGTTGTCTTAGTACCTACACAATTAGTACAGATGTGTAGTATGAGTATGTAAATCAACGTGCACCCAGTAAGTATCTAGTCTAACCTCGAAGAAGTAGTGGCGAAGGGTCGACATCTTCACTTACTAGTGGTCCAATAATCAATGTACATAAAAGTAGACAGGTAAGAAATATAGCAAGTAGCAAAAAAGGCAGATATATATGTACACTATATTTTCAATAGAAGTAGCATACACAAATCCGTCAAGATATTCAGGTATGCACGAACTACTTATCGAGGTATATCACAACCATGCCGAGGCAAACGGATCGATCCTATAAGAATAGTGTTACATAATCCTGCCGAGGGGAATGACCCGATCCCATAAGAATGATGTTGCATAATCCTGCCTAGGCGAACGAGCCGATCCTATAAGAATGGTATTATATAATCCTGCCAAGGTGACCGACCTAATCCCATAAGAATGATATTTCATAATACTGCCGATGCGAATGGCCTGACCTCATATGCGTATTTCTGAGGCGAACAACCTGATCCCATTCGAGTGGTGAAACTTCCAACGGGTCACTAGCCTAACTCGTGAAGATATGTGCGAGTTAAATAGTCACAATACTATCAAACAAATAAGTACATCACGAGGATACGTACGTAATAGAAGGCATAACCCTATGGATAATCAAGTATCCTACCAAGTCCTTAAAGTAGAAAGGCTCGATAACCTACGCAAGTCTGGTCTTATGTTAAATCATGAGTTGAAGCATTTAAATAGACAAGATTAACTCCAGTAGTATAATTAAATCATGGTGTGAGCCTAAGTCTACCCTGATATATCAATCATCTAGCATACGCATGAATACTTATTATTTCGTATGTTCGTAACTCCTATAACACGTAGCCAATAGAATACCTACGGGGATAAGTTTCCTCTTACCAGACTAGACAAGAGACTTGCCTTTCTCCAAATATCGATAATCGGCTCCAACACCTCTCTAACACCTCAAACCAATGCCAACCGATCCTAAACTAGCCAAAGAACATGCAAACCAATCAAAATATACTTAAAAACCAGTAATTTAACAATTAGAAATAATTCTGAATCCTACATTAAAAGTTCACAAAAGTCAACCTCAGGCCCACGTGCTCGAATTTCAAAAATTCTCAAGAATAAATTTTATCCATAGCATTACTAACTCAAATATATAATTTGTTCCTAATTCCATGTCCAACTTCGTGTTTAAATTCCCTTTTTACCAATTCGGGGTTTCCAACAAAATCCCACAATTTCAAATAATTTCCATATTAAAATCCATCTATAACCCAAATATTTAACTCACAACAAACTGGAATCACTTACTTTGTGTTAGTAGATGAAAATGACTCTTCCAAATCGCCCAAAATCGCCTTAGCAAGAGATAAATGAGATGAAATGAGCCTAACCCCGAATTACAAACTTATATTTTGCCTAGGCGCTCCTCTTCATGACCGCAGAAGTACTATCGTGATCGCGAAGGCCAACTCTGCCACTAAAGTAATTCCCTTCTTCACGAACACTAGGTCCTTCCTGCAATCACGACACTCAGCCTGCCAAGCCTACACGAATGTGAGCCTTGCTCCACGAATGCGAAGGCTAATCCTTCAAGCCCTACAATTTTGTCTTCCACGATCGAAAAAGACCCTATGTGATAATGATGAAAAACCTCCAACCCAGTCCTGCCCCACTAACAGACCGTGTTCGCGACCCTCACCATATGAACACGAAGCACAACTAGATTACCGTCCATGATCGCGAAGTCCATTCCGTGATCATGAAGAACAAATTCTCCCCAGCTCTACACAATACTCCGTGATTGCGAGAGCTTCTCCGTGATACAAATACACACCAGACATTAGCAAAATTTGCCAACTTCAACATGCTTAGGGAGGTCTGAAACTCACCCGAGTCACCCGACACTCCGTCTAATCATACCAACAAGTCCATAAAAATAATTTGGACCTACTGGAAGTCTCAAAACATAAAATAGCATCACAACAAATAATTATACCCCAAACCAAACTAATAGACTTTCCAAACTTCCAACTTCTTTCAACTAACTCGGAACGCGACAAATCATGCTTAGACAACTCGGAATGGAACCAACTTTCACATATAAGTCCAATATGACAACACGAACCTTCCCCTAAGCTTGGAATACCAATATCATTAGCCACCCGGATCACTCTGCATAATAGCCACACTTATCGTTCCGCCCGAACAATAACATAATAGCCACCGATATTACTCTACACAATCAACAATAGTGAGATGCCACCCTTATACCCCACATAACAACAATGGTGGAATGCCACCCTTATACTCCACATAACAACAACTAATTCACATAACAATTCATATGTGCTACATCACAACAACACGACATATCAACTCGTACCATAAGTGCCCATAGGCCACAACCTTTCCAAAAGAACCAACAATATCAATATTTCCATAACAAATAGCCCACGACTCAAACACAATGTGTATAGAATCTTAATAACAACAAAATGAACGAGAAAGTAACTCAACTATGAACAACACTCCCTTTAAACAAAATAGATTCATGATTTTCAATAACTTCAACTTCAATTAATTTCCTAAGGATAAACTCGATAATGAAAGTATTTTCATGAAATGGAAAACTTCGTATTCTAGCATATGAAATAGGCTAACAATGAAAGAGGCATCACGAACTAAAAATTACGTCAAAATGCATGAGAATAAACCGGCAACAAAAAGGATATCATGTAAATACAATTTCAATTAAGAGTAACTCAACAATAAAGAAAGTCGCATAATGATAAAATAGGTAACAACTTCAAATAAATCATATAAGAGTAAACTTGACATGCAAAGGATGTGACATGTAACAACAATATCAAATAAAGCATGTGATAGTAAACATGACGAATAAAAGACATAACATGTGCTAACAATTCCAAATAAATACATGAAAGAAGCCTAAGAGTCTAAACCGGTCAATTTTCATATATAAGCTTGAGTACGTACTCGTCACCTCTCGTACACGGCTTTCACATAACACAAATAGCACAAACAACTCCAATCCTAAGGGGTAGTTCCTCCACACAAAGTTAGGCAAGATACTTATCTCAAAGAATCTAAACAGATACTCTAAAATGACCTTCTCATGTGAAACAACCTCCAGACGACTCAAATCTATCCAAAATAAGTTAATATCATAAATAAAAATCATAGGAAACAATTCCGGATAATAAAGCTTCGATCTTTAATGAAAACTAAAAGGTCAACCCAAAACGTCAAACTTGGTCCCACACCTAGGAACCGATAAAACCCACAAATTTTGATAACCCATTCAATTACGAGTCCGACCATGCTAATTTCATCCAATTCCGACTCTGAATCGATGTTCAAAACCCAATTATTCCCTTTAGAAAAGTTTATTATAAAACTGCCCATTTCTCCAATCAAATTATGGATTAATTCACAAATTAACTACTGGAATATTGTTAAAATACAAAAAAAAATGAGATTAGATACTGACCCCCATGAAAATACGAGAAGAACACCGCAACAATCACCTCAATCGGGGCTCTATAACTCAAGATATGCTCAAAATACCAAAAGAATGCAGTCTGATTTTGTTATACACATGCATTTTCGCTTTTGTGCCCAAAAAGCACCTGAGCATTTCCAGCTGTTATTTCCGCTTTTGTGGACCATTTTTCGCACCTACAGGGTCGTAGATACGGACCCAACTTCGCATCTGCGATGCACTAGCACCAGTTCTCGTTTTCGACACTAAAATGAGCATTAGTCCCTCACACTATGTCCAAATTCGACGATTCTATTTTCTATTGCTCTGTAATTACAATAAGGATCTAATGCTTCAATCAAAACAAAAATTGGAGCTCATATGCTTATAGTGGTACCATTTATGCTTGAAGAAACGACGTCGAAACATCAAAACCTAGCGCAACATAACCCAAACCTATCCGAAACTCACCAGCGCCCCTCGGGACCCCGTCATAACATACAAATAAGTCCCAAAATATAATATAGACCTACTCGAGGCCTTAAATCCCACATAACATCAAAACCACGAATCATCGATCAAGATCAATCTCTTAATTTCATAAACTCCAAACTTCGAACCAAGCGTCCTATTCAAGCCTAACCAATCCAGAATGAACCCAAATTTCGCATACAAATTCCAAATGACATATCGAACCTATTCCAACTCTTAGAACATGAATCCGAACCTGATAACATTGACGTCAACTCTCGGTCAAACCTATGAATATTCCAAAGCTTTGAATTTCACCTTTTGCCAAATAGGGTCGAAACCTTCTAGAAATATCTAAATACAAATCCGGGCATATGCCCAAGTCCAAAATCACAACACAAATCTATTGAAATCATCACAACACCATTCTGGAGTCATCTACACGAAAGTCAAGCTCTGGTCAACTCTTGCCACTTAAGCTCTAAAACAAGAATCATTCTTCCAAATCAATCCCGAATCATCCGAAAACCAAACCCGGCCACACACGCAAGTCATGATACACAATACAAATCTGATCGATACCTTAAGCCACCGAATGAAATGCTAATTCTCAAAATGACCGGTTGGGTCATTACATGCTCCCCTTCTGAAACAAACGTTTATCATCGAACATGCAAAGAACCGTTCCGAAGCCACGAAATCACTAACTGAACTCACCATACATATACTCGCGTGATCCTACGTCAACCTAATCGACATAAGCCCGAGAACACCATCGCAACTGAAGATTATTCCTTCTACCAACACCGACAAGCCTTACAACCAAATATTTCACCGTCTGATCATTCCCTAAAGACTCGATTCCCACATATACACACTGTATCAACCTCAACCAACTGCCACAACTCATGTATACACCTACAAGTTATAACCACACGATGTAACACATCACACATATACTCATAGCAACAGCTCTGACCACGATAACTGCCCATAATAAAATCCAGCACCGGTAAATAATCTCATTACAGCCCGGACCCTATTCCAAACCTTCACAACATTGACGAAAATGTAAGAAAAATGAAGATCCCATAACCATTCACCCAAATCAACAAGTCACACCTAACGCCACCTGGGCACATACATTGAAAGCTAAACCCAATAAGCACAACACGAATATGGCTTAATATGGAAAGAGAAACATATGAGAAAACTATCAAACACGTCCGACAGGTACAAATCCCTATCAGTACCATATAAGGATCTCATCCAAATATAATTCCACCATGACACGTAGCCCGGTTCAAACATATCAAACCATATGAAAATATGAGAATCCCATTCTCAACTCTGAATCACAAGTAGAATACACATCACACCAACCGATACCTTCCACTAACTCAATTGTGCGAACAAAATCACAACATGTAAAGAACTTCCCATACCGGTAGAGTATCTAAATCACAAATCGTAACCAAACCATCCAGAAATCACATCAAAACATATCGTAATGAGTATTAGAAAATCTCTTATAGTCTCATATCTCTCAAAAGTGAACAAAACAAAATGATAGACACGAGCTACCACTATAGATTCTCTCAACAGAGGTAAACACATAAGTAGAGTACAAGAATCATGAAACTCACCCATATAGCAAGATAGGAGGACTCACACAGATAAATAAAACCAGATCAAAATAAGAATTATGCTCCTCTATGATAAATCAAAACCATATGTGTAACAACACCATCTAGTGCAACGACCTCAACCATACCACGAAAAGCATATCAACGGGCCGGGCCTCCTCCTCTAGGGCGACCTCTACCCGCCTGTCCTTCACCCATAGCTAGTTGTGTAAGTGGAGTAGAAAATGGAATGGAGCCCATAGCCCGAGTGCTCTGATGAAATCCAACTCTCTCGAGTTTGGGACAATCTCTCATGATGTGCCTGCTATCGCCACACTCATAACAACCTCTCTACGGGCATGGCTGCTTGTATTGACTCTGTGCCTGATAACTAGAATAACCGCGGTAGGAACCCTGTGCAGGTGCTGCACTAAAATATGACTACCCCATATGAGTACCCTGAGGTCCCTAACTAATTGGAGCACCACGAGTAGTCTGAAGTGCGGACTGGACTGACCGGCTGCCCGAGCCTCCACCATGATGGGTCATAACTAAAAAGTAGAATCCACTAAATCCTCCAGAACCTCGACACATCTTCGTCTCCTTATCCTCCATATCCTCACCCCAGATACGCTCTAACCTCCTGAAAATCTCCATAACTTGCTGAAATAGAGTATCCATCTCCAACTCCCGAGCTCCTCAATAAATCTGTGGACTCGCTCTCTGATTGTAGGAACCAAAGTAGGTGCATGACGGAATAACTCACTAAATTTTATGGCATACTCCAACACCATCATAGTGCCCTGAGTAACTGATCAAACTCTGCACGCCATGCATCCCGAAGGGTCTAGGGAACAAACTCCCTCAAAAATATCTCTAAAAACTGAGTCCAAGTGAGTGGTGCTACATTAGTTGGCCTACCCTCCTCATAAACCTGCACCACTGATACGCCATTCCCGACATCTGAAATGTAGTAAAAGCAACTCCGCTCACCTCCACAATACCCATGGTGCGGATAATACGGTGGCACTTCTCTAGAAAACCCTGCACATCCTTGGTAGATGTGCCACTAAAAGTAGGTGGACTATATATCTTGAACCTCTCAAGCCTCTTTTGATCCTCCTATGATGTGCCTAGCCTGACCTCAGGCGGAACCAGAATAACATGCTATATCGGTACCACACCCAGAACCTTACCAATGTGAGCTCGCTACTATGGAGTATGAGCGGTGGGAGTCTGCGCTCCTCCTCCCCCTATCTGCAAAGTGGCTAGTGCAACAAGGATCAATCTCGCATGAGCCAATATACCAAACATGCTCAAGAATTATGCTAAAGTATCCTAAAGTTCAGGGTTAACAATAGGCGCCTCCGGTACGTTTCCCTGTAATACCCCGAAAAATTATGCAAATACTTAAGCGCTATTAAGAAAGTCGATGTGCGCTAATTATATTATTTTGTGTGTAGACAAAGATTATTATATGAATGATATCAATTGATCATTATAATATATGTATGAGGTACATTAAGAATGGTTTATGGTCTAAGCAAAGCCCCAAGGCTAAGTCAAGTTAAACATTTTATGATGGGATAAAGTTTCAAGTGAGTTTGCACAAGACCTAACTTCTAACGATCATACCTATCTTGCTATAAAGAGTTATATCATTTATTACCTATCCAATTAAATCCCTTTGAGTCTAGTTTCCAAAGTTTTAAACTGTTCATCATTTGGACATTCCTACAAGAAGTTATGGCCAAATTACCAAAAGCTGTCAGATTGCGATTCAGCGACCATTATGCGACCCATTATGCGATCGCAAAATGGTTATGCGACCGCAAACTGGTCGCAGAATGGACCAGAACAGCCCAGTTCTGGGCATCAATTTGTGCGACCATTGTGCGACCTGCACACCAATTATGCTGTCCATTGTGTGACCGCATAGTTGAATTCGGAGGGTTAATTTTCCTCTTTTCATAACCCGACCCCATTTTGATAAATAGGCTTTGGGGATTATTTTGGGGTGTTTTTCTGAGGGTTTTAGAGAGAGGTAAGATAATTTTAGAGAGATAATGAGGAAACCTAACATTATAATCATCCAATCTTGCACCAATCTTCAAGAATCAAGGAAGCTAATCACAAGATCTTCATCTAATAGGTAAGGTTCCATACTCTAGTTTTCCAATATCGCATTTGGGTAAAAAATAGTTGATTTGGAGTATGATTCTTCGGTATATGAGTATTATATATACATTATTGTACTAATAAGGTTCGTGGGAAGATTATTGAGCTCAAATAAGTAAAGATTAGGTTGTGGAGTGAAGGAAATCTTGTAGAAGAACATTGTAGTTAGATTTACACACCTAGTATTTAATACAATTCTCAAATGAGATGAGATCGTGAATATCTTCCTAATAATGGTTCAATTTTGTTATGTCTCAAAATAGATTGGTATTTCTAGAATTTCCGGAATATTGTAGTAATTTATGAAAAGCTCAAAGCAAGGTATGTTGGCTAAACTTTCTCACTTGGAATTGAATTCCATAATCTTTCATAAGTTTCAAAGTATGGGTTGCATATTAAAAGGTTATGGCTTTGAGTCATGTTTCAATGAAAGATAGTATGCCAAATTGTGTGAGAAAATTTCAATATTCTTATGACTCTTAATTGCTCATATGTGTACCTAAAGTCTTGATTGGAAGTGTCTTGTTGTTGATAATCTTTAAAGATGCTTGAAAATGAAATAAGTGGATTGAAGAAATAGAGCGTGGCCAACGTGCCAAGAATTTAAGTTATGATTGTGTCTAGTAGTGCAAATGATTTGAGAAGATGCGATAAAGAATATATGATATGAGCCTCGACTCAATTGTTTAAACAAAAGACTTCGAAGATAGAATTGCCTAAAAAGCTTTTATACTCAATTCATGCCCATCAGTGGTTGCTTTAACTAATGCTTTACTTTATAAATATATCCAGTGTGAAAATGTGGAATATGAAATACGACCATCGTGCCAGGAATAAAGAATCTTGTAAATGGCCTAATGAGCCAAGGAAATATTGTCGTTGTGAATGACTGGAAATACTAATGAGAATTTATATAATGTGAAAAATGTTGAGGTGAGTACAATTGTATTTATGATATTTCTATTTGCAAATCAAATCAAAAATGTTTTGGGAGCATCATTAGTAAAACCGAGGAAGGGTGGGTCATGAGGCCCACGCCTGAAACTACACATGCTGATGTAGGGGTAGATTGTGATTATTCCCCTTATTTGGGATGAAATTGGAACCTTTGGGAAATTATGATATTATTTCCCTTAATTGGTATGAAACTGGAACCTTTGTGGATTGGAAAAGTCAACCCACATGGCATATGTGAGAAGGCGGCCTAACTGATCGGGTGGAGATCAGACGCCATGTTGCGCACATGGTGGTACTACTCTTGGTAACAACTTTCTTTCACATCACCTGTCAAACCACATTGTCCGTGGGGATATAGCCTAGACGATCGGACGTGATCGGACTCCGTGCTAACAAAGACGGTGGTATATCGGTGCTAATGACCTCTCAACCAAAATTATATCTGAAGTTTATATTTTGCAAATTATTATGTTTTAACCGGACATTTGGATATTGTTGATTGTGACTTGTTGTTTCTATGTGTTGCCTTTTCTTATATGGGCATTCTATTTTGAAAGAGGATTTTTAGCTATATATACTAGTGCTATTCGACAGTACTAACGTCCTTTTTGTCGGGGGCGCTACATCTTTAATGGATGCAGGTGATTCTACAACAGGCAATATTGATCAGTGATAGCAGTACACTCTTTTCAGCTGATTTGGTGAGCCCCACTTCATTTCGGGGTCATGTATCTTTTGTTTCTCATGTATTGTGTTTTGAGGTATAGCCAGGACCTTGTTGCCGACATTTTCATATTACTCTTCTCTTGTACTTAGAGGTTCCGTAGACAAATTGTGGTTGATGTTGGGAATTGAACTAGAAATGTTGGTACTTGGAAATTATGTTTTTCATTAATTCTATAAACTCGTAATAATTTAGAATTTATAAATGAAGCTGCTAATGGGAATGAAATGGAAGTTATTAATTAAATATTTTCAGCGTTGATTAATGGAGTACATCTCCTCTTTATTCATGGATGAGTTTGGGTATAAGGAAATCTAGCAGGCTTGCTCGGCCAGGTTCTCTCGGTAGAGTGCCGGTCACGCTCCTCGAGTTTAGGGCGTGATAAATGAGGAGGCTACATGGACATTTAGGAATGTCTCGGAGCCATGTCTAGTAGAGTCCTTCTTATCGGTGTGTTGTCGACTGTATCTATAATGAGGAGGCTACTTGGACATTTAGGAATTTCATACTTCTTTGGTATTCCAAGATCGTGTGATAGAGCCCAAGGTAGGGAGTTAATTTCCTCGTTATGTCTCATTTTTTTTCCAGATGAGTAATCCACGAGTTCAAAACAACGAGGAGGGAATGACTGCGCCATTGAATCTGGGGGAGATTACACAACAGTTCGTTGGAAGAATGCGTTGAGCCGTGGAGGGATTGGAGTAACCTGTTGCTAAGGGAAGTGTCCTTGTTCCTACCAATGTCACCGCACCACCGGATCGTATGGTGAGAAAATATAAGAAATGAAAGAGGGTTGTCGGTGTTAATGAACCAGGTTGTGTGATTTACAGCAAGCGACACTTGGGAATATGTTAGATGACCCTTGAAATATGTTATGGCTGTGGAAAGATGGGGCACAAGAAGAACAAATGCCCTAGATTGAGTACATCCATCCAGTTCTGTCTGACATGTGGGAAGGAACATTTAGCATCGTGTTGTGAGTATGCTCAGCAGTGCATTAGGGGTGGTAGCTTTGGGCCATTCCAAAGGCCCACACAACAATCCAGTGCTGGAATTGTTACTCCCGCATTGGAAGCTTGGAGGAAGGATAAGGGGGGTGCTTATGATGTATGCAAAAAGGGTAAATATCAGGTCAGTGGGACGAGTCAGTTTAATGGACCTCATCCTCGTTGTGTGAAGTGTGGGAGATATCATCTGGGAGTATGTGACTATAGTACCTATGTATGTTACAAGTGTGTTATGAGGGGTCACATTCATAGGGATTATCATTTGTCTCACCAGAGCATAGGCTGGGGTGCGACACAACCATCCAGTTCTATAGCTACTACATCCACAACGCCTCTCCCAGCTAGAGGCACTATACCGCCCGCAGGGCGTGGAGCAGCTAGGTATGTTATTCAGAGCTTGGGAGGGCCTAGCAGGTTTTATGCTATGAGGAGGCGTCAAAAGTTTGCGGCTTCTCCAGATGTGGTTACAAGTATATTGACTATCCAATCTCATGATGTGTATGCTCTTATTGATCCCGGTTCCACTTTGTCATATATCACTCCTTATGTTACTATGGAAGTTGGGATAGAACCGGAACAACTTTATGAGTCGTTCTCTGTATCTACTCTCTGAACGAGACGCATTATTCATGAAGCCACTCTATCACAAATTCTCTTATTTACAACCTCGTGAGAAATTGAGTATTATAATGATTTCCTTGAATTGGGTTATAACCCTAGGTTAATACTTCCCACTGCTTCCCTAAATTCTCAACAAGGGACTATACTTGATGAATTTCTTACAGAATATTTTGATTCAAATGGATAACATCTGCTCACTTGTGCCTATGCACGCACTGCCATAATATTTACCTATGTGGTATCAAATCTAATGTAAAGCATCCTAGTGTTGAGATCCTTCTTGAGCCACTCTTTTTCTCTCCGGTGTATATGACTCATATGGTTTGAACAATCACTTTGTTCCTTTGTGTATATTGTCATGAATCCTTTTCATCGTTTAGTAACATGAGAGAATATCGAATTGAAAGACAAATTCGTCGTATCTCTAGTCCTCTCACATAGGATCAACTATTGGCAAAGGTTAAGTTGTGAGAATGATAATAATCTCACAAGTGTTCAACTTCTTTTTCATCCTCGTGGGCTTGGGGCATAGATTCCTTGTGCTAGTTAATGTTACGAGCATAATGCAACTTCATGTATTTTGAAACTCATATCACATTCAGGGTGATAGAATATTCTCATTCCGAGTTAAACGGATTTTCCCTACACTCCAGGGGACGACTGGTGTCACGTACTTAACTATTTCTCTTTGAGGCCTACTATTGCCGAACAAGGCACATATAGAATGAAACAATTGTTGTTATTCTTTTTTTTATGACTCATTTCTTTTAAATCTCAGAATCATGTACATGGTTCCCATATTATCAATGCCTACTAGGCAACTCTATGACTCGTTTGTTGAACCAATGATTTCACCACAACAAATCACCATGTCAGCGCTATTGGTAGTGACCTTCATGTCTCTTAGGATATAACCTCCAGAAATGCCATGCTCAGCACGTTGATGGATTCTTGAATAGTTCTAGCCCAATCTCGAACCTTGTTATTCCTATTTATAATAGACCTATGGGGTTGAAAGTTCAAACATGTCAAATATATTGGATAGAAAATATTATGGTCATATTCAAGCTAGCACATCTTAGAGAAATTGTTAGAGGTCACCAAAGGTTTAGTTTGGGTGTTCGGCGTAGGGATTTAGAGTTAAGGAAAGTGAACGGGTTATTCTCAAGATTTTCTCTATGAATATATTGTGTGAATTGTTAAGGAAGGTAAAGTATATGTAGTCACATTAGGCCTTATGAAATCTTGAAAGGAAATAGGCCAAACTATGAGTATGATATTTCCCTATTATTGTTCTCCATGTACCCGGTGTTTCATGTGTCTATGTCTAAGAAGGTGAAGTTAATGGATAATTGGATTATGAAGAGCAACTATTTGCTATCCTTGTTAGATAAGTCCGGAAGTTAAGATTGCCTCCGCCAAGTGCTATGGCTAAGTCTGTGAGTCCAGGATATCACCTCGTAGGCCGAAAGTGTTGAGGAAAGTAAATGTTCTCACTTGTTTGTAGAGCCAAATGGTTATGGTTCAAAAACGTACCTTCTATGCATTATAGTTTAAATGTGTACATTTCATGTAAATATACCACTTTTGTTAATGTAATGCCCTAATGTTTATATAGGTGTTGTGGATATATACTGTGATGCGTTGTTGAGTAATGGATATATTGCTAGGATTGATTTCTGGGATTCTCTGACAGGTGGATAGGCCAAGTTACAGGGAAAACTCTGTCAAAAGTTTTAAGAATTGGTAAAGATAGCCAAATCTTAAGGTCCATAAGTAAGTTGAAATTTTGGAAAGAATGTATAAGACCGAGGTAGTCATAAGTGCCTATGTATAATGGTTGGAGATAAAATGATGGTAACTCTATTCTTAGAAGGTACTTGTAAAACATTCGAGGACGAATGTTCTTAAGTAAGGGAGAATGTAATACCCCGAAAACTTTTGCAAGTACTTAAGCGCTATTAAGAAAGTCGATGTGTGCTAATTATATTATTTGGTGTGTAGACAAGGACTATTATATGAATAATATCAATTGATCATTATAATATATGTTTGAGATACATTAAGAATGGTTTATGGTCTAAAAAGAGCCCCAAGGCTACGTCAAGTTGAAACTTTTATGATAGGATAAAGTTTCAAGTGAGTTCGCACAAGACCTAAATTCAAATGCTCATACCTATCTTGATATGAATAGTTATATGGTGTATTACCTATCAAATTAAAGCCCGTTTATTCTAGTTTCGAATTATTCAAACCGTTCGGCATTTGGACATTTCTACAAGAAGTTATCACTAAATTACCAAAGCCTGTCAGAATGCGATTCTGCGACCAATTATGCGACCATTATGCGATCGAAAAATGGTTATGCGACAGCAAACTGGTTGCAGAATGAACCATAACAGCCCATTTTTGGGCACCGATTTGTGCGACCCGCACACCAATTGTGCGGTCCATTGTGTGACCGCATAGTTGAATTCGGAGGGTTAATTTTTCTCTTTTCATAACCCGACCCCATTTTGATAAATAGGCTTTGGGGCTTATTTTGGGGTGTTTTTCTGAGGGTTTTAGAGAGAGGTAAGAGCATTTTAGAGAGAGAATGAGGTAACCTAACATTATAATCATCCAATCTTGCAACAATCTTCAAGAATCAAGGAATCTAATCACAAGATCTTCATCTAATAGGTAAGGTTCCATACCCTAGTTTTCCAATTTTGCATTTGGGTAAAAAAATAATTGATTTGGAGTATGATTCATAGGCATATGAGTATTATATATACATTCTTGTACTAATATGGTTCGTGGAAAGATTGTTGAGCTCAAATAAGTAAAGATTGGGTTGTGGAGTGAAGGAAATCTTGTAGAAGAACATTGTAGTTAGATTTACACACCTAGTGTTTGATAAAATGCTCAAATGAGCTGAGATCATTAATATCTTCCTAATAATGGTTCAATTTTGTTATGTCTCAAAATAGATTGGGATTTCTAGAATTTTCGGAACATTGTAGTAATTTAAGAAAAGCTCAAAGCAAGGTATGTTGGCTAAACTTTCTCTCTTGGAATGGAATTCCATAATGTTTCCGTAAGTTTCAAAGTATGGGTTGCGTATTAAAAGGTTATGGCTTTGAGTCGTGTTTCAATCAAAGATAGTATGCCAAATTGTATGAGAAAATCTCAATATTCTTAAGACTCTTAATTGCTCATATGTGTACCTAAAGTCTTGATTGAAAGTATCTTGTTGTTGATAATCTTTAAAGTTGCTTGAAAATGAAATAAGTGGATTGAAGGAATAGAGTGTGGCCAACGTGCCAAGAATTTAAGTTATGATTGTGGCTAGTAGTGCAAATGATTTGAGAAGATGCAATAAAGAATATATGATATGAGCCCCGACTCAATTGTTTAAACAAAAAACTTGGAAGATAGAATTTCCTAAAAGGCTTTTATACTCAATTTATGCCCATCAGTGGCTGCTTTAACTAATACTTTACTTTATAAATATATCCAGTGTGATTTGAGTTCTATATACTCATGTGTTGAAATTATACATTGTCATTTTTGGGGAAGAGTATTGCAAGAATAAATGGTGATCTTTGAAATTCAAAGAGGTGAAAGTGTGGAATATGAAATACGGCCATCGTGCCTGGAATAAAGAATCTTGTGAATGGCCTAATGAGCCAAGGCAATATTGTCGTTGTGAATGACTGGAAATACTAATGAGAATTTATACAATGTGAAAGATGTTGAGGTGAGTACAATTGTATTTATGATATTGCTATTTGCAAATCAAATCAAAAATGTTTTTGGGAGTATCATTAGCAAAACCGAGGAAGGGTGGGTCATAAGGCCCACACCTGAAACTATACGTGCTGGTGTAGGGATGGATTGTGATTATTCCCCTTATTTGGGATGAAATTGGAACTTTTGGGAAATTGTGATATTATTCCCCTTAATGGAGATGAAACTGGAACCTTTGTGGATTGGAAAAGTAAACCCACACGGCATATGTAGGAAGGCGTCCTAGCTGATCGGGTGGAGATCAAGCGCTATATTGCGCACATGGTGGTACTACTCTTAGTAACAACTTTCTTTCGCATCACCTGTCAAACCACATTGTCCGTGGGGAGATGGCCTAGCCGATCGGGCATGATCGAACTCCATGCTAACAAAGACGGTGGTATATCAGTGCTAATGATCTCCCAACCAAAATTATATATGAAGTTCGTATTTTGAAAATTAGTATGTTTTAACAAGACATTTGGATATTGTTGATTGTGACTTGCTGTTTCTATGTGTTGCCTTTTCTTATATGGGCATTCTATTTTGAAAGAGGATTTTTAGCTATATATACTAATGCTATTTGACAGTACTAACATCCATTTTGCCGGGGGCGCAACATCTTTAATGGATGCAGGTGGTTCTGCAGCAGGCGACATTGATCAGTGATAGCAGTACACTCTTTTCAGCTGATTTGGTGAGCCCCACTTCATTTTGGGGTCATTTGTTTTTTGTTTCTCATGTATTGTATTTTGAGGTATAGCGGGGGCCTTGTTGTCGGCATTTCCATATTACTCTTCTATTGTACTTAGAGGCTCCGTAGACAGATTGTGGTTTGTGGTTGATGTTGGGAATTGAACTAGAAATGTTGATACTTGAAAATCATGTTTTTCATTAATTCTATAAACTCGTAATATTTTGGAATTTATAAATGAAACTGCTAATGGGAATGAAATGGAAAGTTATTAATAAAATCTTTTCAGTGTTGATTAATGGAGTATACCTCCTCTTTATCCATGGATGAGTTTAGGTAGAGGGAAATCTAACAGCCTTGCTCGGCCGGGTTCTCTAGGTTGAGCGTCAGTCGCGCTCCCCGAGTTTGGGGCATGACAGTCCCCCAACCGGAGCTACTGGTGGCTCCTTAACTGCTGCTCTGGCAGGTGCTCTAGCTGCGATACGTACCCCTCCTAGGCCTCTACCTTGGCATGGACCTTTCGCGGCTATAGTAGGGGTGCGAGTGTTTGCTCGACTGATCCGGTTGCATGTGTCCTCACCATCTATGAGAGAATAGAGATACAAAGGCTCATACCTCGAAATCAACAATTTCGCACAACAGGAATGAAAGAAGTGGTGTTTTCCTAATCGTTTCGTAGCCTCTCAAAGATAAGTACAGTCGTCTTCATATCGATCCGCAAGATTCTACTAAACTTGCTCGTGACTTGTTGAACCTATGAACCTAGAGCTCTAATACCAACTTGTCACGACCCAAATCCCACCACAAACATCGTGATGTCACCTAGTCTCTAAGACTAGGTAAGCCGGTTACTAACAAAAATTTAAGTCCATTTAGCAATGATATTTAAAATAGAGTTTATGAATGCCGAAACAAAAGCGAAATAAGCCTACGCGGCAATAATCATAACAACCTCCCAAGACTAGGTAATACAAAGTCACGAAATCTAGTTGAATGCATGGAAAGATCTCAATGAACAAAATACAATACTGCTCAAATAACAAATTGACAGTACAATGAAAGGAAAGGACTCCAAGGGATTGCGAAGACCAAGCAGCTCTACCTTAAATCCTCGCGATTAATAATCTAACTCTGACCGAGTTTGATATCTCCAATACCTGGCTCTGCACAAAAATGTGCAAAAGTGTAGTATGAGTACACTACGATCGGTACCCAGTAAGTATCAAGACTAACCTCGATTGAGTAGTGACGAGGTACAAGTCACAACACTCACTAGTTAAAACAATGTGTGCAGTATAGAAGTATAAAGCTAATAATGAAAGAAGGAATCACTAAATGGCAACAAGAATTAACATATGATATAAACAGTAAAGTAATACAAACACCATAAAAGTACCATTGAAACCAAATAAGAAAAACCATAACTACCAATTAAGTCAAGCCGTTCTAGCACAAGTTTTGCTACAAAATTAGTCTGAGATACCTCATCTCATAGCCACAAGTCATGGGTCTCAACCCACCATCATTGCTCACGACACCTTGTGCCCACATTTCAAATCACAACCGCACGGAAAACTCATGTGCCAATATCTCAATCCGCCCGGCATGATCACAGGCTCAAAATCACAATCCGCCTGACATGGTCATAGGCTCAATATCACAATTCACCCGGCATGGTCACATGCTCAATATCAACATGAAAGTAGATAATACAAGAAAACATGGGCATGATCAATAAATGTTAAGTTTCATACTCCTGAACTAGGATAAGTGGCATGCTACAGTGTATGCTTGTGCGAGTGTACTATTACAACCCAAGTCAATAAGTAATATCAAAGACATCGAGCAGCTCATCGAAGCAACACAACAAGTCAAGTAAGGTGTATGACATACACAAGGAAAAACACACCATCACACAGATATCATCAACAAATGCCCCAGGCCATCATACACCATCCTTGACATTGACACCCTTATCTCTCCGATAGCCACCCGTATCACTCCACCCTGACTATATTATTAGCCACCCATATCACTCTGATAGCCACCCGTATCACTCTGCACAATCGACGACAGTGAGATGCTACCCTTATATCCTGCATAAAAAAAGGTAAAATGCCACCCTTATACTCCGAATAACAACAAACAACCCACACAAAAATTCACATGTGCTACATCACAACAACACGGCATATCAACTCGTACTATAAGTTACCATAGGCCATAACCTTTCCAAAAGAACCAACAATATCAATATTTGCTTAACAAATAGCACACGGCTTAAACACAATGTGTATAGAATATCAATAACAACAAAATGAACGAGAAAGTAACTCAACCATGAAAAACACTCCCTTTAAATACGACTTCAATTAAAATAGATTAATGGTTTTCAATAAATTCAACTTCAATTAATTTCTTTAGGATAAACTCGATAATGAAGGTACTTCCATGTTAGAATGGACCTGTTGTGCTTTGACATGGATCAATCAGAAGTTAAGGCACTACATGTTAGTATATACCACATATCTGATATCTCGACTCGACCTGCTCAAGTACATATTCTAGAAATTGATGCCTATAGGAAAGTTGGCCAAATGGCAGATTCTTCTCAGTGAATTCGATATTGTGTAGGTAACATAGAAAGATATCAAAGGGAAAGCATTGGTCGATCATCTCGTGAAGAACCCGGTAGACAAGGATTATGCGCCACTTACCACATAATTCCTAGATGAAGAGGTGTTGTTCAAAGTGGAAAATATTGTAGAGTCATACCCGGGGTGGAGAATAGTTTTTGACGGAGCAACAAATTTCAAAGGTGTAGGGATTGGGGCAGTCCTAATTTTCGAGTCAGGACAACATTACCTGACTTTATCCAAGATAATGTTCCCTTGCACAAATAATATGGCAGAATATGAAGCATGCATCCTTGAGCTAAAGATGGTAGTCGACATGACCATCAAGGAGCTTCTGGTCATAGGAGATTTGAATTTACTGATAAACCAAGTTCAAGGCGAATCAACAAGCAAGAATGTCATGATCATTCCATATTTGCACTACGTAAAAGAGTTGTGTAATAAGTTTACCAAGATTGAGTTCAAACATGTTCCCAGAATCCAGAATAAGTTCGCCGACACTCTTACAACCTTGTCATCTATGATCCAACATCCAGATAAGAATTACATCGACCCTATCGAGATAGAGGTTCGAGATCAACATGCATACTATTTCCATATAGATGAAGAGCCAGATGGTAAGCAGTGGTATTACGACATCAAAAGGTTCCTCAAAGCAAGAGAATACCTAAACAATGCCACCAGCGGTCAGAAGCGAGTGCTAAGAAGACTAACAAATTACTTTTTCCTTAACGGGAAAGTCCTGTACAGGAGGACCCATGACGTGGGTCTATTAAGGTGTGTAGATGTCGCTGAAGCAACCAGACTTCTCGAAGAGATACATACAGGCCTCACATGAACGATTTCACATTACAAAAGAAGATAACTATTGATCTTTTTCAGCTATGTATGTCATTTACTGGTTTATTTTTAATGGTTAAATGGTTTAAATCTATTAATAACTCACATATGTCAGGCTTACCTAGTCCTAGGAACTAGTGCCATCACTTTCCTCAAGTTGGAATTTTGGATCATGGCAAGTTGGTATCAGAGCTCTAGGTTCATAGGTGCTACGAGTCATAAGCAAGTTTAGTAGAGTCTTGCGGATCGGTATGGAGATGTTTGTACTTATATTTAAGAGGCTATAGAACTATTAGGTAGATTTCACTTCTTTCATTCCTATCGTGCAAATTTATTGCTTTTGGAGTTTGAGCCTTTGTTAATTTATTCTCTCACAGATGGTGAGGACACGAGTTGTAGTTACTGATGATGCTACCCTAGAGCCAACGTTGCTAGGGGATGGGGCATAGACAGAGGCAGAGGCCAAGGAGAAGCACATGATATAGTTATAGCACCTTCCAGAGTAGACATTGAGGAGCCACCAGTAGCTCCGGTTGGGGAGCAGGCTGCTTAGACGCCTGTTACTACCCCTGAACTTCAAGAGACTTTTGCACAGTTCCTGAGCATGTTTGGTACATTGGCTCAGGTGAGGTTGATTCCAAATGCACCAGCTACTTCACATGCTAGGGGAGGAGCTCAAACTCCTGCCGCCCGTACTCCAGAGAAGTGAGCTCATGTTGATTAGGTTTTGGGTATTGAGATGGTACAACTCGTGGTCGTAGTTCAGCCTGAGGTCAGGCCAGTGGCATTAGAGGACGAGCAGAAGAGACATGAGAAGTTCAAGAAATATTTTACTCCTACTTATAATGGAGCAACATCTGAGGATGAACAGGGTTTTCTTCAGCAGTGTCACCGTATTTTGCACACCATGGGCATCGTGGAGGTGAGCAGGGTTGCCCTTACTACTTTCCAGCTGATAGTGTTAGCGTATAGATGGTTGTAGGCTTATAATAAGGGTAGGCCAGTTAGCGCATCGCCACTTACTTGAACTCGGTTCTCTGATATGTTTTTGAGGGAGTTCATTCCATAAACCCTCATGGATACAAGACGCACGAAGTTTGAGTAGTTGCAGTAAGGGATGATGATCGTGCCCGAGTATGCTATGAGGTTCAGTAAGCTATCTCTTCTTGCACCTATTTTGGTTTCTACTGTTAGAGAGAGAGTCTGTAGATTTATTTAGGGGCTCAATTATGGTCTTAGACTTGGGATGGCATGAGAGTTCGAGATCGATACTCCATTTTAGAAGGTTGTGTATATTTCCAGGAGGTTAGAGCATATTCGAGGTCGGGAGAGGGAAGATAGGGAGGCCAAGAGGCCTCGAGGTCCTGGAGGATTTTGTGGATTCTACTCTTCAGCTCTGAACCATCACGGCGGAGGCTCTATCAGTCGATCAGTTCAGTCCGCACTTCAGACTACTCGTGGTGCTCCAACTAGTCAAGGACCAGAGGGTACCCATATAGGACAACCACCTTTTAGTGCACCTCCTACACAAGGTTCCTACAGTGGTTATTCCAGTCATCCAGCATAGACTCAGTACCAATAGCCATGCCCGCAGATGAGTTGTTATGAGTGTGGTAATATTAGGCACATCATGAGTGATTGTCCAAACTTTAGAGAGGTGGACTTCATCAGAGCGCTCAAGCTATGGGTTCCACTCTAGTTGCTACTCCACCTACACAGCCAACTAGAGCTGGAGAACAGGGGGGTAGAGGGCATCCTAGAGGGAAAGCTCGGCCCGTTGTTATGCTTTCCCTGGTAGAGTTGAGGTCGCTGCACAAGATGATGTCATTATATGGTATTGGTTGGTTATAGAGATACATCAGTTTTATTTTGATTCGATCCTATTTATTGGTGTGAGCCATCCTATCTTGCTTCATATATGGTTATGTTTCGTGGTTCTTGTACTCAATTTATATGTCTTCACCTATTGGGAGCTCTATTATGGTAAATCATGTTTATTGTTCGGGTCTGGTCACTACTGAGGGTTATAATAATAGGGTGGACTTTCTGTTAATTAATACGGTAGGTTTTGATGTGATTTCTGGATGGTTTGGACACAACTTTTGGTTGAGATACTCTACTAGCATAGGAAGTTCATTGCGTGTTGTGGTGGTATTCTACGGGGTTGAGTTAGTGAAAGGATTTAGGTTGATGGGATGTGTATCTTTCTTGTGATTTAGAGTCGAGGATAGGATCCTCGTGCTTTTGTGTGGATCAGTATATTTGGACCTGACTATGTGACGCGGTGGAGTATGTTTGGACTAGATTCTTTGTCGTTGTGGTGTGTGATTTGCCTCTTCCTTGTGGGATGAATTTATAGAATATTGAAAGTAGGAAGTAGCTATGAGTTGCACATGTTTCTTACATCATTTTCAGTGTTGAGAAGGTTTAGAACAAGGTTTTAATCGTTATGATGATATTTACCTACACCGAGATTGGCAATGGGCAGCCATTGTGGCCAAAGTTGTTGCTATGGGCACATGAGTGATGTGTTACGTGTGTGGTTATATCCTGTGGATGTATGCATGAGTTCTTACAACTGGTTGAGGTTAATATAGTTTTTTATGTAAGGATAAGGTCTTTGGGGGGATGCTTGGATGTTTAAATTTGGTTCCAAGACTTATCGGTATGGGTGGAAGAAATAATCTTCAATCGAGAAGGTGTTTTCAGAATCATTTAGATTGGGGTGACGTGCGATCACCCATGTGTATGTGTAAAGTAAGTTTATACAGTGATTTGATGGCTTTGGAACGACTCTTGGCATATTCCAGGATGAACGTTTGTTTAAGAGAGGGAGAATACAACACCCCGACCAGTCATTTTGAGCATTAGCTTGATGATTTGAGGTCTTGCGTAGTTTCATATTATGTATTATGATTTTCATGTGTGGTCGGTTTCGGTTTTCAAGCGTTTCGGGGTTGATTTGGAAGAATGATTCCTATTTTAGAAGTTTTAAGTTGGAAGTGTTGACCAAGTTTGACTTTTGCACATTTGATCTCAGACTAGAGTTTTGATGGTTACATTAGGTCCGGATGGTGATTTTGAACTTAGGCATATGCCCGGAATTAGATTCAGAGATTCCTAAGTTGATTTGGTACTTGTTGGCAAAAATTGGCAATTTAAAGGTTTAGAATTTTCCTAAGTTTGACCATGGTTTGAATTTATGGCTATCGGGTTCGGATTTTGGTTTCGGGACTTGGAATAGGTTTGTTTTGTCATTTGTGACTTGTTTGTACAATTTTGTGTCATTTCGAGTTGGTTTGATAGGAAGCGCGTAGTTGTATTTTTAGAAGTTCTTGAGTTTCATTGTAAATTTCATGTGTTTTGAGGTTCGATTTATGGTTTCGGATGTTATTTTAGTGTTTTAATTGCGCGAGCAAGTTCATATGATATTTTAGACTTGTGTGGATGTTTGGTGTGGAGCCCCAGAGGCTTAGGTGAGTTTCGGACGCATTTCGAAGTATTTAAACGAGTTTCAGTTTTCCTGGTTTTTGGATTGATGCTTCAGGTCTCTCAAATGCGAGATCTAGTTCGCATTTGCGGACCACGCATTTGCGAGGAGGGCTCCGCATTTGCAAGGTGGGATGGGGTTGGAGAGAGTTCGTATTTGCTAACTCACTAATACCTGGGCTTGGGGGCTTCACATTTGCGATGTAAGTATCGCATTTGCGATTGTGGAAGACCCCGCGTTTACGAGGTGATTGTTGCATTTCTGACATTGCCACGAAAGGCCAGCTTCCACATTTGCGAGACAAGGGACACATTTTTTATGTCCGCATTTGTGAACCCAATATCGCAAATGGGATACCTACAGCTAAACTTATAGGTGGGGTTTCGGTGCTTAGCCTCATTGTATCATATTATGAGCCCTGGACTCGGTATGGGGCTGTTTTGGGGAGGGCTTTTCACATAAAACTATTGGGTAAGTTATTGGATTCATTTTCAATTATGTTACATGAATATTTATGAGATGTAACCTATAATCCATGGAATTTGAAAGGAATTTTCGGGGGATTTTGTCTATGTTTTGAAAAATAAAAATATGAGATTTGAGAGTCGAATTGGACTCAAATTTGAAAATAAAACACATATATGGGCACGTGGGGTTATGGGTAGTCGAGATCTACCCTTGGATTTGGGTTTTGACCGGGCGAGCCTGGGGTTGACTTTTGTTGACCTTTGGAAAATTGTGTAACGATCTTAACTTTATTTATTGAAATTGATTTTTCTTGCATTATTTGATGTTATTAAGTCTATTTTGGTTAGATTTGAGCCGAGCGAAGGTGAATTTTAGAGGAAAGTCATTTTTAGAGTATTTATTTAGGGCTTTTGAGGTAAGTATCTTGCCTAACTTTGTGTGGGGGAACTACCCCATAGGACTTCGGTTAATTTCATTATTTGAATTACGTGAAAGACATGTACACTAGGTGACGAGTGTGTACTTGGGCTTATATACGAAAATTGACCGGTTTAGACTCTTAGGTTATTAATATGCTTTTAATTGAAGTTGTTGATATGTGGAATATCTTTCATTGTTGAGTTATTTCCCGTTCTATTTTGTTGTTGTTGAAATTCTTGAATACATTATTGTTGAGCCATGTGATATACTATATAGTGATATTGGTATTGTTATTTTGGAAATATTGTGGCTTATGTGGGTATTATGGGGATTGATTGTTGTTTCACGGAGCATAAGGGTGGCAATTTACTATTGTTGATTGTATGGAGCGATACAGGCTGTTATTGATATATTGTCTGGGCGGAGTGATACAGGTAGTTATTGTGATATTGACAACGCGGTGATATAAGTGTGGCTATGCGGAGACGACATGTTATGGCCTAAGGGCATGTTGTTGATGAAAATGGGTATTCATGCTTGTGCTTATGACTTCATTATGTGTGTAATTCATAGTACGTGATTCGTTATGTTTTTCCCAATGCGCTACTCGATATATATAATATTACTTGATGATTTGAGTTGTGATAGTACACTTGCACATGCATACACCATAACATGTCATTTATACCCACCCAAGAGGATGAAACTTGATATTCGTTGATCATGTACATGTATTCTTGTATATCTGTTTTCTCTGCGATATAGGTTGGACTGGTAGTGTGTGACCACGCCGAGGAAATTGTGACATTGAACATGTGACTATGCTGGGCGGATTGTGATGTGGAGCATGTGACCACCCGGGCAGATAGCCATATTTGCATGTGAGTTGTCCGTGCGAGGGTGATTGATAATGTGGGCACGAGGTGACATGGGTATGAGATTCATAACTCGTGACTTGAGATTTGTGGTTATGAGGTGTGGTGCCTCGGGGTGACTCTTGTAGTAAACTCTGTGTCAGAACGGTTTGTTGATTAGAGCTGTCATTGTTTTCCTTAATTGCCTTCACTTGTATTTTATCTGTGCTTTGATTATTTTGTTGTTCATTCACATGATTTTCCCTCGTTGCCATTTATCTATTTTGTTTTCCATTGTTAGATGTAATATTGATATTCTACACTGGATATTTGACTAGTAGGTATCTTGACTTGAACTTCGTTACTACTCCACCGAGGTTAGTCTTGACACTTGCTGGGTACTACTGTTGGTGTACTCTACTCATGCTACGTTTCTGCACATTTGTTTTGCAGATCCAGGTACCTCAGAGCGTGTCGGCCATTAGTTAGCTGATTATGAGTTGCTGCAGAGACTTCAAGGTACACCTACCATTATGTTCGCAGGCCTCGGGGTCACCTTCTATTGCCTTCCATTACCACTGTTTAGTTTTATTTCAAAATAGATTTAGTGTATTCAGTAGAGCTTATGCCTCTGTACTACCGGTTTTGGAAAAATGTATAACTATTGATATTTTTTAGTTATGTATTTCATTTACTGGTTTATTTTAATGGTTAAATGATTTAAATCTATTAACAATTCAGCATGTGTTAGGATCACCTAGTCCTAGGGACTAGGTGCCATCACGATCCTCAAGGTGGGATTTTAGGTCGTGACACCAGCTCGTACATGTTACTGTCATTTATTGCTTTTATTGTATATTACATAATTAATGTGTAATTAAAAGCGTAATAATGAAAATTCCGGTATAATTAGAGATTAAATAATTCTTTCCTAATTCATATTTATGAACGATCGTTTGTAACATGCCCTATGTTTTTCCTTTACGGTCAATTCTGGACTAATAGTTACGGTGCTAATCCATAACAACTCAAAATATATTTTAAACTTCATTCTTCAATAAATTTACTGACACATGTTGTAATCTAATTGATCCATGTGGCGAAGTGATTTTCCACTAATACATGGGTCTTTCTTCGTATCACATCCTCGATGTAGAAATTTATAATGATCAGATCAGTGTTTTTCTTCCTAGAATCACATTCTCCTATTTAAGACTTTTCGTATGTGCTTTTACTATTTAATGACTTGCGGGGGAGATTGGTTTGATTTTGGAAGCGTTCTGGTTGAATTCAGAAGACATAGTTTAATAGTAGTGGTCTAAGGTGGCCGAATTTGACTTAATTTAACACTTTATGTATATGACCTCAGAATCTAGATTTAAAGGTTTCATTAGGTTTGTATGGTGATTTTGGACTTTGGCATATATTTAGATCGAGTTTCGGGTGGTCCGGGAGCGATTCAACGCTTATTATTGGGAGTTGGCATTTTGAAGATTTTAGAATTTGCTAAGTTTGACTTGTAGTGGACTTTGGTTATTTCTTATATTATTTGGCATTCCGAGCCTGGGGATAAGTCTGTATTGTCGTATTGGACTTGTGTGTAAAATTTGGTTCCATTCCGAGTTGTCTATGTACGATTCGTCGCGTTTGAAGTTAGTTGAAAGAAATGGGAAAATTGGAAAGTTGATTAGTTTGGTTTGGGGTGTTATTCTTAGTTATGATATTATTTTAGGTATTTCAAGGCCTAAAGTAGGTCCAGATTATATTTATGGACTCTTTGGTATGTTTGGACAGGGTCCCGTGTAGCTCGGGTGTGGTTTGGACCACCAGGAACAATGTTGAAGTTGGCAGATTACTGTTATTCAAAAGATTGGACCATCAAAAGATTTATGGACTCTTTGCTGCTATTTGGTGCGCATCGCGATCATGAAGGTCTCACGATCGCAGAGTGTTGTGTGGACTAGGGAAGATTTGTTCTTCGTAATCATGGAAGGGGCATTACGATCGCAGTTGATGGACTGGTTGTGCTTTGCAATTGGGTGGTGAGGGTCGGGAAAACGATGTGTTATCGAGGCTGGCCTGGGTTGGAAATTGTTCTTTGCGATCGCATGATGTCTTTCCTGATCGTGTATGAGGAAGTTCTAGGGCTAGAGTGTTTGGCCTTCATATTCGTGGAGCTGTGATTACGTTCGCATAGGCTTGGTTGGTTGTGGGGCACGATCGCATGAGGTCACTCGCATTCGCGAAGGAGGGAAATTTCGTTGAGGCAGTGTTGGCATTCCCAATCGCGAGGGTACTTCCACAATCGCAAAACAGAATGCTTGGGTAGAATATATGTTTCAATTTCGGGACGTAGCTCATTTAATCTTATTCTCTCATTTCTTGGGCGATTTGGGGGCTTAAAGAACCATTTTCGTCTACTAATTCAAGGTAAGTAATTCCAACTTGTTGTGAATTAAATACATGGATTTTATGTGGATTGTAACATGGAAATTAGTAGAAATGCTGGAATTCTTGTGGAAAACCTAGAATTGAAAAAAGGAAATCTGACCATGAAATTGGATATGGAATAGAAAACAAATTATATATTTGTGTTCGTTATGCTATGGGTAACATTTATTGTCGAGAATTTTCAGAATCCGCGCACGTGGGCCTGGGATTGACTTTTGTTGACTTTTCATGCGGGGTTGAGAATTGCTTCTAATTGTTATATTATGGGTTCTTGAGTATATTTTTACTAATTTGCATATTCTTTTTGGCCAGTTTTGGGGTATTCGGCATTGGTTTGAGGTATTAGAGAGTTGTTGTAGCCGATTATCCGACATGGATCAAGGCAAATCTCTTGTCCAATCTTGTAAGATGGAATTTATCCTCGTAGGTATTCTATTTTCTACATGCTACATGTTTGGGAGCTACATACATACGAGATGACGAGCGTCAGTGCGTATGCTAGATTTTTGATATGTCCAGGTAGACTTAGAATTACACCATGCTTTAACTGTATTACTTGAATTATTCTTATCCGTTTAAATATTTTGATTTATTATTTAGCTTGAGACTAGACTTGCGTAGTTTACCCAGACTTGCTACTTTAAGAACTTTGCGAGATACTTGATTATCTGTAGAGTTATGATTCCTCTTGCGTACATATCCTCATATTGTACTTATTTGTTCGGTAGTCCGTGACTACTTAAACTCGTACGTATCTTCGTGAGTTAGACTAGTGACCAATTGAAAGTTACACCACTCTTATGGGATTGAGCCGTTCACCTCAGCGGTACTATGAAATATTATTCTTATGGATCGGGTTGATTCCTCAGCAATACTCTTATGGGATCGGATCATTCTCCTCGACAGGGTTATGTGAAATTTCTCGATATATAGTAATTGCATGCATGAGTATCTTGACAGATTTGTACCTGTTTCTATTATTGAAATACATGTTGTATATATTTATCTGTTTTGTTGCTCCTTCCCAGGTCTTTTACTTATCTACTGCCTTTTATGTACATTGATTATTGAACCACTAGTAATTGTCGATGTCGACCCCTCGCTACTATCTAAACCAAGGTTAGACTAGATACTTACTAGGTGCGCGTTGATTTACGTACTCATACTACACTTATGCACAATTTTACATGTACTGAGACAGGTACTTCTGGATGTCATACATGCGCGTACGCACTTGCTGGAAGACTTAGTAGTGAGCTGCCTTTTGTGTTTTCGGCCCGCAGCACACAGAGTCTCCTTCCTTTATATCTATTATATTCTATCTACTTTTCATTTCCGATAGTAATTGTAGTAGTTTTGTATATTCTAGTAGATGCTCATGCACTAGTAATATCGGATTTTGAGGATTTTTGATAGTTATTATTGTTGTGTCATTGTTATGACATTCAACTTATTATTTTGTTCATATATCGTATCTTGGTAAAGATGTTGGTATGTTATCATGATTTCTAAACCAAATTCGGTTGATTTATTTCATTACTTGACTTTAAAAGTGTTATAAACATCGATTGTTGTGTTGTTTTCCTTTTGTTTGCCTGTTGGCGGCTTTGGGAGCCATCACCGCCTATAGGGAAATTGGATTGCGATAGCATAGTATCAGAGTACTAGGTTTACATAGGTTTAACGAGTCATGAGAAGACCTAGTAGAGTCTTGCGGATCGGTACAGAAACTTCTATACTTATCATCAAAAGGCTATAAGGTATTAGAAAACTTCTCTTTCTTTATTTCCTCTCATGTTGTCGTTATTGTGTTAAGTATGAATCTGTCTCTTATTATCTCATAGACGGTGAGAACGCGCACGATGTCATCGTTTGGATGCATAGGGGCAGCACCCCTGGTGGTCAGAGGTGGAGGCCGAGGCCATGGGAGGGTCAAAGCTCCTGTTAAGGGATGAGGGCATCCCAAAGTAGCCCTTGTGGTGCCACCGTTGGATCTAGTGGAGCATCCTATTATTGAGGTGCATGATGAGATACCTATAGCTAAGCAGGCCCTGGCAGAGTTCACAACCGTGTCAGGTTTTTAGGAGGTCATGGGCTGTATGTTGAGGTTTATAAACTCTATGATTCATGCCAGACTATTTCTACAGACCCAGCCATATCATAGGCTAGGGAAGGAGGAGCCCAAACCCCTACCGCTCATGCACCTGGGCACGTTGCTGCTATTTATCAGACCCCAGGGATACTACCTACGAATAGAGTTCAGCCAGTTGTTGCGGCTAGAGCAGAGACTAGACCGGCCATGACTATCGAGGAGTAGAACCGGATGAACATATTTACTAGGCTTCATCCTCCCCATATTGGTGGTGAGCCGTCAGAGGACCCATAGGATTGCATTGATGATTGCAGGGACAAGCTATATAATTAGAACCAGTGAAGTCCAATAGGGTAGACTTCACCCATTTTCAGCTGGAGGGGAAAGCTTGTAGAGGTGCCAGTCTTTTCTTCTAGGAAGGCTAGCAAGTTCACCTCCCTTGACTTAGGATCAGTTCATACATATCTTTCTAAAGAAGTTTATTCCAGCCTCTAAGAGAGAGGAGTTGTGGGGTCAGTTTGAGTGCTCCAGCCTCTAGGAGAGAGAAGTATATTCTAGTCTGTAGGGTAAGATATTTGTGACCGACTATGAAACAATATTCATTGAGTTGTCTCTTTATGTTGCTATATTACTTCCCATAGAGGCATAGAAGGTGTGGACCTTTATTTCGGGCTTCCACTATTCGATTTAGTTTACTATGGCCCGAGAGGTTGAGTTAGGGACTTCTTTCCACGAGGCTATGGAGATAGCTTAGAGGATCGAGCGTATTCATGGTCAGAGCAAAAAGGCCACGTCAAAGGACAAATAGACTTGGTATTCTAGAGGGTTCAACGGTGCCCCAACTGGAACATAAGATAGTTTGGGAGGGCCCATATATTAGCATCGCAGCCTATTTGAGATGCTCCAATGCAGACTTACTTCAGCACCATTCCAGAGAAAATCTACCATCCACCAGCTATTTAGGGTTACTCCAGTGGGCACTCAGGCCATCAGGGCCATATCCAGAATCAAAGCTTTCCCCCATCTAGAGGTTATTTTGAGCGCGGGGATCTCGGTGACGTGAAGAGGTTTTGTCCCAGACTTCGGGACAAGGCAGTGTAGTAGGGCCATCAGCCCATGATTATCGCACCAGCTATCACATCACCCGTACGATCGGCTAGAGGCCGAGGTCATGTGGGTAATGGCTGTCCTAGAGGTGGAGACCAGTTAGGTGGCACTCTGGATAGATTTTATGCCTTCCCAACTATGCCAGAGCAATAGAATATGTCACTATGATTACATGTATTATTTCTATTTATCATAGAGATGCATCGGTACTATTTGATCTAGGGTCTACCTATTTATATGTATCTTCTCATTTTTCTCCTTATCTAGATGTATCTTGTGAGCCTTTGAGTATTATTGTGTATGTGTTTAGGTTGGTGGGTGATTCTGTTATTGTGGATCGGGTTTACCGATCCTGTGTGGTGACTTGTGTGGGTATGATACTATAGCAGATCTTCTATTGCTCGATATAGTTGACTTCGAGGTTATCCTTGGAATAGATTGGTATTTTCAACATCATGCATTCTTTATTGCCATGTCAAGACTATTTCATTGGCGATGCCAGAGTTGCCTAGGTTGGAGTGGAGAGGTTCATCTAGTAGTGCCTCCAGTCGGCTTATTTCTTTCCTAAAGGCTCAACATATAGTTGAGAAGTGTTATTTGGCAAATCCGGCCTTTGTTTGGGATACTTCTATGGAGACTCCCATGATAGACTCAATGCTTGTGGTGAGGGAGTTATCTGATGTATTTCCTGCTGACATACCAAGCATGCTAGCAGATCATGATATTGACTTCAACATTAATTAGGCGCCAGGCACCCAACCTATATCTATTCCGCCTTATCGTATGACTCAGGCGGAGTTGAGAGAGATGAAGGAGCAACTTCAAAAGTTGCTCAAGAAAGGATTCATCAGGATGAGTGTGTCACCTTCGGGCACATCTGTGTTAGTTATGATGAAACAAATGGGAGTATGTGAAAGTGCATTGATTAGCGCCAGCTGAATAAGGTTACCAACAAGAATAAGTATTCATTGTTGCACATTGACGATTTATTTGATCATATTATGGGTGCTACGGTGTTATCTAAGATCGATTTGAGATCTGGGTACTACCAGTTGAGGATTCGTGCTTCAGATGTTCCAAAGACGGTTTTCAGACTAAATATGGGCACTACAAGTTTCGATTTGACTAATGCCCTAATGACATTTATGGATTTGATGAATCGGGTGTGCAAGCCGTATCTTGAGTCTTTTGTCATTGTTTTCATTAATGACATATTGATATACTCGTCTAGCATGGAGGAGCACTAGCAACATTTGAGGGTGGTACTTCAGACTTTGAGGGAACGGAAGCTATATGCTAAGTTCTCTAAGTGCGAGTTCTACTTAGATTCTATGGACTTATTGGGAATGTTGTATCAAGTGAGGGTATTAAGGTGGATCCCAGGAAGATCGAGGCAGTTTAGAGTTGGCCATGTCTAACCATAGCGACTAAGATCAGGAGTTTCTTGAGGCTAGTAGGTTATTATCATCGGTTTGTGGAGGGCTTCTCATCTATTTCACTTCCTTTGACTAGATTGACCTAGAAGGGAGTTCAGTTCAAGTGGTCCAATGATTTCAAGGCGATCTTTTAGAAGCTCAAGACCGCATTGACTATAACATCGGTGTTGGTTTTGCCTTTCGATTCAGGGATTTACATTGTGTATTGTGATGCTTCACGTGTTGGGTTGGGTTGCGTATTGATGTAGGAGGGAAGAGTGATTACTTATTGTACTCGTTAGCTGATGTCACACGAGAAGAATTACCCTATGCATGATTTAGAGTTGGCATCGACAATTCATGCTCTTAAGATGTGGAGGCATTATCTTTATGGTGTGTCGTGTGAGGTCTATATCAATCACTGTAGTTTGCAGCATTTCTTTAAGAAGAAGGACCTTAATCTGAGGCAGCGCATGTAGATTGAGTTATTGAAGGACTATGATATCAGCATTCTTTATTATCTGGGCGAGGCGAATGTGGTCACAAATGGCTTGAGCATAAAGGCCGAGAGTATGGATAGTTTGACATTCATTCGAGTAGACAAGAGGCCATTGGCTTTGAACATTCAGTCCTTAGCTAACCGGCTTGTGAGTTTGCATATTTCATAGCCAGTCGAGTTCTTGCATGTATTTCTGGACCAGTCTTCTTTATTTGAGCGGATTAAGGCTTGTCACTATGGGGATCCTCACTTTATGGTTCTTAGAGAGACGGTACTTTGAGATGATTCCAATAAGATGACTATTGGTGATGATGTCCAGGACCGCGTAGAGTTGGCATCGATAATTTGCATTATTCTATTCATCTAGGTGACACAAGATGTATCGTGACATGATGCAGCATTACTGGTGGTCGTGGATGAAGAAGGACATATTTCGGTATGTATCGAGGTGTCTGAATTTCAAGCAAGTTAAATATGAGCACCACAGGCCAGGTGGTTTACTTTAGCAGATGGTTATAACGGAGTGGAAATGGGAGCATATCACTTTTAGATCTAATGTTGTTAGATGTGATTTTAGATCTCGAGTAGATTCGTTATGTGTTTTGGAACTTGGTGGTATGTTCGGACGGGGTCCCGGGGCCCCGGGTGCTATTCGGATTGATTTCGACTCCATTTAGACTTGGGTTAATTTGATAAAGAATAGATGATTTTTTGGTGTCATCGCACCTGTGGTGGGCTTGGCCGTAGGTGCGGCTGGGAGATCGCAGAAGCGAATACTTGGATGCAGGTGCGCACTCGCAGGTGCAATGACCTATCTGCAGAAGTAGACTTTTAGCGAGCAGTGCGAGACTGCAGGTGTAGTCGGGGGCCGCAGGAGCGGATGCGCAGATGCACATATAGTTTTGCAAAAGCGGAAGCGCATGTGTGCTTTTGTGGACTGTAGAAGCGGAATCTGCTAGGCTTGAGTCAAAACTAGATCTGCGATGTTTCTTGCGCAGATGCAGAGTCGTAGATACGATTAAGTATCTGTAGAAGCGGAGTTACTGGGAAGAAATAGAGAAGATCGAGGGTTAGAGTTATTTTTCATCTTTTGAGTTAGAGAGCTCGGTATTGGGCGAATTTGGAGGAGATTTTCAAGGATTGGATCGGGGTAAGTTTTTGACTCGGATTTGCTTATTATTCATGAATCCATCATTTTTTTATCATTTAATTAGTGTTTTGAGTTGGAAAAATTGGGAATTTTTGTAAAAACATCCTTAACTATGAATTGAGGATTTGAAGGTCGATTTGAGGTCAGAATTGAATAATATTAGTATGGTTGGACTCGTTAGATTTTGTAAGTTTAGTTGGGTTTCAAGGTGTGGGCCCAAGGTTGACTTTATGATTTTCTTTAAATATTGCAACTTTATTATCCAGAATAGTTTCATATGGTTGTATTTATGGTATTAAGTTATTTTGACTAAATTTGAGCCGTTTGGAGTTGTATTTTTGCAGAAAGGCTTACTAGTGGGTTGATTTAACTTATTTGAGGTAACTAAGTATGTTTCCTAACTTTNGGGGGGGGGGGGGTACTACCACTTATGATTTGGGTTGAATGTGGAAGACGTGTACGCAAGGTGACGAGTGCATACACAGGCTATATGTGGTATTTGACCAGTTTAGGTTATTTAGACTCCTTCAATGTCTTTAATTGAATTGTCATAATATGTTATATCTTTCATTGTTAATCTACCCTTACATATGTTAATCCACCCTTACATGCTTTATTTGACATTATTAATACTTGTTCTACTTCTTACTTATTATTTTGTTCTTATATGCTTTAGTTGAAGTTACTGTCTTTCTTATTGTATTGTTACTTCTCTAATTATTGAATTACTTCTTGGTGTTGAAGTTGTAAACTCCGTGATCACATTGAGGTGAAGTTGTAAATTTTGAGATATCTTTCTTGTTGAGCAAGTCACTTTCATTTTGTTATTGTTGAGATTCTTTTACATATTATGGTTGAGCCATGGTTATTTGTTGTGAAAACATTGGTATTGTTGACTTTGTGGCAAGTTGTGGCATATGGGAACTTGTGATGCGAGTTGTTATTGTGTTGTGATATTGATACGCATGCGGTGGTATAAGACTAAGGGTTGAAACACATGCGGTGAGACAAGGCGGGCTTAATACGCGTGTTGCTAGTATCGAAACAACTTGAAGACACACTAAGTGATAAGGTGGGCTAAAACGCGGGTAGTTATTCTAGAAAAAATAATTTTCAAAACTAAATTTAAGGCTCCCGTGGTGATATAAGGAAAGATAGTGATTGAAAATTATGAAATGTGAATATGCGGTTGTTCCTTGATTGCGATTCTTGTTGTACATTTATATTGAAAATATTTGTTAGTTGAACAGTTCTTGTTGTTTTTACTTTTCCTTGCCTTACCATTGTTTGTCCGTATTTGATTATTTGTGGTTCTGATTATGTGATTCTTTCTTGATGCCTTTTGCTTAGAATTCTGTCACTAGCTTATGTACTAAACTGCTTTGTTATCAGTCATTTCTCCGCTTCCCATTACTTCCCGTTATCATATTATTATTTTGTTTATCTTATCCTAGTAGGTGTCTTGACATGGCCTCGTCACTACTCTAATGAGGTTAGGCTTGATACTTACTAGGTACCGTTGTGGTGTACTCTTACTATGCTTCTGTGCATCTTTTGTGCAGATCTAGGTACATCTGTATGTGTCGGACGCTAGTAATTGATTGCTATCTTTGGAAGGCTTCAATGTATACCTAGTTGACGTCA
Organism: Nicotiana otophora; assembly: GCA_000715115.1. Classification (NCBI taxonomy): domain Eukaryota; kingdom Viridiplantae; phylum Streptophyta; class Magnoliopsida; order Solanales; family Solanaceae; genus Nicotiana; species Nicotiana otophora. The sequence continues at coordinate 266,385 of AWOL01S0001842.1, read as the reverse complement.
GGCCTCAGAGTCACCTTCTCATGGATGGAGTTGGTGTCACGTATCTAAAGATACAACTCTCTTTCTAGTTAAAACCTCCACCACTAGTATAGACTTGTCAAGGATAATTTTCATTTGGTACATTAAGCAGATTTTAGTGACTCAAAAAAATAGACCATTTTTGTGGATCCTACTTATTAATAATAATTATCAATCCAAGAATCGACATGATTACACATTTATAAATTTATTAAGAATTTTTCATGAGTTCAAATAAACAAACCACTTTAGTGGTAACAATTTATTACTCACAAAATTCTCAATTGATGAGTGAAGATACATGTGGCTCATAGAATTAATGAAAGAATACGGACCACATCTCAAAAGCCATATCAATAATATAAAACTCATACAAAATACCATCATATTTCACTTAATTACAACCTCTAACCAGAGAACAAAATCATCCATCGAATATCCAAGATTAGAAATCACATAGGGCAGGAAAACATAAACCAAAACTTGAGAAAAAGTTTTAATGTACAAACATGTCAAACGGACCAATCATTAGTCATCCCGGATATCAAACATAGGATTTTACTTTATTACAAAATGATTATATCATCACACAATATCAAGTATACTTTGTAAGATCTAGTCAATAAAATCCTACACCGTAATTTAGGAATTCAATATAATTACATGTCTATTTACTAATAGTCAACATGCAAACCCATTATATCATTAGTATTTAATCTTGGAGACCATGGGAAGTCACCCACACCACCATTGGATTAAAAACAAATTAAAAACAATTAAATTTGTTTTTCAGAAAATAGAAAAATGTACAAAACACCATCCAAACAACCTCAAAATGCCGAAAGACAGTGTCACAACCCAATTCCGTACTAGGTCGAGACTGCACCTAACGCTGCCGTTAGGCAAGTCCACAAGCGAAACTATTATTTATTTATCCCTTTTCAACATATTTTTAATTACACTAAATTTCATGAAACTGTGATAAGTGTTTTTAAATAAAATATCAATATCATAAGTACATAGTCTACGGTGATAGAAATGACAAGTACAATAGTACATAAGTGCTACAAATCCCCAAAATTCGGCGTCACAAGTACATGAGAAATCTAGAGAATATAAAAAATACTAAAACTGTTGTCCGAAAGAAATAGACATGAATAGTAAATAAGATGGAATGAGACTCTGGTGATGCGGATCGTAGCAAGGCAAGCAGCTCACCCATAAGTCTCTATAGATGATCGGCTATGCGCCCGCGTGACCACTGGTAGAACCTGTCTCAGTACCTGTATATTAGTGCAGAAGTGTAGTGTTAGTACGAAGACCAACGCGTACCCAGTAAGTATCTAGTCTAACATCAAAGAAGTAGTAACGAGGGGTCGACTTGACACTTACTAGAAGTCAATAATAATAATGAAATTGCATAAAGTAGACATGGTGAACATACAACATGTATCAATGAGACAAATAAAAACAAGTACAATAAGTACAATATGAGTCTATAACACATCACCAACATCTCATAACAGGCCGTGAAGACCCTAACTCAACAACAACAACAACAACAACAACCCAGTAGAATCCCATTAATGGGGACTGGAGAGGGTAGTATGTACGCAGACCTTACCCCTACCCCGAAGGAGTAGAGAGGCAGTTTCCGAAAGACCCTCGGCTCAAAAAAAAAAAAAGCGAAGAAAGCGAGAGATAATATTAGTATCACAACAACACTCATAAGATAAATAGCAATACCATGAAATTCAGAAGAAAGATGCAAAGCAAAGGGAGGGGGGAGATAAAGGGAAGGGAGACAATATTAGTACCGCCACAACAATCATAAGAAAAATAAGAGCACCGTGAAATCCAGAGGAAGGATGCAAAGCAAAGGGATAACTAGTAAATAGGACATACACTAAAAGCGAAATAGTAAGTCACAATATTGGCACTAGCTATCTTAGACAAAACCCCTAAATGGATAGTCCCACAATAGTACGAAGTAAGGCACGACTCAACTACCTCCTAACCTACAACCCTAATACTCGACCTCCACATCTTCCTATCAAGTGTCATGTCCTCAGAAATCTGGAGCTTCGCCATATCCTGTCTGATCACCTCTCCCCAATACTTCTTAGGCCGCCCTCTACCTCTTCTCATGCCTTCCACCACTAGCTGCTCACACCTCCGTACCGGAGCATCTGGGCTTCTCCTCTGAACATGTCCGAACCATCTAAGCCTCGCTTCCCGCATCTTGTCATCAATGGGAGCCACATGCACCTTCTCCCGAATATCATCATTCCTAATCTTATCTATCCTAGTGTGCCCGCACATCCACCGCAACATCCTCATTTCTGCTACTTTCATCTTCTGGATATGTGAGTTCTTAACGGGCCAACACTCAACCCCATACATCATGGCCGGTCTAACTACCGCTTTATAAAACTTACCTTTGATTATCGGTGGCACTCTCTTGTCACACAAGACTCCAGATGCTAACCTCCACTTCATCCATCCTACCCCAATACGGTGTGTGACATCCTCGTCGATCTCCCCTCCCCCCTGGATAACCGAACCAAGGTACTTGAAGCTGCCTCTACTCGGGATGGCCTGCGAATCAAGCCTCACATCCTCGTCCACTTCCTCTGGCTCAGCGCTAAACTTACACTCCAGGTACTCCGTCTTCGTCCTGCTCAACTTGAAACCCTTAGACTCAAGTGCTTGTCTCCAAACCTCCAGCCTCTCGTTAACACCGACTCGTGACTCATCAATCAGAACTATGTCATCGGCGAATAGCATGCACCATGGCACATCCCCTTGAATATGGTTTGTTAACGCGTCCATCACCAGGGCGAATAAGAACGGACTGAGTGCCGAACCTTGGTGTAACCCCATTACAACCGGAAAATGCTCAGAGTCGCCTCCTACTGTCCTAACCCGTGTCTTAGCCCCATCATACATGTCCTTAATCGCCATAATGTAGGGAACCGACACACCTTTAGCCTCCAGGCATCTCCAGAGAATTTCTCTAGGAACCTTGTCGTACGCTTTCTCTAGGTCAATAAACACCATGTGCAGATCCTTCTTCCTCTCTCTGTATAGTTCCACCAACCTTCTAACAAGGTGTATAGCTTCTGTAGTCGAACGACCCGGCATGAACCCGAACTGGTTGTCGGATACAGACACCGTCATCCTCACCCTCGCTTCAACCACCCTCTCCCACACTTTCATGGTATGACTCAGTAATTTGATACCCCTATAATTGTTACAACTCTGGATATCACCTTTGTTCTTATACAATGGAACCACCGTGCTCCACCTCCACTCATCCGGCATCCTCTTCCCCTCAAAAATACTATTAAACAACCTAGTCAACCACTCCAAACCTGCTCGCCCCACACACTTCCAAAATTCCACCGGAATCTCGTCTGGACCGGTCGCTCTGCCCCTACTCATCTTACGCATAGCTTCCACGACCTCCTCAACCTCGATACGCCTGCAGTACCCAAAGTCACGGTGACTCTCGGAATGCTCCAATTCGCCTAGCACAATATCCCGATCCCCTTCTTCATTCAGAAGTTTATGAAAGTAAGTCTGCCATCTCCTCTTAATCTGGGCATCTTCCATCAATACTCTACCATCTTCGTCCTTGATACATCTCACTTGGTCCAAATCTCGAGCCTTCCTCTCCCTCAACTTGGCCAGCCGGAATAACTTCTTCTCCCCACCTTTTTTCCCCAATTCCTCGTACATACGACCATAACCCGCAGTCTTAGCCTCTGTGACCGCCAGCTTAGCCTCCTTCCTAGCTGCCCTATACCTCTCCATGCACACTCGCCTCTCCTCTTCACTTATGCTCCCCACTAACTTCAGGTACGCCGCCTTCTTTGCTTCAACTTTACCTTGGACCACTTCATTCCACCACCAGTCTCCTTTGTGCCCACCAGAGACGCCCGTCGAGACCCCTAACACCTCTCTCGCAGCCTCCCTAATACAGTCTGCTGTCGCTGACCACATAGTGCTCGCATCACCGCTGCTCCTCCAAGCTCCCAGAGCCAATAACCGCCCCTCCAACGCTTGGGCTTTATCCTTAGTTAAGGCTCCCCACCTGATTCTCGGTCTTCCTCGAGTAGACCTTTTCCTCCTCTTCAACATAATACCAACGTCCATCACCAAGAGCCTATGCTGCGTCACGAGTATCTCACCCGGAATCACCTTACAATCCTTGCACAACCCTCTGTCACACCTCCTGAGGAGGAGATAGTCAATCTGGGTCTTCGCCACCGCATTTTGAAAAGTAACCAAATGCCCTTCCCTCTTCCGAAAGCTAGAGTTTGCAATCACCAACCCAAAAGCCTTAGCGAAGTCCAACAACGATGTACCTCCTCCGTTCCTCTCCCCAAAACCGAATCCTCCATGCACCTCGCCATAACCACCTGCGGTCGACCCAATATGCCCATTGAAATCCCCTCCTATGAACAGCTTCTCAGCAGGCGGAACCTGGCGCACAATCTCATCTAACCCTTCCCAGAAACGTAGTTTAACCTCCTCATCTAGGCCCGCATGCGGCGCATAGGCGCTAACGATGTTAACGGTGCACTTTCCCACCACCAACTTAATAATCATCAATCTATCATTCACTCGTCTAACCTCAACTACAGACTCCCTAAGTTCCCTATCCACCAGGATGCCCACTCCATTCTTACCTCTCTGGACTCCTGAGTACCAAAGTTTATACCCATCCACGTCCCTCGCCTTCGACCCTACCCACCTTGTCTCCTGGACACACGCTATATTGACCATCCTCTTCTGCAGAATCTTCACCAACTCTATAGATTTACCCGTCAATGTACCTACGTTCCACGACCCAATTCTCAATCTAAACTAGAACCTGCTTCGATTATTAAGCACGAAGTTTCCAAGGCAAACGGCCCGACCCCATAAGAATAGTGTTACCATCATACTACCTAGGCGAACGGCCCGATTCCATAAGAGTGGTGTTACCATACTGCTGAGGCAAACGACACGATCCCATAAGAGTAGTGTTACTATATTACCGAGGCGAATGTCCCGATCCCATTAGAGTAGAGAAGTTTATCTCGCCCGTAGAAGTACCTGTGATGCGAGAGGATATGGATTTTTTACAGTTATTAAGTATTCCTCAATTTTCCAAAATAAGAAGGCTAAGTCGATAATTGCAACTTTAAAATCCCTAGTCTCAGCTCTATTCAAGACATTATTATGCATGATAAACACAACAGTACCACCTGATCCCATAAGAATGGTGGTACTCAGTACTGCCGAGGCGAACGACACGATCCCATAAGAATAGAGTTACCATCATACTACTTAGGCGAACAGCCTGATTCCATAAGAGTGGTGTTACCATACTGCCGAGGCGAATGTCCCGATCCCATAAGAGTAGTATTTCTATACTGCCGAGGCGAACGACCCGTTCCATTAGAGTAGAGAAGTTTACCTCGCTCGCGGAAGTATCTGCGACGCGAGAGGATATGGAATTTTTTATAGGTATTAAGTATTCCTCAATTTTCCAAAATAAGAAGGCTAAGTCGATAATTGCAACTTTAAAATCCCTAGTCTCAGCTCTATTCAAGACAGTTATTACGCATGATAAACACAATAGTACAATTAAAAGCATGATATAGATCTAAGTCTACCCGGACATACCATGGAATATAGCTACGCACGGACTCTCATCATCTCGTGCCTACGTACCTCCTCACATAAGTAATACACAACAAGATACACCTAAGGGGATGAGTTCCCTCTTACAAAGTTAGGAAAGAGACTTACCTCATTTCCAAGCTCACTTCCGGCCCACTAATCCGCTCTAAAAGCCCCAAGTCAATTCCGAACAATCTGAAACTAGTCATATATTATATAATTTAAATAATATATACTCAAACGTTTATAATTTATCTATTAGATTAATTACCCAACCCAAATTGGAAAATGTTTAAAATTTGCCCACGTGCCCAGATTCTGGAAATTGTCGAAGATAAATATTACACATAGACTTACGAACACAAATATATAATTTTTACTTAATTCCATAACCCATTTCATGGTCAAATTCCAGTTTTACCAAAACTCTAGGTTCTTCACAAATCCCACAAGTTTTCACAATCTTTCCATGTTTAATATACCCTAAACCTGCTTAATTAACTTGAAAATGGGTGGAAGTTACTTACCTTAGGATATTGATAAGAACAACCCACAAATTGCCTCTCAAATTCTCCCAAGACTAAATAAAAATGTGAGGAAAAAGGTATAACAACAACAACAACAACAACAACCCAGTATAATCCCACTAGTGGGGTCTGGGGAGGGTAGTGTGTACGCAGACCTTACCCCTACCCTGGGGTAGAGAGGCTGTTTCCAAATGACCCTCGGCATCCTTCCCTCCAAGAACTCCCCACCTTGCTCTTGGGGTGACTCGAACTCACAACCTCTTGGTTGGAAGTGGAGGGTGCTTACCATCAGAGCAACCCACCTTGTCAAAGAGGAAAAAGGTATAAGTCTCGCAAAAAAAGACCTCACTGCCCCCAGCGATTTTGCACTTGCGACCAAAACAGTCGCACATGCGGCTCCGCTTCTATGGAAGAATCGTCGCAGGTGCAGTCCTTGCCCAGGACACCTCTCTGCATTTTTGCGAATGGGCTCTCACTTATGCGAACCCGCTTCTGCGGAAAGGCTGTCACACCTGCGAACCTAAGCCTGCTGGCCATCCATTGCATCTGCGGATCCTCCATCGTAGAAGTAATTTTGCTTCTTTGGAAAAGCATCGCTTTTGCGAACCACTGGCCAGCCCACTCCTAGCCGCTTCTGCGATCACAGGCTCGCTTCTGTGAGCTCGCACCTACGGATAAACCCAGAACTGAAGCCACTAGCAGTTTTCCCCATGCCCAAATCGAGTCTGATTCCAATCTTATTTTGTATCCGGGTCCCCAACCAAATATACTCACACATTCAACAATATAATACAGACTCGCTCGCATGATCGAAATACCAAAATAACATATAAATTACGTAGGAGGGATAGCGCTTCCTTTTCTCTTTATAGGTCTACTTGTTTCACTACTTATGCTTTATAGCGATAAAAATAAGCTTCTTCCGGTACCGGAACATGGAAATCAAAAGTTTTGACTTACCGCCATACCTTGCTTTTGTTTTATTACTATTACGTTCTGCCCATGCATCGTAAAAGTCAGGGTTAAGCTATAGAACTAGATACGTAAGAGAAAGAGAGGAGAGCATAACTTTACTTCTCTGTTGAGGCATAAGCAATAGCAAACAATCTCTAACTAAGTAGTTTAAGTGGTCCAATGTCTAACATCTTTCGTATCTTGTTCGTGTATGGTGACTTCGTTGAGGTTTTTAATGTACCTCTAAAACCTAAATCCATCTTTTTAAATGGCTAATGCCTAGATTAGGTCTTAAAAAAGGTTGTCCATAGAAAGAATTAACTCCATACTGGCATGGCTTTGAGGTTCACTCAAGATTTGAATTCCCTTAGGGATTATTAATTATGTATACATAAGGAATATTTAACAAAGCAGGCCATCACCTTTTATTCATTAATAGTCGTTGCATGGGAATACATCAAATAGGAATCTTACACACATATAGACCAGCCACACAACATAACAAAGTTAACAACATAAGCATTGAAGACTACTAGTGATACATGAAAACACACCCAAAACAAGCAATCTACTTAGGATAAGAATAGATCTCCACCAAACAAAGAAAAAGAAGAAACACACTATTTTGCATCTACAGACACTTATTTAAACCATCTAAAACTAAAAAGAGTCGATGGGCTCTTCTATTCTAGTCTCCCTGGCGACCACGGATGACAACACCCACAATTAGGTCTTCTTATTCTTGGAGGAGAGCCCGTTTCCTGTCTTCCAGGATGCTAATGCGGTCCCAGATCCACTGCATGGCTACCGCCACAAGTGCAGGATCAATGGGAGGCAGGTGCTCCCAAAAGGCAACCATGGTTTGCTGCCTTTGTTCTCTTTCATTTTCGACAGCTTGAATTGATTCTTGAATTGTTGCAAGTCTTCCGACAATATCCATTTCAGTGTTGTTGGAATAAGTGTTACTAAAAGTATTTCTTTTTGACTTATACATCTCTCTTTGAAAATATAGACTGAAAGAAGCTTCTATTTATAGGCCTTGGAGGCGCTTAACTTTTTCTTATTATTAGAAATAATTGTTGTCTTAGTTTCATAACATGTTTCAACCCCGGCTTTTCATGAATATGGAATCTTATCCACTCGATTTTAGTGTGCTGAATAATTATCTTCGTACTCCAATCTGTACGAAAGGCCCCCTTTCTTTTGGCGGGTATAGCCACGTGGCTTAATCCCGGATTACTCCTTAAGGAATATGACACAATAATATAGCACACATCACAGAAGAGAGTACCCCTTTTATTATAAGACAGGCCCCCCGCACCTTCTTAAGCGATGGAGCAATCATCACTCGACAACTCAAAGCTGACCGGTACAACCCGCATGCTTACCTACTCGTCCCGGCCTATTTGTACCCAGCTACAATTTCTTCTCTTATAAAAGAAAAAAGGGCCCCTTGGCCAATCGTCACTCGACAGCTCGAAAGCATATCAGTACAAAACCATGTGATTTTTACTTGTTTACATACTGCCCCTTAGGCCTATGGATTCGTCATACCCTGCTTACTCCCCTTTCACTTTCACTGGCTTCTACATGTTTTTTTGTTGGATTATTTATAAAATGGTATCAGAATTTGAGACGACTCTCCCCGGCCAATCCTTAGTCGTCCATCCTTTCTTAGAACCACTATATCTTGATTAATCTATTTTTTTCTACCTTTACAGCTCGTTCTGTAAGTTCACTGGCAATACACCAATACAACACTAGCTATAGCAGTAACTAGTACAATGAGTCAGAGGTCGGATGAATTTAATAATAGACGCATGTTGGCATTCCAACCTTCCTTCTCCTTTCAAGGAGAGCTAATGTGGGCAATTTGGTTTGTAGGTAATAAAACCTACTATTTCGCTATGAGGGAAAGGAGTGAAAACCTATGTGAAGTAAAAGAGAAAAGGCTCTCCGACTCAAAAAAATAGTGTACATTATCATATCCTTTTATAAAGCTAAAAGAAAGTAAGCATTTTGGGTGTATGGGAGCAAGAAGTGTTAGTATGTATTCCATATAGTCTTTCCTTATAAAACAAAGAGGCAACAAAGAAAGAGGCTTAACCACAAAATAAAAGACTTCAATCCTTATGAAACAAAGAGGCAACAAAGAAAGAGGTCTAACCACAGAATGAAAGACTTTAGATTCGCTAGCTCGGTAAGAACAATCAGAATGCAAAAATGCAAGGATGGGGCTGGGCTAGAGTACTCTCTATCGTCCCCATCGTTCTAACGGTTGATCACGTCACACAATTAGAGTTACGAATTGTTTGATTATTTTTGGTAAACTGAATCCATAACACAATCAGGGGTGCCAAGCTTGTCTCAATATCGAGATAGAAAGAGGCCTAGTTTCTAAGGTTATTTTCCAGGCTAAGGTAACAAACTTATACCGAGATTCAGGACTGACTTCCTCTACAAAGTAGTAGAATAAGATGCGAGAGATCCAAGCCTTTAGAAGAAGAAGGTTTTGATTCTGGGAGATGGAGATCTAAAAGTGAAGTTCCAAATAGTATTGGTTTTATGACACTGAAACTGAACATCCACCCGTCTTTGGTGATTTGTACCTCGAAACACACCTTAGAAAAGAAATTTGAAGTTTCATTGAATGAATGAAAATAGTATTCTGAATAAGAGTATGATACTAGACGTCTAGATAAGAGAGAGGCAGGAAAGCCAGATCGGACTGGCCGATTGGAACGTGTCATGCCCCAAAGTCGGGGAGCGCGACCGACGCTCAATCGAGCGAACCCGGCCGAGCAAGCCTATTAGATTTCTTTCTACCCAAACTCGTCCATGAATAAAGAGGAGATGAACTCTATTAATCAAATATTTAAAAGATTTTATTTCCATTAGCAGCTTCACTAATAATTTTTAAAATATTACAAGTTTATAGATATAATAAAAAAAAACATGTTTGCCAAATACAAACATTTTTAGTTCAATTTCCCACATAAAACACCACCCACGACCTATCTACGGAGCCTCTGAGTACAACAGAAGAGTAATAGGGAGATGCCGGCAACAAGGCTCCGGCTATACCTCAAAACACAGTACATGTGAAACAAAAGATACATGACCCCGAAATGAAGTGGGGCTCACCAAGTCAGCTGAAGAGAGTGTACTGCTATCACTGATCAATGCCGCTTGCTGAAGAACCACCCGCATACATTAAAGATGCAGCGCCCCCAGTAAAAGGGACATTAGCACCGTCGAATAACACTAGTATGTAAAGCTGAAAGTCCTCTTTCAAAATGGAATGTCCATATAAGAAAAGGAAAACCATAGAAACAACAAGCCACAATCAACAATATCCAAATGTCCAGTTAAAACACAATAATTTTCAAAATACGAACTTCATATACAATTTTGGTTGGGAGATCATTAGCACCGATATACCACCGTCTTTGTTAGAACAAAATCCGATCACGACCGATCGGCTAGGTCATCTTCCCATGAACAATGTGGTTTGACATGTGATGTGAAAGAAAATTGTTACCAAGAGTAGTACCATCATGTGCGCAACATGGCATCCGATCTCCACCCGATCAGCTAGGCCGCCTTCCCACATATGCCGTGTGGGTTGACTTTTCCAATTCACGGTTATTACCAGTTTCATCCCAATTAAGGGGAATAATCACAATTTCACCAATATTTTCATTGTATCCCAAATAAGTGGAATAATCACAATCCATCCCTACACCGGCACGTTTAAGGTGTAGGCCTTATGACCCACCCTTCCTCGGTTTTGCTAATGATGCTCCCAAAAATATTGTTTTGATTTGATTTGCACACAAAGGCAACATAAATACAATTGTACTCATCTCAACATCTTTCACTTTGTATAAATTCTCATTAGTATTTCCAGTCATTCACAACAACAATATTTTCTTGGCTCATTTGGCTATTCACAAGATTCTTTATTCCTGGCACGGTGGTCGTATTTTATATTCCACACTTTCACCTCTTTCAATTTCAAAGATAAGCATCAAATATCAACATATAGAATATTTCAGCAACCATATAACTCAAATTCATTAGTAATGGAAACTTTAAACACAAAAGGTTTCTTCCCAAAGAATGGGGCATACCGACCAGCAATAGAAACACACATCAAAATCATACACAATCAATACACCATTTATTCTTACAATACTCTTTCCCAGAAATGACAATATACAATTTCAATGCCTGAGTATGTGAGAACTCGAGCCACACTGAATATATTTATAAAGCAAAGCATTAGTTAAAATAGCCACTTATGGGCATGAATTGAGTACAAAAGCTTTTAGAAAATTCTATTTTCGAAGCTTTTAAACAGTTGAGTCGAGGCCCATTTCATAATCTTTATCACACCCTCTCATTTTATTGGCACCACTAGCCATAATTAAAACTTAAATTCTTGGCACGTTGGCTACGCTTTATCCCCCCAATTCACTTATTTCACTTCTAACCATCTTTATAGATTATCAACAACAAGACATTTCCAATCAAGAATTTAGGTACACATATGAGCAATTAAGAGTCTTAAGCATATTGAAATTTTCTCACACAATTTGGAATCATAGCCTTCATTTGAAACATGACTCAAAGACATAGCATTTAGATACACATATCATTTTTTAACACATTCCCAAAGGATAACATAATGTGATAAGAACATTCGTAGCACGTTTTGAATACATAATTCTCGACACTTTGCTTATTCGGGACAATCGAATTTATTGGGAACATCTCGGAACATAGAATAAGGAACTTGAGACAGCCATACTTGAAACTTACAGGAACATCATGGAATTCAATTCTAAGAGAGTAGTTTAGCCAACATACCTCGCTTTGAGCTTTCCTTTAATTACTACAACGTTCCGAAAATTCTAGCAATCCCAATCTATTTTGAGACATAACAAAATTGAACACAAATTGGAATATATTCATGGTTTTAGCTTATTTGAGCATTTTATCAAATAGTAGGTATGCAAATTTGGCTACAAGGTTCTTCAACAAGATTTACTTTATTCCACAACCCAATCATTACTTATTTAAGCTCAACAATCTTTCCACAAATCTTATTGGTACATACATGTATACATAATACTCTCACACCCAAGAATCATACTTCTCATGACCTACTTTTAATCCAAATCCCGAAATTTATGGCTAGGGGATAGAATCTTACCCATTAGATGAAGATCTTGTGAAATCTTCAAGCCTTGAGCAAGAATTGATGAACAAAATAGCTAGGTCTTCTCTTTATCTCTCTAATATAGCTCTCTCCTCTCTCTAAAAAATCACATTTTACCTTATAAAATGACCCCCTAAGGCCTTATATCAAAATTGGATCGGATATGAAATTTTTTTAAAATGACCCCCGAAGTCAATTATGTCGTGCAATTGTGCTATAGCATAATCGTTTTGTGGGAAGCAAAATTGATTTTGCTATAGCATAATCAATTATGCGATCACATAATCAATTATGTGATAGCAGAATAGTTTTTTTTCAAAATTTGTTCGTCTTTGCTCCACTTTGCGATGCTTATACGGTCCGCGTAACCGTTTTGCGGTCGCGAAATTGACTACAGATCCAGCCTTTGGTAAGGTATTCATAACTTCTGGTAGGAGTTTCTAACTGACGAACGGTTTGAAGTGTTAGAAACTAGACTCAAAGAGCTTTCATTTGATTGGTTGTCCATCACATAACTCATTATATATATGTAGATATGCTCGTCCAATGTTTGGTATTGTGCTTACTCATTTGGAATTTTAGTCTATCATGTAATTTCTAACTTGACTTAGACTTAGGGCTCTCCTTAGACCCCACATCACTTATAATATGCCTCGTACACTTATTATCATACCCAATTGATATCCATCATATTAATAGTCCTCGTCTGCACACAAAATAATATAATTAGTGCATATCAACTTTCTTAATAGCGCTTAAGTACTTCAAAATTTTTGGGGGTGTTACAGAACAATTACGAAAGTTTCCCACAGTTAGACTGTTTGACATCCTTGCAAGATTTTAGAGAGTTAACAACAGGAAAAAAGGAAAATGATTGAGAGATTTGATTATGACTGTTCGAGATTCGCGCTATCATGCTCGATATCGCATAGGTCAATTGCAAGGGGATCTAGATTGAATAAAAGAGATCGATGCATGCTTGATACGATATAGATCAATCATTTACTTCAACTAGAATCGATGAAGTACTGAAACTACTTCAACTTCAATGGATGAACTTCTTGCTTGCCTACTTCTCCTCTGAATTTTGCTAATTTACTATAGTTTTCTAAAGTTGAATGAAAGTCGATATTTCACTTGCACTTTAAAGACAGCTACATTTAATAATAATAATAATAATAATAATAATAATAATAATAATAATGGCTTTTTTCTAGTGTTTTCCCTTCCCAGTCACCTATGAGAGGGGGTCCACATGGATTCTTGCTACAGAGAAATTGACGTAGACAACCTATTATATTAAGGGAATGGATCGGAGTGCAGCAAGCTCATATAATATATTCGACTTCGCTCGTTTGCAAAACCTCCACACTCCTCTTTTCTTTCAAAATATATTTCTTCGCTATCTTTCTCCGATCTCCTAGGAAACTGATCCTACTTCCTAAGAAGAGTCATTATGAAAGAGGGATCCATTTAAAGGAATTCATGTTGATTGCCTAACTTCGGGTACTTTCAAGTCTCACATTACAACAAGAGTTCGAGCAACCAGGAGCGGGCTTGAATACAAAAAGAGATTCGTATCGTTTGCGCTTACTTACCCATTTTCTTATTAACAAAGACATCCATGTTCGCTTACCCCTTTTTTGCCTACAAATGATAGGGCAAGGCTTACCTTAGACCCGAACCCCCTATGATTGCTTCCACTTGAAGAGACTGACTTGTGCCCATAAGTACTAGACTTTGATAAAGGAATGGGAAGGCGGAGATATTTAATACTGGAATCATAATCGTAAAAATATAATCAAAACTTGCTACTTGAAAGCAACTATTAAAGAAGAGGGACTCGATTAACGGACTCATACAAGACTTATTCCAGACATTATTCTTTCGCATGCTTCTAAGGCTCTAACTCGTCACTAAGTACGAGAGCTCTAATGTCATGTCAAACCTAAAAGGAGATGCGAGAAAGATGTTAAAAAGCTTCTTAGGGTCAGGTTGGACTTTATCTTCTTGCCCTGATTGCCACCACTCTGAAAGCATCATTTGCAGCTCTCTAAATCATTCCGAAATTAGTTAGCGGTAGGGGTCTAGCTCAACTCTAAGACTAGGATAGGACCTTGTCCAAGAACCAACTTCTTACTATTTTAGTATAATGGAGTCTCAGTAAACCGTTCTAAAGACCACCCTCTAGCCCGTCAGGCTTTCCCAGACTCATCTTGTTGGAAGAATTCTATTACCTATCCTACCTCCCATGAGCCCTAAGCAGACCAAGCTTCCTTAGCGTACTGAGCCTATCTATTTAAGAGAATAGTGTCTAGCTACAATGGTATTTATTCTCCTTTCGAGGGAGATCCTTTCTAGAGGTTGTCCATCTACGAGTTAGTGGTCCAACTGGGCATCTTACGTGTGAATTCGTGCTCCAAGTGTGGGATCTTTTCCTCTCTCCATAAAGGAAGAAGAAGGCAAGGCTAAGTCATTTATTATTTTTCTATTTCCGTTCTGCCTTCACTATGCCTACACTGTAAAAACAATTCTCCAACTTGTAATTTTTCAGTTTCGGATGTGAACGCTTAGTCTTCTATTTTTGTTCTAAGTTTTCTTTATTCTCCGGGGTGCTCAGTTCCTTCCTGTTCCCAGAGCTGAGGCATTGTAGTGTAGCTCTTGCTGAAGGCTGCTTTGTTTGGGAAGACATGCTCTTATTGTTTTCTTGCTGCTGCGGCCTCAATACAATTCTGGCTATCCTCCTTTTTCTTTTGTGTGCGGCCCATGATGTTTTGATCCTTACTTTCTTTCTTGCTATATCTCTTTGTTTAGGTCCTCCCGGACCCCATTGTCAATAGTGTTCTTTAGCGGGAGTTATGTCTCGTCTAATGGTTTATTTCAAATAAAAGCATATGCTATTTCGGCATCTTTTTCGCTTGTCTAGTAACCTCTTCTTTCTTAAAAAGAAAAATAGGAACCCGGTCTTGACGCCCCTAAACAATAGAAATAGCACGAATCCTAAGATACATCATGCGAAGGAATGGTTCCATGAATCATGGGTGGATCTTAACAGATTTCCCATCAGAGGACTACTACGACTACATCATCGACGAGGATCCCCAGTTTGAACATGCCAGGTTGGTTGAATAACGCAAGGGCAAAGCCAGGGGAGGGGGCAACCGGAAAGGATAGTTTCTGAGATTCTAGAAATAAATAAACAGGAGTGTGTGTGCATACAAACTGACGGATGGGATAAGAATCATTTTTTTGGCGATCAACCAACCCAACCCCAACACTGAATCGGCTTGGAGCGAGTTTGCATATTAAGTAAATAGAAATATAGAAACCTACCTCCGCTTAATTTCTTATGAAAGACCAAAGAGAGTCACTAATAGAGTATAGCAAGTTGCTCGTAAGATAGCAATAACTTGATTGCAAGCTTACCAACCAATAGCTACAATACCACATTCTACCAGTCATATTGATTTGATTAGCTTACTGTTCGTGACATATTTTGTGTACGGAAGTTGATAATTGCAATCACAAAACAAATGCAAAGAAAAATTCTTTTTTAATAAAACTTATGAGTATAACTCTGAGTCCACTTGTTTTCCAATTCAAGTTCTGGTTCCAATTTCAGAAAGTTCAAATTCTTATTGTCACTACTTAGCATACACTGGTTAAAATGTTAAATGGTTCATTTTTCTTAATTTCATATGAGTTAGGTTCTTTATGCAAAGAAGCCAGGCGAAAAGCACACACGGAGATTATAAATAATATATTAAAATCGAATCATATACAAGATGTGTATCTGAGATATTTTATTATGGGACACAATCGAAGGGCTTATAAAATTCAAAACTTGAGAAGTAAGGGAATATCGATGGCCTTTGTTGAACAGAGCGCGAATTGATGGCAAGTAACTTTGATCTTATATTGACCTTTACATCAGCTACTAATAAGAGAGTTGGGATTTGACAAATCAAGACTGGGGCTTCGTTTAGCCGCCTATGTAGTAAGAACAATTCTGAGATTGATATTGAATAGCCATAGTGATTTCATCACCAGTGGCATAAGAAGAGGAGGCATATGCGGTGGGGAAAAAGGCAATTTACCTCACTTCTTACAATTCCAGTTGAACCCGCAACAAAGCCAGCATTTCTTTCATGGGATAAACTACTCGTTTTCGATATAGAACTGGATAATCAAAAATATCGTCTCTTTTTTTTAATCGAGTGATATGACATGCTGAAACGGGTGCTAACTTGAAAATCTCCGTAAATGAAGCAACTCTGTCGGTTGAGGCCTCACCGGGCTTTCATAAATCAGTCTCTCAAAAATTAGTATTTCTTATGAATAGTAGGGCAGTGAGGGAGATCTTATCGACAATAAAAAAGACGAANCGAGCGAGATGATATGCTGAAACGGGTGCTAGCTTGAAAACCGCCGCAGAACGAAGCAACGCTGTCGGTTGAGGCCTCACCGGGCTTTCATAAATCAGTCTCTCAACAATCAGTATTTCTTATGAATAGTAGGGCACTGAGGGAGAACTTATCGACGACAAAAAAGACGAGGTTTCTGTTGGAGGGTCCCTGACGCCCCGAGTCAAATGGAATTGAAAAGACTTTTTTTATATTTATAAACAAGGTGGCATCTCGAAAGTGACGCTAGTCGGTTTAATCATGGAACGTCCAAAAATCCTAGTCAAATACGAACATTATTATTATAATAATATAACCAAGAACATGTTATTGAATTATGTGAGAGATCCCTTTCTTTCCTACTATTAAACCCGAAAATTGCGTAGATTGCTTTGCTTGGGATTCCGTAAGTAACAAAACCAATCCCTGTCATTTCACATGGAAAATGGTTTGTTTTGAGTGTTTGAAGTGGACTAACAATCAGCGTACCTAATTGAGTTTCATGTCATCATATCTTTCTGCCCAGCAGTGCTGGAAACCGCTTTCATGCGTCTTGATTGTTGGTGGAGAAGAAAACCCGCCTGAAAACAAAGATTCTATTTTCAATAGTTTCAAAGGCTTGAAAGGGTATAGCCTTATTCAAAAATAATTGATATAAAGACTTTTACAACAACAACAATAACATACCCAGTATATTCTCAACAGGTAGGGTCTGGGGAGGGTAGTCTGTACGTAGACCTTACCCCTACCTAACGAAGGTAGATAGGCTGTTTCCAATAGACCCTTAGCTCGAAAGACTTTTCTCTCTCCGATTATCTCCTAGAATAAGATAAGAGGTAAGAAGCAAGGAAGATTGTTTATGAATAACCTTTTTTAGTTCCAACGCGCGGAATCAAAAAAATAAAATCTTTCTTTCGAGTCATAGATCAGATAGTTCCCTCTTTCAAGCTTCCTTACAGGCAGAAGAGTTAGCAAAGGTATTGACAACCTGATATAGCCAGTGAGCAAGCATGTCCGGTTTTGATTCAATGTCTTTCTTAACACCCAGAAAATTATATGCCTCTATAGTAGCTTGTAATAGAATGCATCTATTTGTGATGGATAGCTATGTTAGCTAGGCCACCTGCCTGATCAAGGTTTCCATCTGAACTAGTGCCTTAAGCATGAAGGCCAATGCAATTATGTGGTATGGTATCGTATATAAGAGAAATATTGCTTTTAGGAGTGATCTTTTCCCTTTATTGAGGAGATATAAAACAAGCTTACTAATAAAGTGGCAAGAAGCACCTTCTTTCTCAAAGTCAGATTTCTCCCTTTTTACTAGTAGTTGAGTGCTCATTGTTGTTGGGATATTGACCAGATCCGAGCTTCCCAAGATCTATGCTATTGGGTAAATCTGCAAGGATCTTACCACCTTCTTGATTGACTATATTTGAGTCTTTAGAGTACTTTAAGATTATATTCCACACCAAGGATTTGTGCTTGTGGGTCGGGGTGAATATTGCAGACCAACGGATCTGGTGGTCGACAATCGTTTGGACTTGATAAAGGTTGTCGCAGCACCTGTAGTAGGACAGAAGACTTATCGCGATGCCCACAGACCAATTTACGATGTCTCTGTCACAGACGCTCGTCAAGTATTCCACGTGGATTAGCCAGGGTCGTCTTCCACTAATGAGACCTCGATCTCGAAGCCTTTGAAGTATCTTTTTGATAGGTGCCTCTATTTGTATGAGAAATTCGTTGCTGATAGATCTCAGCTAGTGTCCCCCTCCTTCCCCCGTCGCCTTCCGATCCACGGGAGTATACAATGACAATGTCGAGTCATGAGTGCCCGATTGTGAGACTACTTGTTGAACGTTTGATGGCACCTTGCTATGACATAAGCTATGCAATAACGAGATCTCCATTGATCCTTGTCGTGTGTGCTTGATGGCCCCCCATAGGATGCTCACTTGGGGACTTCTTACTCCAGCTATTCCAAGAGTCTCCGCTATTTGAACAGCGTCCAGTACACTCCCTGTTCCGCTCATCCCTTTTGCTAGCTCTATGATCAGGATACTATTACCTAGGTTCCTAAACTTTGAATGGATGGTGGAGCGTAGGTGGCAAGCAGTTATATAGATACGGTGCTTTAACCGTAGATTCTTTCCAGCTCTCTCAAGAACTGTATGGGAGTTTCCCTTGGAGGGACTTCCCGAATGACCGTACCAACGAATACTATCGTACTCCATGCAGCTATGGTTGTTGATCCTGTAGAGTCTACCCAAAGGTTCAAGCCAGAGTGTAAGAAGTGGGCGATATGCTTTTGTATTTCTATGAGAAGCTCGATGGAAGCCACGATTCCCAGTATTAAGTCGTCGGCATATCGCGCGTAACAAATCATTATTAAGTAATAGGTTTTGAAGGGGGAAAACTTATGGTCCAAGCCTCTCTTTGACCTGATAACAAGTATCGCCTCCCCACCGAACTCTATCAGCGGGCCCTTTCTTTTGCAATACTTAAAAGATTCTCTCATGTCCCAATTATTATTACGGCGTTCTCTACCATAGAATTTGGACTTCGGGGTAAACCCAGCAGCTTCTATGAAGAAGACAGCGCAAAGGAGCCTCGAGGGCCTGTTAAGGAAGGCAGCAAGGACCGACGAAGGGTGAAAAACAAAAGACATTTTCTAGTCCCCCTGGGCCGGGAGATGTTTGGGGGGTGTGCCACAATGAAACAATGGAATGAAAGGCCGCTTTGCATTGGATGCTCTTTAACCTCCCCTTAGTGATGGCTCTGTTGTCTTAGGGAGCGTTGAAGCTTACTTCTTCGGAAGACATTTCTTGGTTATCAATACGACATGTTCTTAATAGAACCGATCTTATTCTCTAAACAATCAGAATCTTGTACTTTTGTCGGATCCTCCCTATCTCCTAAACGACCTTGTGCAAGGCCAATATTAATACATTGTGTGGGACGGAGTAAAGGCACTTCTCACATCCTACGAGTCATCTGGCGGAAAAAACGTTTTGAATGGGGTAAAAGAAATTGGGATCATCGATATCTTCCTTAAAGATTCGGATGAGTCAAAGTCGGTCGATGGTGTGAAAACACTTCTTGATGTCGAATTCCAAAAACTAGTGAGAGGTTCCCCACTCTCCTTTAACCCGTCTTAGGACATGGTGGAAGCCTCGACCCGAGCGTAAGTGCGATGTGTCTGGAAACTCGAGATCGTAAATGGATTCAAGTACCATTATGATCGCCTCTTTCATGATCCTTTCTATAGGTAGAACTACTGTGAGCGATCTAAACTTCGACCCTTATTTATTTCTTCATATTGTAAAAAGGAGCAAAGCCCGTTTTATGCTCCCTCTATTGATAGAAAAAGGCCACTTATGCCATTATTTCAGTGACTCATAGGGCTTACCTCAGCTCAGTCCTTTTGGTTCTTAAGAATGGTCGCCACTTCTCCTAGGATCGGCATGCTTATCCATTCCTGATAGGTCTACATCCATCTCTGAATGTCATCAGGTATTGTTAACTTCCCTGCCATTCTTGTAATTGTCACCTGTAATCTGCGCAGGTGTGTCCGCACCCCTCTGAGTGGACGATAAAGAAAGGATTTCTTAGAGCAACCTCCTAGGTTCCAGACCCAGGAGTCAACCTTCCCGTATGAGCATTCGGTACATGTATCAATCTGTGGAAGAGTGAAAGAGTCACCATTACTGAGGATCCCCCCTAATCTTAGATAGGTCATTTTAGGGTTCGTCGTGGTTCATTGCTATGCTTACACACAAGGCTACCCTTTTCCAAAAGATCTGCAGGACCACCTACCACTAGTCTTCGGTCGAAGGGGTTTATTGCACAAAAACGCCGGGGCGTAGGCTCCCAAAAAGAAAAGCCCAACAAATGTCAGATGCAAAGCCCCGCACCTCATTAAGATCATATTGGCATACTTCCCAAAAAGGAAAGAGCAGACCCCATTGAAGACGAGAGTGAGGTACAACAATGCCATTTTTGTCCACTGCTCTTCTCAATATGATACCACAAGAAACTCACTCTGGAGAATTTTAATGACCTCGCATATAACATGGGAAATCTGGTTAGAACCCATATTTAAGAATAAAAGAACAAAGACTTGACTGGACGGTATTTACGAGCTGATGACAAACATGAGTGAAGAAGGGTCTTATGTTACCATTTTTGGTGGTAAAGAAGATGTTCTTGTTCCTCCATTCCCCAAACTCACTTCATCTTTCAAGATTGGGTTGGTGTTCCGATAGGTGAGAGGTGTAAGCACCGCCAGGTGTGAAGCTAGATTGTACTAAAGACAATGAAAAAATTTAGAAAATGAGAGATTTAAAAAAATAAGTAAAAGTAGAATGAAATATAGTCCTATATTGATAAGGACGATCTTTTTCTCGAAGAAAGCTTCGCGCCCAACTGCTTGTATATCGATCGGAAAAAAGCAGTTGCATAGTCTAAGGATCATCCATTGTCCAGCTTACTTTGTCTTATGGCGCATCCTAGCCTTCCCTATCTAGCCAACAGCTGTTACAGCATATTAAGAGGGCCTAGGCATGTATAGGAAATCCCAATAGTAAAGTTTTGCGTGAGATCAAAAGTTTGAGTCAGAGCTATAAGGTCTAAATATTCTTGATAATATTGAAGGTAGTAAGAGTTTACGGTGGGTGGGAAAGTAGGAGGGGACCCCTACGGTTAGACTAACTAGCCTCTAAGGTTAGCGAGGTTCCTGCCATGGTGAAGTGAAAGATCTTTCACTATAATGGGAAGAAGACAGGTGGAAACGAGCGGAGCTAGAGCAAAGCAAGTTCCAGTGTTAGGTTGTCTTCCTGGTCCCATTGAAATATTTTTCATGGTATGGAACTTACTTCATACCTACAACAGAGTCAAAGTTGAGGTAATACTGACTCTCCTGGTCAATAGGGCTATTCAAACTAATCCCCCCTTTCTGTTTGTAATTACCGTTGCAGAATAGTCATCCCTAAAAGAAGCAGTTTTTCAATTCAAATAGGTTACTTTTAGAATAGTTTGTTCTCGAATAAGCTCTTTGAAAGATAACTGAATGTGTTTAGTCCCTTAGAGAAGGGTCTGCTCCCAGGGCTTCTTTTTAGCACTTTTGAGGAAGTGAAGACGAATAGTCGACTTTGTTGCCTACTTGACTGCTTTCATCTTTTGATGTCACAAAAGATTTTCTATCTCATTCTTTTAGCTGCAAGGGAACCGTTAGGTTGTAGTGGTTGAAGTAGAGCCAAGCAGCAATGGACCAAGCGAGTCAAATAATGCTGGTGCGAACCATGTTGGATGACGGGTGAGGGTGAGAAAGAAGTCCTTCTCTACTTCCCTGTGTTAAGAAAAGTGATTTTACTTCATTTAAGGCCATTTTATTCAGCCTCATGGAACTAAACTCTTAGATGTAGCATGCAACCGCCTCCATCCATCAGCACATCTGCCCTAGATGCACGCCTAATCGTATTGTTCATCTTGAAAGGGAGCCACGAGGTGCTGTCATGTCAAGCCCAAGGTTCGTTTTACTACTGTAAAATTTATGCCATTTACACGTCTTGGTGGGGGGTCTACTTGAAACGATCTTTGTTTCTTCAGGAATGGTGTCGGTCAATAGGTGTATAGGCCATCTCGGTCCAGTTTAGAATTTAACTCTATTTTGAATCACGCTTCCTCGTTAGCTGGGAACCCCCTCCTCTATGAAACAGAGAATGATCGATCGAAGACTAAGAAGATAGAAGAACATCTTTTAAGCATCGGTTGTGACATCGAATGATACTTTCTTCTAGGGAGAAAAGACTCTGGTTGTCTCTAGTCTTTGAAGAAGTCAAACGCAACTTAGAAAAAGGGTACAAAGAGGTCAAGGGTTGAGTGAGGGCCAGTGGTTGGGTTGCGAATATTGAATTCCATGTGCTAGATATCCCTGCTTTTTTGAATCTATTACTAGGTAGGCCATGTAACCATTCCTTTGGGTGCTCTTCCTTCTTCGTTACAACAAAAACTCAAGATGCCAAGAGATGGGGGGAATTCTTACTATCCATGGAGATGCTGATAGGGAGACATATTTCTTTGAGGTGAAGGATGACAATACAAGATTTAATCTAACTAGGTTCCAGTTTATTAATGCTATAGAAAGGGTGACCCTTTCTTTTTATCCTATGCAAATCATTACGTGGCTTATATAGAGATGGGACATTTCCCTTGACTTGGCTTGGGGAAGAAAGTGCAAGGGGTCACAAAACTTTGTGAATTACAAGTCAACTTATAGGTTGGGTTATGTTCCAACTGAAGAAGACAAGGCAGCCAAGGTAGATGGGCGAAAGAGAGAAGAGGGTTTGGCCCCATATCCCAAAACTCTCATTCAAAGGCGTAAATGGGTTTCTTATAATCAGCTCGAGGTGGGTTAGTTATCAGGATATCTTGAGTAGTTTATCCCTATTCTCTGATCCTTTTGGATATCCTCCCTTTCTTCAATCTAGTTTATATAAGCGGGATATTTCCCAAAAATGCCATTCCTTTTTTGTTGGGGGTCACAATCTTCCTTATTTGTTCAATTCCTACATAAAGGTAGGGTTGGGCAGTAGCTTTACTCGTTGTCAGAGAGGGAATGCGGGCTTCTTTCACTCACTTTAGTTTTGTTTTGGAGAGATCATTGTGGAACATCAAAAGGCATAAGGGGAGTCGGAATGGAATATCGTATGTAGTGTTGAATCTAATTTAAAGCTCTTTCTAACAAGAGAGGAACGAGTGACCACAAGCTTCGCTTAAGCGCTCGACATGCAGTTACCTTAAAACATGTTCATCATGTGGTCGAGTGAAGCACAACTCTGTGCAGCAGAGTAACATCACTTTAGATACGAGCATAATGGATGACTTAAACTGAAAGTAAGTTCTCCGAATCAATACATCGTACGACATAATGGAGATCTTGATCTAGATTCGATGCTTCACAGAATTCGGGACCTAACGATGTTTGGTTCGTCACATGAACTGAATGTAAATAGTCTATTACCCCTCTTACTGCGTTCGATCTGAATTACATCCATCATCTCACGGCCAAAGGCTCTGCAACACGTTGGAGAGCTTTTAGATCCCGCCCTAAAATGCCTATTGCCCTAGAGTTCCAAAGTGATTCGCATTCTCACCGCAACCTTCTTAAGCCGAAAGAAAGTCGACCAATAATCTCATGGTAGTACGAAGGGGGAGCAGAATCGTATCTGGGAGTGGTTCTTCGGATTGATCATACATCCCATGCCCCGTCAATGATGAATAAGCGAATAAGGGGAAAAAATGAAAAAGGAGAAAAAAGTATAAAAAGAAAAGAATCACATTCCTTTTTCTTCTTGTTCTTAGTCTTCTTTTAAAATCTATAGCAACTAAGATTAAACAAAAGAGTAAAAGAAGGATCCATTCTGGCACGATCTTTCTATTAAAGCCTATCAAAAGAATACATAGGCAGGAAAGAGCTAGAACAGCCCCGAAAGCCCAAATGATTACTAAAACAAATTGATAATTTCTAATCATATTCTTCTTCTTTCTAATACATTCACTTCAAGACTAGTTTTGAATGTCACGTAACATTATCTTCAACCAACCTCCACCATACACCAACCAGGAAGAAAGATTTAGTGCTTTTCATCTTTCCACTAAACCAGAACGAGAGCCAATCGGGTTGATCAGAATGTCCTTATTTCAGAGTGCTACAACATTCTCAAGTTAGAGTCTGACTATCTAAATTCTAAGTAGCACCCAAGAAAGCAAACGCTAAGTAGATCTTTACCAAAGCAATATCTCCATAAGCATCCAAAGCTGCCTACTCATTGGTATTGAGAAAGAAATAACATAGATATGTTTACGAAGCCAAGAGCCACTCATCTGAGCCAGCAGATTTGAATTCAGCTATGCCTTTGTGCAAATCAAGGACACAATGAATGCATAAATCTTTGGTCTGCCTTTCATTGTCCATGTTGGGCGGACTCATTGGTTTAGGAAAGAGGATCCCTACTGATATTGACTGACCTGTTGATAGGCTATAAGTCGGTCGTTTGCTATTTCTATAAGGGTTGCCTGCCTTTATATGGTTTGGCTTCGCTATCGCTCGTAATGGTCGACAGTATTCCTGCCATACCAGAATTTTAATTATTTAGAGTTAGAATCTTCACCAGAAGCAAGAAAGATGACGTCACTCTGCTTCTTACTTATTAGCTCGTGTAGTACCCACCCCTATCGCTAAAGAGGCTTATGCACTCCACTTGCTGTCTACTAAACTGGCATTAGATCAAGCGAGCGAAGCCTTCAATTTAGTGGCTTCCCTTACCCTCTTTGATTTTTGCTTAAGCTTCCCCGGTTTGTGGGATTAATTGATTGGATACCCGAGACCCATAATCTTTCCTAGGAACAACTTCTACGATGATAGGCATAAAGGCATGATTAGTTCCACAAATATCACTGCACTGACCATAGTAAACTCATTCTCGTTGTACCGAAATAGAGGTCTGATTTAAATGACCAGGTACAACATCACATTTGACACCTGAGGAAGGTACAGCCAAACTATGAGGTTCATGCGCAAATGTTACAATAAACGTATATAACCTTTTGCTGGTATAACCACTCTATTGTCGACTTCTAATAAACGTGATTGACCCAATTCTGGATCATCTTTTGGAATCGTATAACTCTCAAAATTGAGTGATTGTTCATTGAAACTGTTATAGTCCAAATACTCATAAGGTAGGGTCGACGCCCGCCTCCCCACAAACTGTACTTGCATGTTTCCCCGCAAAAAGATCTCCTCGCCTACTCTTAGAAAGAACATTATTTTTCTTTAGTTAGGAGAACTAGCTAAGCTTCTTCACAAGCAAAGGAATTATAGCCTAACCATCTGTGAGATCGGAGACTTCGAGAGGCTCCCCAGTCCTCTTTCAGCCTTTTCTTACTTATTTTTTATGATGAGCCTTCTCGCGCCTTCCTGCACAAGCATCTGTTCTCCTGAGATCTAGGTTTCTGCATGATGATTTGTTTTGTCCTCACTTCCTTTTTTATATTTTATCCTAAGAACATCATCATTGAATTTCATCTGCACTTGGGGATTACTTCCTTTCTCTAGATTCATTCTCTCCATTCTTTGTTGCATGCAGCCCCATAAAGTGGCTACCACCCTCTCTTCTTCGAGATCATTTACCCTTTCGCGGAAGTGTAAGACAATGAATATCTCGTGGAAAGGCCCATTTGCAGCAACGTACTCTAGTAGTTCATTTGCTATCATAACAGCTGGAACATTCTTTTTCTTCGTAAAATGTCTTCCATACTTTGAATCCAGCCGGACTTTTTGCCCATCGAGTACTTTTAATAATGTATTGGCATAGGAGGTCCCCATCTAAATGTAGAAAGCATACCCACTACTCTCCTGATGTGGCTGATAAAACTCATCGAAGAGCCATATGTCGTGGCAATCGTGTGGCCCGGTGAAGTCATTCTTTCTGGATCTCGCATAATAGATCTTTACTACTTTTAAGAGTAAATAAAAAGGCAAGATTCTTTGGGTACTGAGCTCACCTATTATGAAAAGCTCATTCGTTTTATGGGTCGCTACCCTAGGAATTGAGCTGCTATCCAATCAATTGCCACATTCTTTTCTTCTATTTCCTCGAATTCTTACTCCTCCGGCCATCCCTTTCCTTCTATATACGTTTGTACCCTTTATTTCTATTAGGGTTCATGCTACCATTAGTTTGAGGACTAGTATGTCCTCATAGAAGCCCTCCATGCTCGGGTACCTTTGTAAAACAATATGCTTCAGTTGTTCGTGCCTGAACATTTCCGATCACGAATTCTGTCCCGCAAGCTGCTCTATAATGTCGGTTGCACTCATAGGAGCACCCCCCCCCCCC
>AWOL01S0001842.1:207411-239552 GCA_000715115.1 Nicotiana otophora | reverse complement strand
CCCCCCCCTATTTTGTTTTATTTCCCTCATAAGCCTCAGCTACTTCCATAACATGGTCCTTTGACGTGTTCCCCCATATATGTGGATTCTTATCTTCTTTAGTGGTGTATACGCAGATCGGACCCCAACCCTTTTTTGCCTGGATGTCGCATTGCATTTGCTCGAACTCCGGAAATGCTTTCCTAATCTGGCTTCTAAAGCTAGTTTAGGTGCCCTCTCAACCTTTCCACCAATTTTCTAATATATCCTTTTGATTCAATGGTTTTCCCTAGCTACGAGGCCTCACACGGGTAGAGTTCGGTATTCCTTTGTCAAAGGCTGACCCCGTTCTTTCCTTTCACCTGTCGGTCAGTGCATCCTATTCCTATTAAGCGGGGTGGCAGTTTCTAAATAAAAAGGTGGCGCCATTACCGCTAAAGAAAAAAATCAATTCTTCATCCAATCTCTGTTCCAGATTCTTGAATAAAGCATTACTAGCTTTGCAGAAGAGAAAATCTTTGATTCTTCTTGAAGGTGTTCCTTGCATGCTGAAGTGAACAGGGGCGGTACCAACTACAACTAAAAAGTGGTCACTCCTGCCAATGAATACCATTCATAGTTGTCTATGGTAGTAACATAGCCTTAATGACTTTGTTTTACTGCTTGAGGTGGTGATAGCTTTTATATATTTGCTTAATTATAAGCTTGCATAGTGCTCTTTCTATTTGTTTTCCCGTCTTCCTTCTGCATAACCCGAACGAAGACTGTTTCTCGTACCTTTATACATATTGCATTGATATCTTCTCTTTCACTCTCTTTCTTCATTCAGGAAAGGTGAAGATTGAATCGGGAACCGAAAATGAATAAGGAACATACTTGTTCATTGGTCAAAAATTCTTGTACGGTTCCTCAGTCCGGAGGCACTGCAAGAACCCCTATGACACTTGGAGATCGCTTGCTTATGTCACTTGTATAATCTTCTAACATGGTAATTGTGCCATATCCATCTTGGCTTCAAAGTTTGATTCTGAAGAGAGATACACCGACCCTAGTCAGTCTAAATGATGGAGACAGAACCCGCTCCGGGCTTGATTACCACCGAATGCATGAATTTGACATGAAACTATAAAACTTCTAAAAATACTTCCGCGCGTCCGATTCCTATCAAATCAACTCGCAATGATACCAAATTTTGCGTGCAAGTCATAAATCACCATACAAAACTATTCCCAAGATCGGAATCCTGAATGGACCTCGATAACATCAAAGTCTACTCCACACCAAACTTAAAGAACTTGGAAAACCTTCAGTGCACTAACTTTCAATATTAAGCGCCGAAACACTCTCAGGTCATACGAAACCCGATCCAAACACACGCCCAAGTCCAAAATCATCATACAAACCTATTGGGATTGTCCAATCTAGATTCTGAGGTCGTTTACTCAAAACATTGACTCAAGTCAAACTTAACCATTATAGGCTACTGTTAAGGAACTAAGTATTCCGATATCAACCCGAACCTTTCCAAACCCGAACTAACTATCCCCGCCAGTCATAAAATAGTAGAAGAACATATGGGGAGTCTTAATTAGGGGAACATGGATCTAGAAAGAAAAACAACTGGTTGGGTCGTTACATTCTTCACCTCTTAAACAAACTTTCGTCCTCGAACGGGTCTTGAATCATACCTGGAGTGCAAAAGAGGTACGAATATTTGCTCTGCATGTCCTCCTCGGCCTCCCAAGTGGCTTCCTCAACTGGTTGACCCCTCCATTGGACCTTCACAGCAGCAATCTTCTTGGACCTCAACTGGCGAACTTGCCTGTTAATAATGGCAACTAGCTCCTCTTCATAACCCAAACTCTCATCTAGCTGAACCGAGCTATAATCTAGCACGTGCGACCTATCGGCATGATACCTTCGGATCATAGACACGTGGAAGACCGGATCAACTCCCGATAGATTAGGAGGAAAAGCAAGCTCATAATCAACCTCCTCAACTTGCCGCAATAAACCTTGGGTCCATCTTACCCTTCTTCCTGAACCTCATGATCCTCTTCATCGGTGAAACTTTCAAGAGAATCTTCTCGCCCACCATAAATAATAGATCATGTGCCTTCCGATCCGCATAACACTTCTGTCTAGACTGTGTTGTATGAAATCGCTCCTGAATCAACTTTACCTTTTCCAAGGCATCCCTCACCAAATCAGTACCATATAACTTAGCCTCGCCGGGCTCAAACCATCCTATGGGCGAATGACATCGCCGACCATATAAAGCCTCAAATGGAGCCATCTCGATGATGGACTGATAAATGTTGTTGTAAGCAAACTCTACCAAGGGCAAGAATCTATCACACTGACCTCCAAAGTCAATGACACATGCTCTGAGCATATCCTCCGGAATCTGAACTGTCTGCTCTTACTGCCCGTCAGTCTGCATATGAAAGGCTATGTTGTGCTCTACCTGGGTACCCAACTCTCTATGAACTGCTCTCAAAACATGCAAAGTGAACTGAGGGTCTCTATCCGAAATGATGGAAACAGGCACACCATGCAACCGAACAATCTCCTGAATGTAAATCTGGGCCAATCTCTCTGCAGAATACATAGTCACAACTGAAATAAAGTGTGTCAACTTGGTCATCCTATCCAAAATGACCCAAACTGCATCAAACTTCCTCAAAGTCCGCAGAAACCCAACTACGAAGTCCATAGTAATGTGCTCCTATTTCCACTCAGGTATAACCAATCTGCTGAAGTAGGCCACCTTGCCTCTGGTGCTCATACTTAACCTGCTGGCAATTTAGGCACCTCGCTACATACTCAGCAATGTCCTTATTCATCCGCCACCACCAATAATGCTACCTCAGGTTGCGATTCATCTTTGTAGTACCTGGATGAATAGTATTCCGAGAACTGCGCACCTCCTCTAGATTCTTCTCCCTCAAGCCATCAACATTAGGAACACATTGGCGACCCTGGAGTCACAAAACACCATACTCAACGATATTAACCTTCTTGGAACCACCCTGTAGTACTGTCTCTCTGAAAAACAAACAAGTGCGGATCATCGTACTGACGAGCCTTGACCCACTCAAGTAATGAAGACTGAGCCACTACACACGCAAGAACTCGACTGGGATCAAAAATAACCAACCTCACAAGTCTGTTAGCTAAGGACTGAATGTACCAAGCCAATGGCTCGTCCTCTGCTGAAATAAATGCCAAACTACCCATACTCTCAACCTTTCTGCTTAAGGCATCTGCAACCACATTCGCCTTGCCCGGATGATAGAAGATGGTAATATCGTAATCCTTTAGTAACTCAAGCCACCTGCGCTACCTCAAAGTAAGATCCCTCTATTTGAAAAAATGTTGTAAGCTGCGATGATCGGTGTAAACCTCACAGGACACCCCATAAATATAATGCCACTAGATCTAGAGAGCATGTACTATCGCAGCCAACTCCAAATCATGTACGGGGTAATTCTTCTCGTGGGGTTTAGCTGATGTGAAGCATAGGCAATAACTCGCCCCTCCTGCATCAATACACAACCCATGCCAATGTGTGAAGTGTCGCAGTACACAGTATAAATCCTTGAACCTGAAGGCAACACTAACACAGGTGATGTAGTCAAACCTATCTTGAGCTTCCGAAAGCTCGCCTCGCAATTATCGGACCATCAGAACGGTGCTATAGTCAAACCTATCTTGAGGTTCCAAAAGCTCGCCTCGCAATCATCGGACCATCAGAATGGAGCACCCTTCTAGGTTAATCTAGTCAAAGGTGTTGTAATAGATGATAAGCCCTCCACAAACCGGCGATAATAACCTGCTAACCCCAGGAAACTCCTGATCTCGATCGATGTGGTAGGACAAGGCCAACTCTGGACTACCTCGATCTTTCTAGGATCTATCTTAATACCCTCGCATGATACAACATGCCCCAAGAATGCCACAAAATCTAACCAGAACTCGCATTTAGAGAACTTAGCATATAGCTTCTATTCCCGCAAGGTCTGAAGCACAACTCTCAAATGCTACTCGTGCTCCTCTATTCTATGCGAGTAGATCAATATGTCATCAACGAAGACAATAACAAAATAATCAAGATACGGCCTGAACACTCAGTTTATCAAATACGATAAACATCGTTGGGGCATTAGTCAAGCCGAGTGACATCATCAAAAACTCATAGTGACCATATCTAGTCCGGAAGGCCGTCGTCGGAACATCCGAAGCACGAATCTTCAGCTAATGATACCCAGATCTCAAGTCGATCTTAGAGAATACCCTGGCACCCTGCAATTGGCAAAACAAATCATCAATACGCAGCAATCGGTACTTATTCTTAATAGTAATGTTGTTCAACTAGAGGTAATCAATGCACATCAGCATAGTCCCATCCTTCTTTTTCATGAACAACACTGGTGCACTCCAAGGCGACACACTCGTTTTGACAAACCCCTTTGCTAGCAAATCCTCAAGCTTTTCCTTCACTTATTTCTGAGCCATGTGGTACGATGGAATAGAGATAAGCTGGGTACCTGGAGCCAAATCAATACAACAATAGATATCATGTTCTGGTGGCATGTATGGGAGATCAGAAGGAAACACATCGGAGAACTCCCGCACCACGAGCACTGAATCAATCATCGGAGTCTCTACAGTAATTTCCCGAACACAAGCTAGATAAGCCAAACAACCCTTCTCAATCATGAGTTGAGCTTATAGGAAATAGATAGCCTGACTATATGTACTGACAGATGAACCCTTCCACTCTAGTCTAGGCAACTCTGGTATCTCCAAGGTAATAGTCTTGTCATGGAAATCAAGGAAGGCATGATATGGAGACAACCAGTCCATGCCAAGGAGATCTGCTCTAGTCTCATTACCACAGAAAGTCACGATGCAGGGCCAGTAAATCTGATACACAACAACAAAACCACTGGCATGGATACATATAGAGGAGTACCCAAGGACTCGCGAGGAACACCCAGAAAATGAGCAAACAGAGATGAAACATATGAATACATAGACCCTAGATAAAATAGTATTATAGCATCCCTATCGCATATAGAAATATTACTTGTGATCATGGCATCTGAGGCTATTGTATCTGGTCTGGTTGGAAAGGCATAGAACCTAGCTGGAGCACCACTTGACTGGCCTCTAGCTCTAGGACGACCCCTACCCACATGGCCTCCGCCTCTCGGCGGTCGGACGGCTGGTGCGGCAGCTGGTGCGGTAATCATGGGCCAATAGTCCTGCTACTCAGCCTTGCTCCGATGTCTAGGACAAAACCTCTTCACGTGGAAAAGCTCCCTGCACTAAAAACAACCCCTCGTAATGGTGGACGGATGACCTGAGTCTGACCCTGATGGCTTGAATACCCACTGGAGGAACCCTAAATAGCTCGTGGGCAGTAAGTACTCTCTAGAATAGCACTAAAATAGAGTCATGCTGGAGCAAACCGAGTAGGCGGTGGTGCTAACTGCATGGGCCTGTTGGGCTGACCTCTTCCCCCGGGTGGGGCACCTCTGAATCCTCCAAACTATCGGGGCCACTTGTCCCTTGATGAAAACTCTCCACTATGGTTGCGAACATGCTCAATCCTCTGAGCTATATCAACCTGAAGAAACGAAGTCCTCATCTCTGTCTCGCGAGTCATAGGTACCTGAATCTCAGTGTGAAAACCTGCAATGAATCTCTGCACCCTCTCTACATCTGTGGGGAGTATAATAGCTGTATTGTGAGACAAGTCAGTGCATCTTGCCTAATCATCAGTGACAGATATGTGATTCTGACGGAGTCGCTCAAACTGACTCAGAAACTCTTCTCTCTCAAAAAGTGGTATATACTTCTCCAAGAACAGATGTGTAAACTTATCCCAAGTCAAGGGAGGTTAACCTACTAGCTTGCTAAGATGATAAGCTGGCCACCATCTATGATCATTGCCCTTAAGTTGCAAAGTGGTGAAGTCCACCCCATTGGACAATAATATCCCCATGTTAAACAACATATCCTTGCACCGGTCAATGAAATCCCGGGGTCCTCTGACCGCTCACCCCAAAAGGTAGGGGGAGAAGCCTAGTCTATCTGTCCAGCCTCTTCTACTGATCATCGGTCATGAGTGCTACAGCCTCTGGCATAGCCGCTGCAACAGGATGGGCTCCGCCCATAGGTAGTGTACCTGGGGTCTGATAAACGGTAGCGGCGTACCCTGGAGCCTGAGCGGTAGGGGTCTGTGCTCCCCCTCCCACCTGAGATGTGGCAGGATCTACTAGAAATAAACCAGCCTGCGTCATAGAGTCCTTGAACGGCAGCATACGACCCATGACCTCCTGCAATCCCAGTGTAGTCATGAAATCTGCTGGGGCTAGCATAGCTGCAGGTGACTCATCCTACTCCTCAACAGCAGGATCCTCCACTGGATCCATAGGTGGCACAACAGAAGCAACCCTAGGGCACCCTCATCCTCTGACTGGAACTGGAGCTAGAGCCCTCCCCCGACCTCTGCCTCGGCCTCTAGCAACATGGGGGTAGCCCCACAACTGCTTAGTACATCTGGCGCGCGTATTCTTACCATCTATGAGAGATCAATAGAAAGACACTTAGAATAATATCAATTGCACGATAGGAGATGAAGAAATAAAAGTTTCCTAACACGCTATAGACTCTCGAAGATAAGCATGGACGTCTCTGCACCGATCCGCAAGACTCTACTAGGTCTGCTCATGACTCGTGAGACCTATGTGAACCTAAATCTCTAATACCAAGTTGTCACGACCCAATTTCATACTAGGTCGAGAATGCACCTATCAGCACTGTTAGGCAAGCCCACAAGCGAAACTACTATTTATTTATCCCTTTTCAACGTATTTTTAATTACATTAAATTTCATGCAACTGTGATAAGTCTTTTTAAACAAAATATCAACATCATAAGTACATAGTCTGCGGTGATAGAAATGACAAGTATAGTCGTGCATAAGTGCTACAAATCCACAAAACCCGACATCACACGTACATGAGCAATCTAGAGAATATACAAAACTACTAAAACTATTGTCTGAAAGTAATAGACATGAATAGTAAAAAAATGGAAGGAGACTCCGGTGTTGTGGATCGTAGCAAAGCAAGAAACTCACCCCTAAGTCTCTGCAGATTATAGACTAAGTGCCCGCGTGACCACTGGTGGAACTTGTCTCAGTACCTGCACATCAGTGTAGAAGTGTAGTGTGAGTATGAAAAACAATGCATACCCAGTAAGTATCTAGTCTAACCTCGAAAACATAGTGGCGAGGGATCGACTTGACACTTACTAGAGGTCAATAATAATATTTAAAGTGCATAAAGTTGACATAGTGAACATAATAAATACAACATGAGTCTGTAACACATCACCAACATCTTATAACTGGCCGTGAAGACCCTAACTCAATCATATCCAAACTGGAACCCATTTCGATTATTAAGTACGAAGTTGCCGAGGCGAATGGCCCGATCCCATAAGAATAGTGTTGACATCATACTGCCGGGGCGAACGGCCTGATCTCATAAGAATGGTGTTACCATACTACCGAGGTGAACAGTCTGATCCCATTAGAGTGGTGTTACTATACCGTCGAGGCGAACAACCCGATCCCATTAGAATAGAGAAGTTTACCTCGCTCGCGAAAGTACTTATAACGCGCGAGGACATGGATTTTTCATAGTTATTAAGTATTCCTCAATTTTCCAAAATAAGAAGGATAAGTCGATAATTGCAAATTTAAAATCCCTAGTCTCAGCTCTATTCAAGAAAGTGAATACGCATGATAAACACAACAATATAATTGTAAGCATGATGTGGATCTAAGTCTACCCAGACATATCATGGAATGTAGCTACGCACGGACTCTCATCACCTCATGCGTACGTAGCTCCTCACACAAGTAATACATAACAAGATACACCTAAGGAGATGAGTTCCCTCTTACAACGTTAAGCAAGAGACTTACCTCATTTCCAAGCTCACTTGTGGCCCACTAATCCGCTCTAAAAGCCCCAATTTGATGCCGAACAATCCGAAACTAGTCAAATATTATATAATGTAATCAATATATACTCAACAGTTCATAATTTAGCTATTAGAGTAATTACCCAACCCAAATTAGAAGATTCTTAAAATTCGCCGTCGGACCCACGTGCCCGGATTCTAGAAATTTTCGAAGATGAATATTACCAATAGCATCATGAACTCAAATATATAATTTTTACTTAATTCCATAACCAATTTCGTGGTCAAATCCCCTTTTTACCAAAACCCTAGGTTCTTCACAAATCCCACAAGTTTTCACAATCTTTCCATGTTTAATCTACCCTAAACCCGCATAATTAACATGCAAATGGGTGGGAGTTACTTACCTTAGGATATTGATGAGAACACCCTCAAATGTGCTCTCAAAATCTCCCAAGACTAAATGCAAATGTGAGGATAAAGGTCCAAGTCCCGCAATAAAAGCCCTTACTACCCCCAGTGATTCCGCACCTGCGACCAAAACAGTCGCACATGCGGCTCCGCTTCTGCCGAAGAATCATCACAGATGCTATCCTTGCCCAGGACACCTCTCTTCGCTTATGCAGACAGGCTCTCACTTCTACAGACCCTCTTTTGCGGAAAGGCTATCGCATCTGCGAACCCAAGCTTGTTGGCCCTCCATCGCATCTGCTAACCCTCAATCGCAGAAGTGATTTCTCTTCTGCGTAAAAGAGTCGCTTTTGCGGACCACTGGGCAGCCCACGCCCAGCTATGTCTGCGATCATAGGCTCCCTTCTGCTAGCTCGCAACTGTGGCCAAACCCACACAGGTGCGAAAGCACCAGAGTAGAAGCCACCAGCTGTTTCCCCCATGCCCAGATCGAGTCCGATTCCAATCCGTTTCGCATTCGGGGCCCCATCCAAATATACTCACACATCCAACAACATAATACGGACTCACTCGCGCAATCGAAACACCAAAATAACATCTAGAATTGTGAATCCAACGTCAAAACGCATGAATTCGTCATGAAACTCTAAAACTTCTAAAAACACTTCTGCGGGTCTGATTCCTATCAAATCAACTCAGAATGACGCAAATATTTTCATGAAAGTCATAGATCACCATACGGAACTATTCCCAGAATCAAAATCTCAAACAGACCTCGATAACACCTAAGTCTACTCCAGACCAAACTTAAAGACCTTGGAAAACCTTCAGTGCACCAACTTTCAATATTAAATGCCGAAACGCTCCCAGGTCATCTGAAACCCGATCTGAATACATGCTCAAGCCCAAATTTATCATACAAACCTATTGGGACTGTCAAATCTAGATTGAACCCGAACCCTTTCAAATCCGAACTAACCATCCCCGCAAGTCATAAAATAGTAGAAGCACATACGAGGAGTCTTAATTAGGGGAACAGGGATCTAGAAAGCAAAATGACCGGTCGGTTCGTTATAGACAGTATGATACATTGCATAATAATGAGTTTTGCTCACTAGGTTGTTTCCAATGGACCCACTAAATATCGACTCAGTCGGAGTTCGTCAAGTTTATTGACCTCCGAAAACACTAACAATTCGATAAAAATTAGATTTTGCATTTTACTAGGGTTTACAAAAAAACTACAGATCATCCCAATCAAATATCAATAATAAATAGATATCTCATGATTACAAGAATAATCAAAATTTTGGCACAGTTGATTCACAAAATAGCAGTGTAGTTGTTTCAAAAAATAACATATATATGTAATTTAAAAACGCACATAAACACGATATTCATGTTTTATGAAAAAACTAGTTATCTAATTAGATGTGAGTGAGCTCTAATACTATATAACGACCCGACCGGCCGTTCTGAGCTCTAGCATATCATTTGATGGTTTGAGGCCTTGAGTAGTATCACTTCATGTATTATAACTTGTACGTCTAGACGGATTGAAATTTCAGGAAATTCGGAGTTGATTTGGAAGGAAAATTCTCAATCAGAAGCTTTAAGTTGAAAGAGTTGACCAACTTTTGACTTTTGAGTAAACGATCTCGAAATAGGGATTGGAAGTTTTTAATAGGTTTGTATGATAATTTTGGATTTGGAAATATGTTCCGGTTGATTATCGGATAGTTCGGAAGTATTTTGACGCTTATTGTGGAAAGTTGGCATTTTAAAGATTTTAGAGTTTCTGAAGTTTTATATGAAGTGAAGTTAGGTGTAATTGATGTTCGTTTGGGATTTCGATCCATGGAATGGGTTAGTATTGTGATTTGTGACCTGTACATAATATTTGGCATCGTTCTGGAATATTTAAGTGTGATTCGGACACGTTCAGCGAAGTTTAAAAGTTAGAAAGTTAAAAGAAGGATTTTGATTGTTGATTCATGGTTTTGATATTATTCGTGGAGTTTCGAGCCTTTGGATAAGGTATTGGGATTTATTGGTGTGATTGGACGGTCTCAGGGTCCTCGGGTATGTTTCGGGGTTATTTCAGATCATTTCTATATGTTTTGCAGCCGCTAGTTTTTGGTGTATTTGGTGTGTATCGTGATCGCGGGAGAAAGGTCGCAATCGCGATAGGTTAAGTAGACTGGTAGGGACTTTATTATTTGTGATCGCGAAGATGGTGTCACGTTTGCAGAGCTTGATCAGTTTGTACTTCGCGTTTGGGTGGTGATGGTCACGATCGCGTTGAGTAAGAGGGTTGGCCTGGGTCTGTATGGTGGTTCATCGTGATCGCGTGGCTTGGTCGCGATCGCGTGGCTTGGTCACGATTGCGTAAAGGATTTTCAGAGGCTAACGTATTTGAGCTTTGCGTTTGTGAATGGTTGGGTAGGCTGAGCTTCACGATCACGAGGGTTCCCTCGCATCTGACTAGTGTGATTTCCAGGGCAAGGCTGGTTGGCCTTCGCAATCGCGAGGTGTTTTTCGTGATCACGAAGAAGGATCGCTGGGCAGAACACTTCTTAAAAATTGGATTTTTGTTCATTTCATCTCATTTTTCTCATTGGAGCCGACCTTAGGGGCGATTTTAGAGTGCCATTTTCATCATCTATCATGAGGTAAGTGATTCTCACTTGTTGTAAGTTAAATACATAGATTATGTATGGATTTGAACATGGAGTTTTGTGGAAATTATAGATTTTGAAAGAAAACCTAGAATTTGGTACTTTTGGATTTTGACCACGAAATTGGACAAGGAATTAGGAATAAATTATATATTTGAGTTTGTGGCATTATGGGTAATGATTATGTTCGAAAATGTTTGCCCATAAGTTGACTTTGTTGACTTTTCGAGCGGAGTTGAGAATTGTTATAAATTGTTAAATTATGAGTATTGGAGTATATTTTGATTAGTCTGCACATTGTTTGGCTAGTTTCGGATCGATGAGAATCGGTTTGAGGTGTTAGAGAGGCGTTGGAGCAGGTTATCGGATTTCAGAGCGAGGTAAGTCTCTTGTCTAACCTTGTGAGGGGGAATTACCCCATAGGTGATGTATTTGTTATGTGCTACTTGTTGTGGAGGCTACGGACACATGAGATGACGAGAGTGCGTACATAGCTAAAATCATGCTTATATCCGGGGTAGACTTAGGACTATATCATGCGATATTTGTATTATATGAACTCAACCTGTTAGTTTAATTACCTAAACTTGTAAATGTAATTTGATTAGAGATCATATTAGGTCGAATCTCGATACCTTGAGTTGTTTGGCGGGATATCCGATTGTTAGTAATAGTTATGCTTACTTTATGTTCCTGCTCTTGTATTGCAAACACGTGACTCGAAATTCAAAATGTTTCTTCTCTTCTTGTGGATCGGGCCAAACTCATTGGCACTATATTTGAGATGCATCTATGGTTCTCGTCGGTTGACCCTCAGCATTGTACATAATATTTTGTATCGGGCCGCACGACCTCGACATAACTCGTGTGTAATACCACTAGGAGTTTGAATATTCATGAAATTTCCCTTTAATTGAGATCTGGATGTTGCATGATATGCCCAATTTATTAGAGATAGCGCTTGATATTCCTTACCCGTTTGAGGTAGCCTTTGATTCTTCTATTTGTTGAGATAGTACATAAGATTTGAGAAATTTATGTTGTCATCAGGTTGGAGGATTATGTTAGTTACAGATGTTACCACATTATTATTATTGTGTTTCATATTTGTGTATAATCTACTATATTGATTTAGTGGAACCACTGTTAAGTGTCGATGTCGACCCCTGGTTACTACCTTTCCGGGGTTAGGCTAGATACTTACTGGGTACGCGTTGATTTACGTACTCATGCTACACTTCTGCACTGATTGTGCATGTATTTTGGTGGTCACTTGGGCGCATAGGCGCAGCTACCAAGGGGACTTTATGGTGTACGACCCAAAATCTCAACCTTTTTGTAATGGAGCGTAACACACTTGCTAGGCAAGCATACAATCACATAACAACTAAACATTTGAATAAAACATGTTTTAGTAAAACTCAACAACCGAAATCTCATAAATATCTAATACAAAATAACTTAAATACTATTGTAGCCACCCCAAAACCTGGTGTTAACGAGTACATGAGCACTACTACGTATCAACATAAACCAAAACTCTAGTACAACTATCTGAATAATAGAATAGTACTGAAGAAAATAAAAGCAAAGGGAGTCAAGGTATGCAGAGGTCATAGCAGCTACCTCAAAGCCTCGCAAGCAGATACTAACACAGATGTAGAAATCACCCTGTTTGGATGTACCTTGATCTGCACACGAAATGTAGAATGCAGTATGAGTACAAATGACCTCATGTACTCAATGAGTAACAGAACTAACCTTAGGCTGAAAGCAGTAACGAGCTCAAAAGAAGACAGTCAGAGTCCAATATAATGACATCACATGTTTAATGATGTCACAAAATAATAAACAATTCAGAGAAATTATCATAATCAGTTCGTTCATATTACAGGAATTTAGACATGCTTTCTAGTTCAACAATTAAAGCCCAACACTAATAGGAAGACGTCAAATGAATGATTTCATAGTGATATCCCCAAGTACTCACACCTTTAGAAAATGCTCAAACCATCTGCCAAATTCCCACACAATTCACACGACATCAATGCCCCTCACCAAAGCACGTGTATATATATCATTGTGCCTGCGCTCGCTGCTAGTATGTCAGACTCCGGAGGGGTGGATCCTGCCCAAGCGCTAATATAAAGAATATAAGGCATGTTGCGGCATACAGTCCGATCCACAATAACACTCACAAACTCGGCTCTCAGGGACACCTCAGTCATCAATCTCGCAAGTCTCAAGGGCTCACAAATCTCGTACCCCTCAGCCCAAATAATAATTACATATGTTGCAACAATGCATGATAACAGAGACTGAGATATGATATACAATTTAAGAATCATGACTAAGTATATAATTACAGTTAAAGCAAATAACTCAAAACAACACAAATAACATCATTAGGTCTCAACCGAATAAGCACATAGCCTAAACATGATTTCTAACATAAATTACTAAGGATTTCATGGATAGGACAAGACTATATAACAACACAGTACAAAAGAATCAACTGGATCATGATTACCACGGTGCACGCCCACACACCCGTCACCTAGCATGTGTGTCACCCCAACACAACACAAATAACATGTTTTTCATGGATAAATACCGTCAATTCCAAGTTTAGAAATGTTACTTACCTCAAAGCGCGCAACTTAATGCTCCAACAAATCCCTGCTTGTCTTTAAGACTCGAATCTAGCCACAAACAACTTAATATAATCAATACAAGCTATAGGAATCGATTCCACATAATAAAGCTAATGTCTCTAACAAATATCAAAAGGTTAACCCCGGGCCCACACGATGGAACTTGACAAAATTCACAAATTCCAGAAACCTATTCGATTACGAGTCCAACCATAAAAGAATCATCTAATTCTGACTTCAAATCAACCTTCAAACCACCATATTTTATTTTTGAAAAGTTTCTACAAAATCCCACATTTTCCTACTCCAAATCACCAAATAAATTACAAAAACAAGGATGGACTAATGATTAATGAACAAGTCCTAGTCAAAAACACTTACCCCGATCAAAGACGTGAAACTCCCCTCCAAAATTGCCCAAAACCGAGCGCTACAACTCAAAATGTGATATAATAACACTAACCCTCGATTTGGGTTTTTAACAGTCTGCCCAGGCATTACCCTTCGCGATCGCCGAAAGTCCCTCACGATCGCGAAGAAGTAAAATCTCTAGTAGCAAAATCCTTCTACGCGAATTTGATAACCAAGTCGTGAACGTGATTCCCAGTAACCAACATCTACGCGATCGCGGACCACATCACGCGATCGCAATGAACAACGCGTGCAATTCCTCGGGCCTCCCCTTCCTTCTTCATGAACGCGTCCCCTCACTCGCGTTCGCTGTGAGTAAACACCCAAAGCTTCGTGATCGCGTACTTTACCTTGCGGACGTGTTTAACAATAACCTACCTGCCAGAAATGACTCTTTGCGATCGCGAAAGAAAAAACCAGATGCTAGAAATCAGCAACTCCTCCAAGTCTAAAATGAATCTGAACTTGATCTGAGTCACTCCCGAGGCCCCCGGGACCCCATTCAAACATACCATCAGGTCCTAAAATATGATACGAACTTAGTCAAAGCTTCAATTTACATCAAACAACATCAAAATCATGAATCGCACCCCAATTCAATACTAATGAACTTCCAATTTCTAAAACTAATGTCAAATCATATCAAACCAACTCTGATTGACCTCAAATTTTGTACACAAGTCATAAATTACACAACTGACCTACTCAAACTCCCGAAACTGAAATACAAACCCGATATCAACAAAGTCAACCCTTGATCAAACCTTCAACTTCCAACTTTCGCCAAAAAGTCTCAAACCAACCTATAGACCTCGAAATCAATATTCAGACATACGCCTAAGTCCAAAATCACCATACGAAGCTATTGAAACCATCAAAACTCCATTCTGGAGTCGTCTACACAAAAATCAAACTCCAGTTAACTCTTTCAACTTTAGCTTCCAACCTTGAGACTAAGTGTCCCAATTCACTCTGAAACCTCCCTGAAATCAATCCAACTACCCCGGCAAGTTACATAACTATAAATGAACATAGAAGAATCGATAAATAATGGAACGAGGCTATAATACACAAAATGATCGACCGGGTCATTACATTCTCTCTCTCTTAACACAAACGTTCGTCCTCAAACAAGGCTAGAATCATATATGGAGTCTCAAATAGGTGTGGATATCTGCTCCGTATCTCCCGCTCGATCTCCCAAGTAGCCTCCTCGGCTGGCTGGCCTCTCTACTGAATTTGCACTGAAGCTATATTCTTTGATCTCACCTTTCAAACCTGCCGATCCAAAATGACCACCGGCTCCACATCATAAGTCAAATCTCCATCTAACTAAATCGTGCTGGAATCCAAAACATGGTACGGATCACCATATTACTTCTGGAGCATAGAAACATGAAATACTGGGTGAACACTCGATAGTCTAGGTGGCAATACATGCTTGTAGGCCACCTCTCCAATCCTCTCAAGCACCTCAAAAGGGCAAATATACCGAGGGCTCAACTTTCCCTTCTTTCCGAACCTCATCACATCCTTCATGGGTAAAACTCCGAGTAACACCTTCTCACCCACCATATATGCCACATCACGAACCTTCCTATTAGCATAACTCTTCTGTCTAGATTGTGTTGTACGAAGCCGATCCTGAATCAACTTGACTTTCTCCAAGGCATCCAGAACCAAATCACTGCCCAACAACCTAGCCTCACCCGACTCAAACCAACCAACTAGAGATCGACACTGCCTCCCATATAAGGCCTCATAATGAGCCATTTGAATACTCGATTGGAAGTTATTGTTATAGGCAAACTCTGCAAGCAGTAGAAACTAATCCCAAGAACCCCTGAAATCCATAACACAGGCTCATAGCATATCCTCCAAGATCTAAAAGGTGTGCTCAGACTATTCGTCTGTTTGGGGCTGGAATGTTGTACTCAACTCAACTTGTGTGCCCAACTCTCATTGCACTGCTCTCCATAACTGCAATGTGAATTGCATGTCTCCATCAGAAATAATGGATACCAGCACACCATGAAGACGAACAACCTCACATATATAGATCTGAGCCAGCGTCTCTGAAGAATAGGTAGTCACAACCGGAATGAAATATGTGGACTTAGTCAACCGGTCCACAATCACCCAAACTGCGTCAAGTTTCTCAAAGTCCGTGGGAGCCCAACAATAAGGTCCATGGTAACACACTCATATTTCCAATCAAGGATCTCAAGCCTATGAAGCAAATTGTCCCACCTCTCATGCTCTTACTTCACTTGTTGATAGTTCAAGCACTGAGCCACATACTCCACTATATAATTCTTCATTCTTCTCCACCAATAGTGTTGCCTCAAGTCATGATACATCTTGATGGCACCCGGATGAATGGCACCTAACACACTTGCTAGGCAAGGCGACAATCACATAACAGCTAAACATTTCAATAAAACATATTTTAATAAAACTCAACAGCGGAAATCTCATTAATATCTGATACAAATAACTGAAATACTATTGTAACCACGCCAAAACCTGGTGTCAACAAGTAAATGAACACTACTAAGTATCAATATAAACCAAAACTCTAGTACAACTATCTGAGTAATAGAACAGTACTGAAAAAATTAAAAGGAAAGAGAATCAACGTCTGCGGATGTCGTAGCAGCTACCTCGAAGTCTCCCAAGCACGTACTAGCACAAATCTAGCAATCACCCTGCCTGGATGTATCTGGATCTGAACACGAAGTGCAGAGTGTAGTATGAGTACAACTAACCCCATGTACTCAATAAGTAACAGAACTAACCTTAGGCATAAAGCAATAACGAGCTCAGATAAAGATAGTCATAGTCTAATATAATGACAACACATGTTTAATGATGACAGAAATAATAAACAATTCAGAGAAATTATCAGAATCAACTCGTTCATATTACAGGAATTTAGACATGCTTTCACGTTCAACAATTAAAGCCCAACACTCATAGGAACATGTCAATTACAACAAGCATAAGGAATGGTATATCTCTATGCCTACATGTCGCATATACATGTCAAATGAATAATTTTACGGTGATATCCCCAAGTACTCACACCTTCAGAAAATGCTCAAACTGTCTGCCAAATGGCCACACAACTCACACACAATCACTCAGCATTGTACGGATGTCTAGCATCAATGTCCCTCACCAAAGCACAGATATATATGTCATTGTGCCTACGCTCACTACTAGTATGTCACACTCTGGAGGGGAGGATCCTGCCCAAGCGCTAATATAAAGCCTATAAGGCTTGCTGTGGCGTGCAACACGATCCACATAATAATCATAAAGCCAATATGGCCCGCTGCGGCATGCATCACGATCCACAATAACACTCACAACTCGGCTCTCAGGTCCACCTCATTCATCAATCTCGTAAGTCTCAAGGAGTCACAAATCTCGTGCCGCTTAGCCCAAACAATAATAACATGTGTTGCAACAGTGCATGGTAGTAGAGACTAAGATATCATATGCAATTTAAGAATTATGACTAAGTATATAATTACAGTTAAAGCAGATAACTCAAAACAACATAAATAACCTCATTAGGTCTCAATCGAATAAGAACATAGCCTAAA
Source organism: Nicotiana otophora (assembly GCA_000715115.1). Taxonomy (NCBI): domain Eukaryota; kingdom Viridiplantae; phylum Streptophyta; class Magnoliopsida; order Solanales; family Solanaceae; genus Nicotiana; species Nicotiana otophora. The sequence goes on along the minus strand of AWOL01S0001842.1, from coordinate 221,804 downwards.
CATAGTTTCTAACATAAATATCAGTTTAATTACTATAACAAGTAAGGATTTATCGGATAGGAAAAGACTTGATAACAACACAGTACAAAATAATCAACTGGATCATGATTACCACGGTGCACGCCCGCACACCCGTCACCTAGCATGTACATCAGCCCAACACAACATAAGTAACATGTATTTCAGGGATAAATACCCTCAATTCCAAGTTTAGAAATGTTACTTAGCTCAAATCGCGCAACACAATTCTTTAACAAACCCTTGCCTCGCGAGTCGGCCTCCAAACGACTCGAATCTTGCCATAAACAGCTTGATACAATCAATACATTCTATAGGAATCGATTCCACATGATAAAGCTAATATCTTTAACAAAAATCAAAAAGTCGACATAAAAGGTCAACCTTGGAACTAGACAAAATTCACAAATTCCGAACACTCATTCTATTACGAGTCCAACCATACCAAAATCATCCAATTTCGGCCTCAAATCGACCTTCAAACTTCCATTTTTTATTTTTTAAAAGTTTCTACGAAATTCCCCATTTTCCTACTCCAAATCACCAAATAAATGACAAAAACATGGATGGAATCATGATTAATGAACATATCTGAGTCAAAAATACTTATCCCGATCAAAGACGTGAAAATCTCCTCCTAAATTGCCCAAAATCGACCTCTACAACTCAAAATGTGATTAAATAACTCTAACGTTGGATTTGGGTTTGTAATAGTCTACCCAGACATTACCCTTCACGATCGCGGAAAGTCCCTCGCGATCGCGAAGAACAAAAATCTCCAGTAGCAAATTCCTTCTGCGCGAACGCGATAACCAAGTCGCAAACGTGATGCCCAGTAACCAACATCTACGTGATCGCGGACCACATCACGCGATCGCAATGAACAACACATGTAATTTTTCAAGCCTCCCCTTCCTTCTTCGCGAATGTGTCCCCTCACTTGCGTTCGCGGTGAACAAACACCCAAAGCTTCGCGATCACGTACTTATCCTCACGAAAATGTTGAATAAATACCCACCTACCAGACATGATTCTTTTCGATCGCGTCCTTATACTTGCAATCGCGAAAGAGGAAACCAGATTCCCAGAAATCATTAACTCCTCCAAGTCTAAAATGAATCTGAACTTGATCTGAATCACACCCGAGGCTCCCGAGACTCCATCCAAACATACCAACAAGTCTTAAATCATGATATTAACTTATTCGAAGCCTCAAATCACATCAAACAACATCAAAATCATGAATCGCACTCCAATTCAAGCCTAATAAAACTAATGAACTTCCAACTTCTAAAACTAATGTCGAATCATATCAAACCAACTCCGATTGACCTCAAATTTTGAACACAAGTCATAAATGCCACAACGGACCAACTCCAACTATTGAAACTAAAATCCTAACCAGATATCTACAAAGTCAACCCTCGGTCAAATCTCTCAACCTTCTAAACCTTCAACTTTTTAACTTTTGCCAAAAAGCCTCAAACCAACCTACGGACCTCTAAATCAATATCTGGACATACGCCTAAGTCCAAAATTACCATACAAAGCTATTGGAACCATTAAAACAACATTTTGAAGTCGTCTATACAAAATTCAAACTCCGATCAATTTTTTCAACTTAAGCTTTCAATCGTGAGACTAAGTATCCCAATTCACTCTAAAACCTCCCTGAAACCAATCCGACCACCCCGACAAGTAACATAACTACCAATGAATATAGAAGAAGTTATAAATTAGAGAACGGGGCTACAATACACAAAATGATTGGCCTAGTCATTGCATATGGTGAGTTGTATTCCATGTTACGATTTGCAGCACAAAGAGTCTCCATCATATTTATCTACTTTATCCTGTCTATCTTACATTCCAGAAAGAAGTCGTACTATTATTTTACTTCCCAATAGATGCCCGTGCACTTGTGACACCAGATATTTGGATTTCTGGTAGTTGTTTATGGATTTGCTTAATATTGTAACCTTATTTTTTTTATATTTTACTAATATTATGTATAAATTCACGGTTTATCTAAGAATTAATTTCTTATTTAATAAAAGCCTTGATTTTAATAGTAATAAAATGAATAAATAAATGGTTAGTTCACCGTTGGGCGCCATCATGGCCAGTAGTGAGAATTGGGTTGTGACAGCTTGGTATCAGAGATCTAGGTTCACTTAGGTCTCACGAGTCATTAGAAAATCTAGTAGAGTCTTACGGATTGGTACAGAGACGTCTGTACTTATCTTTGAGAGGCTACAGGGCTATTAGGAGAACTTCTCATATTGATTCCTCGTCGAGCTGTTTGATTTCATTGAAGCTTATGTCTTGATTTCCTTCCTACTTATTCTTATACGATGTTGAGCGCCTGTTATTAATTGGGCATCGAGGAGTTGTAGTGGTGCTGCAGATATGGTGCAGGATGTATTACTTTGCGTATTCAAGCGGGCTATTATCGTTACCTTGTGGAAGGGTGTTCTGACATCCCAGCTCAGTGGTAGTGTTGTCTACGGTTTGAGATTATGAACAGTGCATTGAGACTATGCATAGTGCATTGTGATGTTCATGTGTTGTTATCGCACAATGCTGATGTAAATGGTAGGATGCTTAAATATGTGTTGCGGCAGTGAATGACTTGAGATGAGGATTATTTGGTTCATGGTTTATAGGCTTGGGATGTGAAAGAACGTGAATGGTTGATTTCTTTTTAGGGATGTAATATGAATTGAGTTTTGAATGCATCAATGGATCTTCAGTGGATGTTAATAAAAATGAACAGACGCTTACAGTTGGTGAGCGAGTGTGGGCTTAGGAGGATTAATTGACTTCGTGGTGGTTGTAATCAAGCAATTCCATTAGAAGATGATGATATGGGGTTACCCAAGTGGGATACATCCTATGAGGTGTTAGCAGTTATGTGACTTCTAGTAAAGATACTATGAAGAATTCTATTTTCTATCCAACATGAAGTATGTACTACGATGTGAGCTGGGACAACTTGAAGAAGATGTTGTAGCGGTCAGGAGGTTGAGTGTGCATTTGGGGATGATAATTCGAGTTATGTTATGAAAAGTTTACAAGAGATTGCGAGGAATTTGGCGGAGTGACAGTGCGAAATCATGGTAATCGAGAAAGAGGATTCATTGTGATTTATGGATTTATGTGATTGTGGCTTAAAGCTAAGTGAGGGAGCCTATTGTCTACGATTGGGTCGCATGGTTATGTGCCTTGGCAATATTGGGTTATCGGTACGTTGGTGGATTAGTAATGACTAAAGGAAGAAAACAAGAAGGGTAAGTCGAGCAAGGAATTTGATTGTTGTGTACTACATTTCACCTTATTGATATGGGAAGTTTGTGAAATGACCCGGATTTGATACTTCTTCGTGAAGGTAATGTGCAAGGAAATAGATTCATTCGATTGCTTCTTCTGGGGTATTCGTGTGCTAATGGAGCACTGGTTGTTAGCTATATATTCGGGACCAGGTTAGAGTAGGCGACTCTTAACAATGGTTCTAGTGGGCTCAAGAATTTTAGAGCAGTGCCTAAGGATTTTCGAGTTCGTTATGTGGCTGAGTATTGGGTTTTGCAGCAGAGTGTGGAGGGTACTTGGAGATATTCTATGTTATCTGTGGTGTAGCATTAGATAAATGGGAGAAATAGTTTCACATTCGCAGAAGATCTAATCAGCGCAGGTGTCTCAGTTGGAGATACTAATGGGTGCATAAGGAGGGTAAAAATGGCTAATGGATATTGAGACAACGTGGTCTCGTGATTTGGGTCACTCGGGATGAGTGTTGATTGAGGTCCATTATGTGTTTGAGTAGGGGTATTGATTCTAAAGGCAAGTCAAGAAGCAATCGGAAGAAGCTAAGTCAAACTAGTAGTGGTTTGGATCGGCATGGTTAAGGAAATGATCGGTTCCTTCGTTATGGTAATGCTATACAGGTGATTCGTGGTTGTACGTGCGAGCTTGACAACCACCGTAATTTTATTGATTTGGAGGTATTGGATTTTGATGGCTTTGTTATGTGTAAATGGATCCCCGGAAGAGTTATGGCAGTTTAGAACATGACTTGAGTTCTGTGTCTTTTGCGGTTATGGGGAGTTAGTTATATGTGGAGATTCTTCTTCTGAAATATGTTAAATGAAAGGCTTCGAGCCGATAAAGTGTTTATTCTACTGGTGGTTCAAGAGTTATGATGAAATTCTTGTACTTTCGCGTAGCAGCATGATAGGTGCAATGAGCGATTTGGAATTGGAATTTAAGGATCAAGGTTGCGATCCAGTTTTGACAAGAATGTCACTAGCTCGGAAGATCTGGGGACAGATTTTTGATGTTCAGAGTATGCTGGAGCTATTTTGAGTCGCCTGAGAATGGTGTTCTATGGAAGAGGCATTATGTGTTGTTTGGTGGATTCTTAATTGGCATTTCAGAAATAGTACTGTTGATGGCATGGACGTGCATACTTTGCTACCTGGTGCGGGAGGTCGTGGAAGTATCTCCCACGGAATGATCGTATAAATGTTGTGTGTCAGTCATTTAAGGGGTAGAGGTTGAAATCAGGTAAGGAGATTCTGGTACTGTCACTAATGGGAGAGTTTATGTCTGAGAAATGCTCTATTTCTTTTGTTGTGGACTGTGGGAGTTTGTTCCAGATTGGATGGTAGATTGTATGTGTCATGAATAAGGTCATTGTGGATCTTTGGAAGGTATTTGGTCCATTTTTGGATGATCGGAATTGACTTGAGGTCCGTAAGTAGGCCTATTGTGAATGTATATTTTATATCAGATCAGATATGCTTATTCAGCATAGCATCACTTATGGATGGGTCATCGGGCATGGTGGATGATATTCCCGGCGAAGTCTATTTCAGGTGCTACTCTTTTGTGCCATGTGGGTTGTGAAACGGCTTAATTATTCACATGTGTGTTTTGAGCCGGCGTAGCTTATGGTATTATATGAGTGAGACGGCTCTCAAGATGCTGGTTGCTTATTGCACCTTCGTCGTGCTTGGGATTTTGTAGTGTATGATGTTATCTGTCTCCTTAAGATAGTGTTCATGGGTATGAGCATTATGGCTTGATGGGTATTTACTTACTGATTGTTATGTGTGGATCGGGTGGAACGCCGCCACGGGTATGATATGTAGATTGGGTTGCATGCGCAGTAGTGATATATTGAGTATGGTTCTTTGTACTTATTTTATGTGTTTTGTTTCTCACCCTTGTGATATTTCATAGCGTTTGTCTTGTTGATTTGAATGTTATGTGGGCTGGACAGTTCTTTGCCAGAGTTCATTCTTCTTTATTGGTCATATTCTAGTTATAACTTGTTGGTGCATTAATGGCGTTGTATGAGGTTTCAGACGGTGTTTGAGAAGGCTTATTGCCCGAGCAACTTGTACTGGGTGAGATGAGGTTATTGGACCTGAAATAAGTACAATCAAATTTATATAATGTATATTAGAGAAAAAAATATCACTAGTTAGTTCAGAGTAAGGCAATGGTTCTTTCATCGTTGCAGTATTTCGAGGGTTGGAAACAGACTTATATGTGTTATGAGGTATACTGCGGGCATCGGGTTCGTTAATTTGCAGCTATTGTGGTTAGAGGATGTTATTGCGGGCATACGAATTATGTGGTGCATTATGTGACTACAACATGGGTGCATGGTCATGTTTTGGTTCAACGTGTTGAGATTGATACGGTGTTTGTATGTAAGAAACAGACATGCTAGAGAATTTTGGATGTTGGAATTTGGTTCTAAGGCTTGTAGGCTAAGGTATCAGGAAGTATCTTTAGTCTGTCTTGAGCTAGTATGCTTATGTGGGTTGTGGTGGCGCAGGTAGGTACACGAGGTGTTAAATAGTGATTTGGGGCAACTTCGGAGGTGTCCTTGGCACGTTCGAGGACAAACGTATGTTAAAGTATGAGAGAATGTAATGAACTGACATACGGTTTGAGGCTTTGAGTAACTTCCCTTCATTTATTATGACTTATGCGTGTAGTCAGATTTGAATTTCAGGAAGTTTGGAGTTGATTTGGAAGCAAAATTCTCAATTTGGAAGCTTTAAGTTGAAGGAGTTGACCAAGATTTGACTTTTGAGTAAACGACCACGGAATCGATATTTGAAGGATACAATAGGTTTGTATGATAATTTTGGACTTGGGCGTATGTTCGGGTTGAGTACCGGATGGTCCGGGATCATTTCGACACTTATTGTGGAAAGTTGGCGTTTTGAATATTTTAGAGTTTCCTAAGTTTGATATGAAGTAGACTTCGGTGTAATTGATGTCCGTTTAGGATTCCGAGCTTTGGAATGGGTTCGCATTGTGATTTATGACTTGTACATAAAATTTTGCATCGTTCTGGAATATTTAAGTGTGATTCGGATGCATTCGGCGAAGTTTGAATGTTACAAAGTTAAAAAAAAGTATTTTGATCGTCAATTCATGGTTTTGATGTTATCGTGGCGTTACGAGCCTTTGGATAAGTTTGAATAAGGCATTGGTACTTATTGGTGTGATTGGACGGGGGCCTCGGGTGTGTTTCGGGATGGTTTCGGGTCATTTCTCTATGTGTTGCAACTGTTGGTTTTTGGTGTATTTGGTGTGTATCGTGATCGCAGGAGAAGGGTCGCGATCGCGAAAGGTTAAGTGGACTGGTAGGGACTTTGTTCTTCATGATCGCGAAGATGGTATCATGTTCACAAAGCTCGATCAGGTTGTGCTTCGCATTCGCATGGTGATGGTCGTGAACACATTGAGTAAGAGAGGCTGGCCTGGGTATGGATGGTGGTTCATTGCGATCGCATGGCTTGGCCGCGATCGTGTAAGGGATTTTCAGAAGCTGAAGGATTTGAGCTTCGCATTCACGTAGTTGGCCTCACGTTCGCGAACGGTTGGGAAGGCTAAGCTTCGCGATCGCGAGGGTTCCCTCACCTTCACGTAGTGTGATTTCCTGTGCAAGGTTGGTTGGCCTTCGCGATCACAAGGTGTTTTCCGCGATCGAGAAGAAGGATTACTGGGCAGAACACTTCTTCAAATCGGATTTTGGTTCATCTCATCTTATTTTTCTCACTGGAGACGAGTTTGGGGGCGATTTTGGAGTGTCATTTTCATCATCTATCATAAGGTAAGTGATTCCCACTTATTGTAAGTTAGATACATGGATTATGTATGGATTTAAATATGGAATTTTATGGAAATTGTGCGATTTTGGAAGAAAACCTAGAATTTGGTATTTTGGATTTTGACCACGAAATTGGATATGGAATTAGGAATAAATTATATATTTTAGTTCGTGGCATTATGGGTAGTAATTATCTTCAAAATCTTTTGGAATCGTGGCACGTGAACTTAGAGGTTGACTTTGTTGATTTTTAGAGCAGAGTTGGAAATTGTTATAAATTATTAAATTACGAGTATTGGACTATATTTTGATTGGATTGCACGTTGTTTTGGCTAGTTTCGGATCGATGACATCGGTTTGAGCTGTTAGAGAGGCGTTGGAGCCAGTTATCGAATTTTGGAACGAGGTAAGTCTCCTGTCTAACCTTGTAAGGGGAGAATTACCCCATATGTGATGTATTTGTTATGTGCTACTCGTTGTGGGGGCTACGTACGCACGAGGTGACGAGAATCTGTACGTAGCTAAAATCATGCTTATGTCTGGGTAGACTTAGGACTATATCATGCGATATTTATATTACCTGAACTCAACTTGTTAGTCTAATTACCTAAACTTATAAATGTAATTTGATTAGAGATCATGTTAGGTCGAATCTCGATACCTTGAGTTGTTTGGCAGGATATCCGATTGCTGGTAATAGTTATGCTTACTTTATGTTCCTTCTCTTGGATTGCAAACATGTTACTCATAATTCGATAAGTTTCTCCTCTTTCTGTAGATCGGGCTGAATGCCTCGACAGTATATTTGAGGTGCATCTATGGTTTTTGCCGGTCTACCCTCGGCCGTATACACACTATTTTAGATCGGGCTATACGACATCGGCATAACTCGTACGTAATACCGCTAGGAGTCCGAATATTCATGAGATTGTCCTTTGATTGAGATCTGGTTGTTACATGATATGCCTTATTTGTTGGAGATAGCGCTTGATATTCCTTACACGTTTGAGGTAGCCTTTGATTCTTCTATTTGTTGAGATAGTACATGAGATTTGAGAAATTTATGTTGTCATCAGGTTGGAGGATTATGTTAGTTACAGATCTTACCTCATTATTATTGTTGTATTTCATATCTGTTTATAATCTATTATATTTATTTATTAGACCACTAGTAAGTATCGATATCGACCCCTCGTTACTACCTCTCCGGGGTTAGGCTAGATACTTACTAGATACGCGTTGATTTACGTACTCATGCTACACTTCTGCACTAATTGTGCAGGTATTTTTGTGGTCATTTGGGCGCATAGGCGCAGATGCCGGGCGGACTTTATGGTGAGCTATATTCTATGTTACGATCTGCAACACACACAGTCTCAATCATATTTATTTACTTTATCTTGTCTATCTTACATTCCAGACATATGTTGTATTATTATTGTACTTCCTAGTAGATGCTCATGCATTTGTGACACCGAATTTTGGAATTTCTCGTAGATGTTTATGGACCATATTGTAACCTTCTTAGTTTATGTTTTACTAATATTATGTATATATTCATGGTTTATCTAAGCATTAATTTCTTATTTAATAAAAGCCTTGATTTTAATAATAACAGAAGGAATAGATAAATGGTTAGTTCACCGTTTACTTGCCTAACTATGACGTTGGACGCCATCACGGCCATTTGTGGGAATTGGGTCGTGACATACCAATTGATGGATTATTATAAGCAGCGAAAGTAATCCAGTATCAAAATAACATATAATCTAGAAAATTAATATATTTGGGGTTTCACGGGTTACCTCTCGAAGCGTGAACAAAGATCCTTTATCACATGAGCTTCCAATTCCACAACAACTCAATGAAATCTCCACCATCAGCACGGTCACGATTCCCGAACGTTCCACGATCTTCTACTGTATTACCCAAATAATATTCGAAAATAGTAATTTTGTGTCGGCGAAATTTCTAGAAAAACTTGGCTAAACTTTCCGGCCACCATCTATTACTCCCTCTAGTTGGAAAACCTTATATATTTATAACATAAGTTTTAAGGGTTAAAACTCTTTTCCAAAACCTGTTGGGTTTTCTTTTCCGCCAGGAAAAGAATTCTTTTATTTCCTATTCTTTAGGCACAACATGGACCACAAAATTTAGTTAACAAGGTTTTCAATTGTAGAATTAATTTTTAATTTTTGAAATTAATATCCGCCATAATTAATTAAGAATTATTCCACTAAAAATTCATAGTTGCACTCTTTATTCAATTTCAAAATTCATCGATTAAATCTTATTTAACTTTCTATGTTACGATTCATATATTAATCAATTAAATTAAATTACTTATAATTTAATTTATTGATTATTTTCTTTAGACTTTCGCTTAACTTATTTCATGTGTCAGATACAAACCGATCGAGTTTACACATGAAAACTTATGAGCTTTCATAAAAGGTGTATCATCAATCTCTAAACCGAGACATGGATTTCATCAACTAACTATTATTTCGCCAATGTACAATATTATTATCCAATTTACCAGGCATATTGACCCACGAAAGAATCTCGCCTTTTAATAAATTAAAACAATAATAATATACATAACTAATAATAATTATATCAAGATTAAGAGTATAAGTACATTTAATGGCTAAAGAGTTTATTTTATTATGTCAGTATAAAATGTTATCTCTACTTAGTCCGTTCAATACATACAAATTATACTAGCACAAGAAGTTGAAATTAAATTATTCTCATAATCAAGATAAATTATATTATATCTTGTGTTACAATCATTCGTGATGGTTTGTCTAATGTCATCTTTAGATTGTAAACACAAATTTTATACTTATAAAAACCATGATTTAATCTTTCGTATATAAGTTAATTTTTATACATTAAATCATCTACTATATAAGCAAATGACACAGATTAATATATGATCTATTTAAAATTTAATTAAAATAAATAAATAATTATTACATAATAAATATTATATCCAAATCAAATTTATGGTTAATAATACCTATCCCACACTACCGGCTGCATTCGATAGAGTATTTAATTGCTGGTACGCGCTGTCTTAAAAATTAGGAAATAGAAGGACTTGGGGTTAAATAATTCAGTTCGAGTCAACTTGAAAAATTGGATGTCCCCACTTATGTCCTCCATTCAATAGACATACACAGCTATAGATCAGCAACTATATTCCCTCTCCCTTTAAATTCCTAAAATACATCTTTAGCAAAGCGAAGATCTAATCGCTAAGGGGCTGTAGAAACTATCCGCTCCATTTACCATTCTTGCTTATCCAAAATAAAGTAAGATGGCAGATGCAGTACTGAGTTTTTTGGTGGAGAACCTGTTGCAGATAATAAGTGAAAATGTGAAGCTGATTGCCGGTGCAAAGGGAGAGCTTGAACTTCTGGTGGAAGAAGTAAAGACCTTAAATGCCTTCCTAGACGAAGCTGCAAAAACTCAAAGCGATAACAAGCTTTGGAAACAGTTTATCAAGGATATTCGAATTACAGTATACAAAGCTGAGGATATCATTGATAAGTTCTTGGTTCAGGCGAAGCTGCACGCAGAGAAAAATATAGTTAAGAGAGGTTTTGATTATAACTATGCCGGTGCTGTCAAAGAGCTCGGAGAGCAGGTCGGTATCGTCCTTCAAAAGGTCAAGAAACTACGTGAAGACAATAAACAGGCTTTTCAACCGACGCCGGTGTCTGCTCATCAGGGGGAAACAAGTACACACGGCCAGGAGACACAGGTACGCCAGAAACCTAGCTATTTTGAAAACTTCTCTTGTAAATATAAGCTTTTATCTCTTTTCATAGCATATGGCAGTATCATCTGCTCCCTCCGTCTCAATTTATGATAGCTTGACTCATACAGTATTTAAAAAAAAAAAATGACTTTTGAAACTACAGTCTTAAAAACTTAAAAGATAAAAGTTACGTTTTGTGGAGAACTAATATTTGTGTACTTATAAAAAAAATTATCAATAAGGTAAAATAAAAAGTTTAAAGTTAAATTATTTTTTTAAAAAATATTTCATATAAATTGAGGAGTAACATGTCTACTCCAAAAATAATAATGTAATAATAAAGAAAAGAGCATTTATTGTTTGAATTCGTACAGTAATTAAAGAATCTAAGATTCAAATGAGAAAATGATTTGTAGCAGAGTTGACCAATATAGGGAGACCGCGTATAAGAAAAGAAAGAATGTTATCAATTGAGGAATATAAACTATTGATGATCTTTCAGTTTCTTATGCAATAATTTGAGATCCGCAGACATTTGCTATTTTTTTCTTTCAAAACTATACTGTGTGATAATGTGGAGGAAAAGTTTTTCCTTGCAAAATGATATTTTCTGGAAAATCTTATCGATCCGTGCTTTTGGCTCGAGGAACGAAAATATTTTTTTGATAAAGTTTGATAACAGTTTGATAGTGCTTACATATAAAGTTTTTGGTGTTAAAGAATGATAATAGTGTCTGAGCGTTGTTTGATGCAAGTAATTTGGAGTAAGAGTTGGGATATTTGAAGGGGAAAAAAGAATATTTTTGTACCATAAGTGAGGAAAATTATTTTCTTCCGAAAACAATATTGGGAAATGACTTCATTTCTGAAAATATTTCCTTGAAAATTATTTACACTCTCTTGGCCAATGTGTATAATTTATTCTTTGGTTCATTTGGGACTGCTATTTCTCAATTTTGATCTCCGTGGTAGTTTTACATGATTGTTGAACTATTTTACAGCTCTTCTTTAGTGTAATTGTGGGAATTGGTTCGTCGTAATCAAACAATTTGCTACACAAAGGCAACAGCAAAATGGATTATATTTTTAGACAAATTAACAGCGTGTTGTTTAGTATAGGTCTTATATCTAATTATATGAGGAAAAAGAATCCAAAAGGAACTTTCACTTATCGAATTCAGAAGATTGAACTTCTTGATTAAAAGCAATTGTCTCTTTGTTTGTCAGAGACTTAGTGGGCGTTTGGACATAAGAATTGTAAAATTTCAAAACAGGGTGAAAAATATTTTTAAGTGAAAATGGTATTTGAAATTTAAAGTTGTGTTTGGACATGAATATAATTTTGAGTTGTTTTTGAAGTTTTGTGAGTGATTTGAGTAAAATTTTTGAAAAACAGCTTTTTGGAGTTTTTTAAATTTTCGAAAATTTCCAAAATGCATCTTAGTAAAAATTGAAAATTTTATGAACAAACGCTGATTTCGAAAAAAAGTAAATTTTTTTGGAAAAAGGAAATTTTTTTTTATGTCTAAACGGGCTCTTAAATTCTCAAATAATCATACACCTTATGGTTCTTTAACAAAAAATTACTAGATTAGTTGTCACTTTAAAATCATACAAGTTACGATTTCTTTTTAACAAAAGTCACGAAACTAATTTTTGACACTTTAAAATCATTGAACTTATAGTTGATTGCTCAAAAATAGATTTGACGGAAAACTCATTATATCTGACTAGAAACCTAAGTAAACATGCAAACTCAGTATTATGCCAAGGTAGCTTTTAATGCCAGGAAGTAGAGCTAAATATTCACCCACTTAAAGTAAATAGAGACTATAAAATAAACATGACTAAAAGTGATTTGCAATAAATAATATACAACAACAATCCAGTAAAATCTTACAAGTGGAGTCTGGGGAGGGTAGAGTGTATGCAAACCTTACCCCTATCCCGAAGGAGCATAGAGGTTGTTTCCAGTAAACCCTCGTCTCAAAAGGACGAAAAGAGAGATAATATATCAGTACTATCAACAGAAAATAATAAAAATAATGATGCATAGCCCCACGACCTCATCGACCTTAATGCGTATACAGTACCTAAAGTCTCGGTGACTCTCGAAATGCCCCAATTCACCGAGCACAATGTCTCGATCCCCTTCTTCATTCAGAAGTCTATGAAAGTAAGTATGCCATCTCTTCTTAATTTGATCCTCTCCCATCAATACTGTACTGTCCTCGTCCTTGATGCACCTCATCTGGTCCAAATCTCGAGCCTTCCTCTCTCTCGCCTTGGCCAGTCGGAATAATTTCTTTTCCATACCTTTGGCCCTAGTTCCTCGTACAGACGACTAAACGCCACAGTCACAGCCTCCGTGACCGACAACTTCGCCTCCTTCCTAGCTACCTTACACCTCTCTCTGTTCGCTCTCCTCTCCTCCTCGTTTGAGCTCCCTGCTAACTTCAGGTATGCCATCTTCTTCGCTTCAACTTTACCTTAGACCACTTCATTCTACCATCAGTCATTTCTGTGCCGGCCAGAGTAACCCTTCGAGACCCCTAACACCTCTCTCGCCGCCTCCCTTATATAGTTCGGCGTTGTCGTCCACATAGCGCCCGTGTCCCCATTACTATTCCAGGCTCCCATAGCCGATAACCTCCCCTCCACCTGATCCTCAGTCGACCTCGTACAAACCTTTTCTTCCTCTTTACTATGATACCGATATCCATCACCAAGAGCCTATGATGTATCGTGAGGTCTCACCCGGTATAACCTTGCAATCCTTGCACAGCCCTCTATCACACTTCCTGAGGAGAAGATAATCAATCTGAGTCTTCGCCATCGCACTTTGGAAAACAACCAGATGCTCCTCCCTCTTCGAAAAAACTAGAGTTCGCAATCACCAGCTCAAAAGCCTTAGCGAAATCCAACAGCGAAGTACCTCCTTCGTTCTTATCCCCAAAACCGAAGCCGGCATGCACCTCGTCATAGCCGCCAACAGTTGACCCAATATAACCATTGAAATCTCCTCCTATAAATAACCTCTCAGCAGGCAGAATATCACCCACAATCGTATCCAATCCCTCCCAAAAATGTATTTTAACCTACCCATCCAAGCCCGTTTGCGGCGCATAAGCGCTAACGATATTGATGGTGTACTCTCCGACCACTAACTTGATAGTCATTAATATATCATTCACCCGCCAGACCTCTACCATAGACTCTAAAGTCCCTATCTACCAAAATACCCACTCTATTTTTACCCTTCAAGATTCCAAAGTACCACAACTTATACCCGTCTGCATCCGTTGCCTTCGATCCTACCCATCTAGTCTCCTGGACACACGCTATATTGACCTTCCTCTTCTGGAGAATATTCGCCAGCTCTATAGACTTACCAATCAATGTTCCTATGTTCCATGACCCAATTCTCAACCTATAGACTCCCTTGATCCCCTTACCTCCCTTGCCTCCCAT
>AWOL01S0001842.1:124149-176099 GCA_000715115.1 Nicotiana otophora | reverse complement strand
CTTTCTTAAATGGAGAATTAGAGGAAGAGATTTACATGGAACAACCTGAGGGTTTTGTTGTAACTGGTAAAGAAAAGAAAGTGTGCAAACTTGTTAAGTCTTTTTATGGACTTAAACAAGTACCCAAACAATGGCATGCCAAATTTGACCAAACAATATTGGCAAGTGGGTTTAAAATCAACGAGTGCGACAAATGTGTTTACATTAAAAATACTCCAGGTCATGTAGTCATTGTTTGTTTATATGTTGATGACATGTTGATAATGAGCAAAAACATGACATATATAAATGCTACTAAACGCATGTTGGCTAGCAAATTCGATATGAAAGACTTAGGAGTTGCTGATGTGATCTTATGAATCAGAATTCACAAGACTCCACAAAGTCTAGCATTATCACAGTCTCACTATATTGAAAAGGTACTTGACAAGTTCAAGTATTTGGATTTTAAAATTGCCAAGACTCCAACTGACGTGAGTTATGTACTTCAAAAGAATGAAGGTGAAAGTGACTCACAACTGGATTACGCACGAGTATTGGGAAGTTTGATATATATCATGAATTGTACACGACCATATATAGCATGTGCTATTAGTAAACTGAGTTGGTTTACACGTAATCCCAATCACATACATTGGATGGCAATGAAACGAGTTTTGGGGTATCTCAGATATACCCAAAATTACGCTTTGCATTATAACAAATATCCCTCCGTGATCGAGGGATATAGTGATGCAAACTGGATCACTAGATCATCTGAAGTTAAATCCACGAGTGAATATGTTTTCACAATTGGGGGTGGAGCAGTGTCTTGGAAATCATCCAAACAAATGTGCATCGCCCGTTCTACAATGGAATCTGAATTCATAGCTTTATATAAGACCGGTGAAGAAGCTGAATGGCTCCGAAATTTCTTGGAAGATATTCCATTTTGGCCTAAACTTTTGGCACCTATTTGTATACATTGTGATAGTCAAGCGGCAATAGACAGGGCAGAGAGCGTTATGTATAATGAAAAATATCGTCATATACGACGGAGACACAATACCGTTAGACAACTACTCTCTAGTGGTGTTATCACAATTGACTACATAAAGTCAAGAGATAACGTGTCGGATCCACTTACAAAAGGCCTATCTAGAGAGGCAGTTGAAAGATCATCAAAGGGAATGGGGTTAAGGTCTAGGACAAGTCATCATGACGGTAACTCTACCTAGCAGACTGGAGATCCCACGAGCTAGGTTCAAAGAGATCAAACAAAGTTATGAATGACGGTTCAACATTGTCAAATAACTCAACCCATTCTCATGATGAAGACAATGTTCAGAAATCGAGGTAAAGCATTAAGGCTTTTTGATGAGTCAATAAAGCTTAAAAGTTTTTTAATGATTTGCTAAGTCTTGGCAGGATATGACCAGATAGTGTGTCTACAGGATTACATGTTTAGAAATCACCTATGTGAGTGTGAAGTGTAAGCCGCTTCAAGGGGAATGAAAGTAAAGGCCTATTCTCTAAGCACTCATGAAACCTGGCGGTGTTCATGGCTGAAACGAACACAACCGTGAGAACCATAGATGGTTAAGAATTGATTGTGTGACTTATGTTGTCTAGGTATACAACAAAGCTCGACGGTCCAAAGATATCAAATCTACCGATTGATCGAGTATATCCGGTATACGTTCACTACGGAAAGTTCAAAGGGAAACTTACTTATCCAGATGCAATTAATTCTTGCATGTAAAACACACACGCGTCCGTGCATTCCTTTATTTTATATCCATTCCCCATTCATGTGGGGGATTGTTGGGATTTTAAGCTTGTGTAGCTTAAAGAGGGTGAATGAGAAATAGAGGGAAAATGAAATATTTGAGTTTCTCTTGGCAAAGGGACATTGTCCCATATCGAAGGAAGAAAAGGCTTTTGATGGGTATATATATAATTGCTCTTTTTCTAGCTCTTAAAGAGTTAAGAAGAAGGTAAGTCTCGCGCCGTCGTCGTCGTCGCTCGCTCGACTCGGCTTCGGCTTCGGCTTCGGCTTCGGCTTCGGCTTCGGATTCTTGGACAAAAATTCCTTTCAATTATTTAATTAATTAATTAAATAATTAACGAAAAATTCAATCCGAAATAACCCATGACCCGCGATCCGGTTCGGTCAGGCCTATTTTCTTTTCCGGATTATTTTAAATATATTTTTCCGCAATATTTCAAACAACCATGTTCCAACAGCCATGGCTGTTTCTGAAAGGTTGCAAACCTTTTCAGAAACAATGCCAGCAACTCTATAAATAGAGTTTGAATCCCAAAATCTTTCCTTACGAAAATTTTCTGAGCTGCTGCTTCTTCTTCTTCTTCTTCTTCTTGTTCTTCTTCTTCTCTTCTTCTTCTTCTTCTGCACAAAAATTCCAGTGTGTTTTACAGCCTTCGAGTCGCTCGCTGTTCACCGGCATTTTGGTACCAACACTCCGGTGAGTTAAATCGTTCTATCCTGGGAGGATATATTCCAGCACCTCAGGTACTTGAGGGGAATAATTTTCTTAAGGACACACTGTGTATTCAGTGGGCTCGATTTATTCCTATATTATTTTTTTCAGAATTTATTTCGTTAAACAAGTATTACTAACTTTCTGTTTTGTTTTTTCAGAAAGTTTAATTATTTATTACAGCAATACAGAATAATAACATGCTTTGGCTCCCTTAACTAAGGCAGGTTAGATGACAGTCACAGAGTTTTTGGGTCGTGACATTCACTAGGACATACAAATGCTTCTTTGCTTGTATAACCAAATAGAAAACCAATGTGATAAGCGGTTGTTCAGAACCTATAGTTGACACTAGGGGTGTTCAAAACCGAACCGAAACTGAAAATCGAACCGAAACCGAAGTTTAATGGCTTATTGGTATCGGGTTAACGGTTTAACGGACGGGGAACAGATTGAAATTTTTTTATTAACGGCTTATCGGTTTGGGGGCGGATTATTTAATTTTCTTAACGGATAATCCGTTTTCCCGTTAAGAATATATATATATATAATTTATTTTTATCTATATATATATATATATATTAAATATCAAAAACCCTTCCACTTCTTCCAGTACTCTATCTCGTCCTTTTTTTTTAGCTTAATTTATTCTCCCACCCTACAACAAGATTGTTTAAGCTGCTGTCTATGGTTCACCTCTGCTTTTGTTTTTTTAAACTAATGCTTGTTGTCTATGTTTAATAGAAGAATAACAGTGTTGTGCCACGACTCTTTTCACTCTACAACACATGACACACTACATCATTCTTATATAGGCGTTAACAGACATGTACGTCTGGACTCAATGTATAATTTCCTATTCTGAATTTGTATGCTAGGCGGTCAGCAAACAATTAATGCACGTAATATAGATTGAATTAGGCCGATAAACCGCCCAATAACCGTCCGATAAGAGCTAAACCGATATCAATCCGTCAGATATCTTATCGGGCGGCTAGCGGATTAATACATTTAAAAACCGATAACCGTTAAGCCAAACCGTTAAGAGTAATTAACCGCCCAATCCGCCCAATAAGCAGCCTTAGTTGACACAGCACAAATTGTTACTAAATCAACTCTTTTTAACAGCAAGACGTAATGCCAAATCAAATTCCTTTAAGGAAAGAAATTAAGTTATACGTGCAACGGTGCAAGGTTTCAGTCTATGAAATCTGATAATTTAGGTAAATGAGTTAGTTATACGTGCAACGGTGCAAGTTATACGTGCAACGGTGCAAATTATATTTGCTGCATTAACTTTTTATGCAAAACTAACGTTGAAATTTGTGTTCCATAACTAAAATAAAAATACTCTTTTTGGGTTAAAAAAGAAAGTACTAAATAATCTTTTTTTGGTTAAAAAAGAAAGTACTCTTTCTACAACATGAAAATAAAGTACTTATTTTGTTGTAATGAAAGAAAATATTTTTTCTGTATCATAAAAAGAAAAAATACTCATTTTGTTAAAATAAAAAAAAATATTTTTTCTACATCACGAAAGAAGGTACTTTTTTTTTTGTTAAAATAAAAATAAATATATTTTTTTGTATCATGAAAAAAATAATACTCATTTGTTGAAAAAAGAACTCTATCAATAACATAAAAAAAAAGTACTATTAATAATATTTCTATTTAGGGTGGGGTGGGTTGGCGGGGATGGGAGTTGGGGTGGGTTGGTGGGAATGAGAAATAGGATATAAAAGGTTAAAAATGAGTTTTGGAAAATATTTTCCCTCTCTTTTCAAAACATTTAAGTCAACCAAACATGGAAAAATTAAAAATTTTCCTTCGTACCAAAGTATAAAATAGTGCCAGCAACTCCCTAGTGTTTATTTTTCATGACAACTCTCTAATATTATGTACAAAAAGGGTTAAAATTACTTTTGAATAGAGTTTTTTTTTGCCTCCGTTATATTTTGATTTAAAAAATATCTGCGCCGCATAAAAACTGAACCACTTTTACC
This sequence comes from Nicotiana otophora, assembly GCA_000715115.1. Classification (NCBI taxonomy): domain Eukaryota; kingdom Viridiplantae; phylum Streptophyta; class Magnoliopsida; order Solanales; family Solanaceae; genus Nicotiana; species Nicotiana otophora. The sequence goes on along the minus strand of AWOL01S0001842.1, from coordinate 171,616 downwards.
CTTATTTACTAATGGCTAAATTTTAAACTCTAATCCTTGTCCAATTAGATTAATTAGCATTGTTGGAGGATAATTGTTACACCCCATATTTGTTTTTGTACGTGAAAGCACGCCATGAATAAATTGGTGAAAGCTCGGAAATGAGATATTACATCCCGCATTTTTATACGTTAAAGTTTCGTCGTAAGTTAATCGACGTAAGTTCGGGAATGAGATTATTTTGGAATTATAAGTATTATGCTATTTCAAACATGTGATAAGTAATTTCGTGAAGGTGAGATGGTAAACAAATCAAAGAAAATGAGTTTCGTCTGTTACATCCCGTACTTTAATATTAGGATGAGTCGTAGTAATCCATATGAGTTTGAAGAGATTAAGGCCGTACATGAAGATATAGATGTAAGACCACGTAAGTTTATAGAAATTCGAAAAGGTTATATATTGCCTTGATATTGTACTTTCTTTTAAGAGAAACATTTTTTTGTAAATGTTAGATAAATATGATTATCAAAAGTTACTAGTATAATATTATTTTATAAGTTTTAGTTAAACACATAATATAAAGAAACTTTTAAATAATATTTTATGTATTATAAGAAAAGAAATTTCTTCCTCATAAGAAAAGTTATGTTTTTATCCTTTTTAGAAAATGTCTGTCTCATAATAACTTACCCATTTTGAAAATTAGTAGTACAAAAATTATACTCTTGATATTTGGATGAAAAAAAATTATTATTATAATTTTATAACATATATTTTTTAGATGTCATAATCTTTATGATATATTAGTATAGTTTAAATTTATAAAGTACTTATGATTTTTTTAAATAGAAATATGATGTGTTGTTTATTAAATAATTTTAAAAGTATAAGACAAGGACTTTTAGTTTTCAATTGTATTACTATACATGGATTTATTATTTATTTGCACTTACCGTGATGCTTTTAAAGAGGATTAAGGGGATAGGAAATCTAATTTGTCTTTCTAAGTAGGTCCCACCTAATAAAGGGACATTCTTATCAATGATGGGATAATGAAAAGATATTTGTTAAAGGTGCTATATGTGTGTGATATTGGAATCACTTTCTATGACTCATCCCTCTAAAGATTATTAAATTAGGTAGGAAAGTGGGCCTTACATGTGCTTTACACTACTACTAAGACACAAATAACGTACAGATATGCTAAGAAGGGAAACAACTTGAAAGTGATAATCTTTTGTAACTAGAAAAGTTTTCTTAGAAGATATATTTTGCAATGAACCAAGAATGGCAACAACGAAGGCATCCTTGCTGTTTAAGGAGTGAAGTTATCTACTAGTGTAACTAATTAAAGAATCTGATTCTTTTTTACTTATTGAGATTATGTGTGGAGAAGGCCAAGTTCACCGCCTTCGATAAAATCGTCACTAAAGGTATGTTAAGGCTATCCCTTCTTCCTTTTTGGCATGATCCGTACGATACAAATGAAACGAGTAATTACGCAACTTTCATAAATGATTATATTCATAGAAATACTAGGGATGTCTATATTCTTGATTCCCCATGTGAATTATTATTATATCCGCAGTTCATGGGTCTCAGAAAAATATGTATTTCATAAAGTTTATTCAAAAGGCATATTGATTTTATGATATTCGAGAAATCTTATTAACGTATTTCTTATGCATTTCATGCATTTATACATATACATTGACCCATGACCAGAAGGCTTTATATATGCGTATATTATATGTATACTTTATATATGCGTATATTATATGTATATGGGATATGGAAAGAGGTTATGGCGTTAAATACGTACCACCACCTGATCAACTGGTATACGTTGATGATTTTGCCCACAGTGACTGAGATGATATGATGGGATGCCCTCAGAGACTTGATGATGTTATGTACGCATATAGCTATGAATGGTATAGAATTTATACGCACATGCATGACATTATAAATTTTCATGATTCACAGAGCTATTCAAAATTACAGATTGAGTTCTTTACTCCATGTTTCTTTCATGCCTTTTATATACTATTGTCATGCCTTACATACTCGGTACTTTATTTGTACTGACATCCCCTTTGCCCTGGGACGTTGCGTTTCATGCACGCAGGTCCCGATAGACAGGTTGACAGTTCTCCTAGTAGGCTATCAGCTCAGTAGAAGGTGTTTGTGCACTCCACTTGCTTCGGAGTTGCCTATTTGGTCAATATGATTTGAATATGTATTGTTTGGTATGACGGGGCTCTGTCCCGACCTTTATGATATTTATGTACTCTTAGAGGCTTATAGACAAATGTCATGTATACGGATACTGGTATGCCCTTATAGGCTAGTACGTCATATGTATAAGTTGGTATTACACGTTGTATTCTACTTATCTCACGGTAGCCTCTCCGGCTCAGTTATCTATGATAGTATGATACAAAAAGATATGTCATGTTGGTACTCGGTTGAGTAAGGTACCGGGTACCCGTCGCAGCCCATCGGTTTGGGTCATGACAAAAGTGGTATCAGAGCAGTTCTGTCCTAGGGAGTCTACAAGCCGTGTCTAGTAGAGTCTTATTTATGGGTGTATTGTGCACCACACTTAAAAGCAGGCAGCTACAAGGCATTTAGGACTGTCACTCTTTCTTCTTACTCTAGATCGTGTGGTAGAGCTTAGTTGTAAGAAACTCAAATTCCTAAATTCTATTTTATTCGCTATACAACGACATCTACATCTAGAAAGACAGTTGGTAAGAGATTGAATGTGGTTGTAGAAGATTTGAGTCAGATGAACTCGATTTTGTATCATGCTTATGATGAGTAAATGTAAGGCCTTCAGTAGTTTTTGTGTGTACTACGACGTGTGAGCCTCTTGATAAGGAGCCCTAAGGCATGAATATCTATCTACCCCTATGGTAAAAAGCAATGAGAGAATCAGAAGGTAGATACAAGTTTCAACAAGTAAAAGAAGCTAGGTGAAGAAGGATACGAGGTACCCAGTTAATGAAGGTTAACAGTAATTATAATTCAAGCAGAGAAATGTAAGCATTCTGAGTTACTTTCAACAGTAACAGAGATATATACAATTGATCACACCCATTTTGGTTATGCCCTATGGGGGATGAAAGGTGTAGTTTAAGAGAAGGAAAGGATATCAGGATCCGGATGGGGTTAGAGTAACCCAAAATGGTGAATGGATTATTTGTGTCAGTTGACATTTCCGAAGAATATTGCACATGTGGTAATAGACCTCCTTGTAAGACATCCATATGGTGCACTCTAAAATGGTACAACTAGATATGAGTACTACAAAGATAGGCACTGGAAGCCTGGAAGGGATAAATATTATCTTAGTGTGGCTCCGATTCTTAGTAAAGAAAGAATGTTAGGCAACCCGAAGAGCTAATAGATGAAGCAAAGGGAGCTAAAAGCAAAAGAATGTCTTGTTAAAATTTTCAGAACAAAGTGACGGACAAAAGTATTAGCAGGGAAATAAGAAGAGAGATAACGAAACATTATGAGCAAGATGTGATGCATGGATGACAACGGTAGGAAAACAAATATAGTATTACAGAGTCTATAGTCAAGGGAAGGAAAAGATGAGAGGTGACATGCCTTGAGACAGCAAAAGAGTATAGGCCATAAAGTCATACCTTCATTTCGAGAAATAAGTTCATGACTCTAACGTGATTACCAAAAGGAAAAGTTAGACCCCAAAGTAATAGAAATCAGTATGGGCTGGTGAACAAGATAAACTAAACATGAACTAGGGACTGAGTAATAGTCGGCATCATGAGAATATCATAGATTGCTTCCCAGCGATAATAGAATGGAGGACTAAAGGATACCCTTTAAAGGTCATTCAGGAAGACGTTTCCCTAAAGCAAGCAAGGTTAGCAAAGTTAAGATTAAGGGATTGTATGTTCCAATTACATTAAGTGTCACCCTCGCGAGTGAGGAATTTCGTTATCCTTGGTACAGAAGGATTACCGCGAGGAGAGTAAGGTTCATCGATAATGTGAAAAGATGCCAAAGATGAAAAGGTAAAATATCTATACGTAGATCGTCGTAGCTCCAATTCTTAGTACTACCTTAAAGGGGGGAATATGGAGTGATGTGGCATTAAGTCAAAATTAAGCGGTTCTAGTAACTATGGAATGGTAAAAGAATGCGATAAAAAAAATGAGAAAAGGGATGAGATTGCACTGATTCAAATCCTACAGATATCCTATGATTCCAGAACACTATGCAAGCACAATGACAAGGAGAGTAAGTAAGGGTTCTCACCCGAGATGTTATTGATAGATAAGGAGCCAGTGCGGGACGTAAGTTAAGATAAAGGAAATGACCCATGAAAGATTACGCAGAATATTGATATGAGAATGAGCCAATGAGTAGTTAGTAGTTGATTCAGGAAGAGTCTATTTATGGCTAGACAAGAGGATAGAGACAAATCAACAAACCGTGTAAGATAAACATAGTGAACCCCAACATGGGGAATTCAGTCTCACAGATATGATATTGTAATACTTAAGAAATATTCAGATAGGAGTCGGGGTAGTTAAAAGTACCATATGAATGTTATGGAAATAAAAGATAGTCTCACTGGGAAGATAGTCAAAACATCAGTTCAAGAGCAACCCTACAAGTACAAGGGTGTGGAAATAAGTAACTACGGATAATTATAGGCAAGGAAGAATATCAAAAATTCCGTCAAGTATAGGATGTAATAAGCTCGTAGCTTCACAAGAGTCGGAAGGTCTTCCCTAAGTACTATAACGAAAGACTAGCTGAGGAAATAAGGAAAAAGGCTTCAACCTAAGCAAAGTGACCAAAAGAGGAAGTGGTCTTGTAACAACACTCTCACTACAATATTGTATGCACTTCATAAGAAAGTGGCACCTACCGTAGCTACTGAACGGGAAGTAAAATCAAAAGTATTATTCGAGATCGTATGCGTTGTACGAAAATTCCGGCATGCGTGGGAACTAAGATAACCTAACTATGCACGCAACAAGGGGGCATAAAGCTGAGAAGGAACAAAAGGAATTATCCGATCAATGATTCAGAGTTAGTTACGTTATGAACGTACTTAAGATGGAGTATTATCCATGCAGCATATATGTTGACAATCATATAGTCGTAAAAAACTTCGGTATAAGTTAAAAGAAAGAATTGAGTCCAGGTCATAGATAAAGGATTGAATTGTTAGAAGATTGTATCATGGATATTCCATAGTGCCCATGAAATGCTAAAGTAATAACTAATACCGTGAGCCACATATCAAAAGATAGCTTAAGCCTACATAAATGTTGATCAGAAGAAAAAGGAAATTAAAGAGTTACAACAATGAAGTAAATCAGGAGTCTAATTATTTGGCCCAGAAAATTATAGAAATCGTGATTGAGAACATTGCAGGATCGCTCTTAATATCTGAGGGACAAGAGAGATAGTACAGTAGCCATATTCTATAATGGTCTATGATAAAATCAGTTAGAAGAGTACCAGCCTCATAAGAAGTCAATATGAAGCTCCCATCGGAGGTGCAAGTATTATAATAGAGCTTCAAGTCGCGAATATGAATTATACCTATGTGGAAGGGAGGTCATGAAAGAGATAGAATGTGTGATACGAGATTTTAAGGTAAGTAAGGTAAAGGTGAACAACGTACGAGATACTCAAATGCAGAAGATCGTGAATAGTCCATACTTTGGATAGAAGGCTAGAAGCGCTAGGATTCAGTATCCAGGAATGATGTTTGGGCCTTCGATTGAATAATGATTTCATGCATAGTACAAGATTAAAATACCCACATAAGGTAAACCACAATGGGATGTTATGACAAACCGTTATGGAAGTATAGTATCGTATCACCCCCAAGTGGATCAGGAAAAATCACTTCAAATGTTCCACGATACAATATGGGCCCAAGCGGCAGTGTTACATAAGAGGTCAAGTTATCAGTGATAAATTATGGAGCAACATTAAGGTAAATCAACAATAGATGGATAAAGTTCCAATGTATGAGAGGAGATAAAGATTACATCCTTTAGATGAACAATGATAAGGAAGCATTGAAGGACTTGAATTTATACATCTATGATAGGAAGCGAGAGAGTAACCTAGAATTGGGTAGCAGACCTCGATAATAATAAAACCAAGGTAAGAGTTATGGTATAGTATGACTTACCTAGATGCAATAAAGTCATACAGATGAATAACCAGGTCTATGATATAAGATATAACAATATTCGTAAGTTCGACAAAGTACCAAGCGAAGAACTTCAGTATAGATGCCGGAGGAACATCTTATTGAGCTCTGTATATGTTTACCAAGTGAGGTCTAGAGATTGGCTAAAAGCTGGAGGAAGAAGGAGATATGAGTCGTATAGGCGCACTTACAAAGTTAGAGTCGTACAGGCTGAATGATAAAAGATAGCAACAGTTACGAGATTGGAAGGATTTCGACCACGAGTTGTGGTGTGAGAAAGAGGCCTAAAGGGGGGGAATGCCCTAGCCTTTGGGATTCATTCACGGAACATTTGCCTAGATGGCAAGAGGAGTACTACATTATTCGCAAGATCTATGGGTTATGAGAATGATAAGTACATCAGTCAACATTCGAGGACGAATGTTCCAAAGGGGAGAATAATGTTACACCCCATATTATTTTTTATACGTGAAAGTATGCCATGAATAAATTGGTGAAAGCTCGAAAATAAGATGTTACATCCCGCATTTTTGTACGTTAAAGTTTCGTCGTAAGTTAATCGACGTAAGTTCGGGAATGAGATTATTTTGGAATTATAAGTATTATGCTATTTCAAACATGTGATAAGTCATTTCGTGAAGATGAGATGGTAAACAAATCAAAGAAAATGAGTTTCGTCTGTTACATCCTGTACTTTAATATTAGGATGGGTCGTAGTAATCCAAATGAGCTTGAAGAGATTAAGACCGTACATGAAGTTATAGATGTTAGACCACGTAAGTTTGTTGAAATTCGAAAACGTTATATATTGCCTTGATATTGTACATTCTTTTAAGAGAAACATTCTTTTGTAAATGTTGGATAAATATGATTATCAAAAGTTACTAGTATAATATTATTTTATAAGTTTTAGTTAAACACATGATATAAAAAAACTTTTAAATAATATTTTATGTATTATAAGAAAAGAAATTTCTTCCTCATAAGAAAAGTTATGTTTTTATCCTTTTTAGTAACTTTTTGTCTCATAATAAAAGTTATTCTTACCCATTTTGAGAATTAGTAGTACAAAAATTTATACTCTTGATATTTGGATGAAAACAAATTATTATTATAATTTTATAACATATATTTTCTAGATGTCATAATGTTTATGATATATTAGTATAGTTTAAATTTATAAAGCACTTATGATTTTTTTAATAGAAATATGATGAGTTGTTTATTAAATAATTTTGAAAGTATAAGACAAGGACTTTTAGTTTTTAATTGTATTACTATACATGGATTTATTATTTATTTGCACTTACCATAATGCTTTTAAAGAGGATTAAGGGGATAGGAAATCTAATTTGTCTTTCTAAGTAGGTACCACCTAATAAAGGGACATTCTTATCAATGTTAGGATAAGGAAAAGATATTTGTTAAATGTGCTATATACGTGTCTGATATTGGAATCACTTTCTATGACTCATCCCTCCAAAAGATTATTAAATTAGGTGGAAAAATGGGCCTTACATGTGCTTTACACTACTATTAAGACACAAATAACGTATATATATGCTAAGAAGGGAAACAACTTGAAAGTGATAATCTTCTGTAACTAGAAAATTTTCCTTAGAAGGTATATTTTGCAATGAACCAAGAATGGCAACAACGAAGGCATCCTTGCTGTTTAAGGAGTGAAATTATCTACTAGTGTAACTAATTAAAGAATCTGATTGTTTTTCACTTATTGAGATTATGTGTGGAGAAGGCCAAGTTCATCGCCTTTGATAAAATTGTCACTAAAGGTATGTTAAGGCTATCCCTTCTTTCCTTTTGGCATGATCCGTACGATACAAACGAAACGAGCAAATACGCAACTTTCATAAATGACTCTATTCATAGAAATACTAGGGATGTCTATATTCTTGATTCCACATGTGAATTATCATTATATCTTATATTTATGGGTCTCAGAAAAATATGTATTTGATAAAGTTTATCCGAAAGGCATATTGATTTTATGATATTCGAGAAATCTTATTAACGTATTTCTTATGTATTTCATGCATTTATATATGTACATTGACCCATGACCAGAAGACGTTGATGATTTTACCCACAGTGGCTGAGATGATATGATGGGATGCCCTCAGAGGCTTGATGATGTTATGTACGCATATACCTATGCATGGTGTAGCATTTATACGCACATGTATGACATTATAAATTTTCATGATTCACAAAGCTATTCAGAATTACATGTTGAGTTCTTTACTCCATGTTTCTTTCATGTCTTTTATATACTATTGTCATGCCTTACATACTCGGTACTTTATTTGTACTGACGTCCCTTTTGCCTGGGAACATTGCATTTCATGCCCGTAGGTCCCGATATACAGTTTGATAGCTCTCCTAGTAGGCTATCAGCTCAGCAGAAGGTGTTTGTGCACTCCACTTGCTGAGGAGTTGCCTATTTGGTCAATATGATTTGAATATGTATTGTTTGGTATGGCGGGCTCTATCCCGACCTTTATGATATTTATTCACTCTTAGAGGCTTATAGACAAATGTCATGTATACGGATACTGGTATGGCCTTATAGGCTAGTACGTCATATGTATAAGTTGGTATTACACGATGTATTCTACTTATCTCACGGCAGCCTCTACAGCTCTGTTATCTATGATAGTATGATACAAAAAGATATGTTGGTACTCGGTTGAGTAAGGTACCGGGTGCCCATCGCAGCCCATCGGTTTGGATCGTGACAATAATTTTAGCCATTTTCGGAAATTTTAGTCTTCCAATTTTAAAATTCACTTATTTTATTTTTTCTTTTTCATTTTCTCCTTCTCTCCACCCATCCCCAAAGAGAATCTCCTCCATTTTGACCAGAAAATTCTAATAGCTTACTCCTTCGTCAACAAACTTTAATGCCCATTCCCCAAAATCTTTATTCGTCTTTTCATGAAAAACCTTTATAGAGATTTGAAAATCGACAGAATGTAAAATATGTTTGAGCTTTAGGACTTTGGTTTTCAACAAATTAAGTCAATATGATAGTCGATATGTGCACTTGTTCTCAAGATCTAATATTAGCAATTGTAAAAGTATGCTCTTTTCCATATTATTCTGGTGTTTCCCGTGTGAAAGCGGCTCGACTCCCCTCCACTGAGGATGGTAAATATTGAATATTAACTAGGCCTTCAAGCACCTTCTTTCAAATAAGTGACAATCGATGTTGATGTGTTTAGTGCGCTCATGAAACACAAGGTTAGCATCTATCTGAATAGTTGACTTACTATCACAATATAGAGAGATAGGTAATTGAATAACCACATCCAATTCCTTGAACAAACCAGCGAGCCATACGAGCTCAGCAACTATTGAAGCTAGACTCCAATACTCTGCTTCAGCAGAGCTTCTAGAAATGGTGGTCTGCTTCTTGAACTTCCAAGAAATTGGAGACGTACCAAATTTAACCATATAGCCTGTAACAGATCGCCTCGTGATAGAGTACGAAGCCTAATCAGCATCACAAAATGTTGTCAAGGTATTATCAGCAACAACTGATATAAGAGTACCCATTCCAGGAGAAGATTTGATATATCGAACCAAACAAACAACAACTTCCATATGAGAAACCTTTGGTGAATGCATGAATTGACTAAGATTTTGCACGGCATAAGCACTGTCAGGCCTAGTAATGGTGAGGTATAAAAGCCTGCCCAATAATCTCTGGTAAAAACTGAGATCACTCAAAAATGCATCAGAAATATCACCAATGTGTTTGTCAAACTCAGAAGATGTGAGCTTGTGACTAAGCACCAAAAGAGTACCCACACACTTTGCCCTAGCTAGTCTCATATCAGAGATAAGCTCTAAGGCGTATTTCCTTTGGTGCATAAGGATACCCTCTTTACTTTGAGCAAACTCAATGCCAAGAAAGTACTTGAGTTCCCCAAAGTCTTTAATTTTGAAACACTGATGCAGATTGCTTTTAGTTTTTTCAATCATGCTCAAATCATCACAAGTGATTAGGAGATCATCGACATACACTAAGACTACTACAATCTTCCCACAATATCTCTTGGTAAAAAAGGAATAGTCTAGGTTACTCTGAATGAATCCAAAAGATAACAAGGCAGTGGTAAGCTTCAAGTTCCACGGCCTTGAATCTTGTTTAAAGCCATATAAAGATTTAAGAAGTCAGCATGCAGTGTGCTTCCCTGTCGTAGAGTTGAATCCTTGTGGCAAACTCATGTAGACCTTTTCTTGGAGATCCCCTTGCAAGAAAGCATTGTAGACATCCATTTAGTGGATGGTCCAATGCTTGACAGTAGCAATAGAAATGACAACTCATATAGTAACCATTTTAACTACGGGAGAGAATGTCTCTTGATAATCAAGGCCCTCATGCTGGCTATAACCTTTAGTTAATAATCGAGCCTTGAACCTTTCTACTTCCCTGGCGGCAATGTATTTGATTTTATAGACCCATTTGCAACCACTGGCCTTTTTTCCCTCTAGAAAAGGAACTGCTTTCCAAGTGTTATTATCCTCTAATGCCTTGATTTCAAGTTACATAGCTTCAACCCAGCGTGGGTTCTTAGATGCATGTGCATAAGTTGTGGGTTCAACCTCTGCTGAGAACCTGGTAAGGAAGTTTTGATAAGTGGAAGAAAGTGAGTCATAGAGATCACATCAGAAAGAGGATAAGAGCAAGTTTGAGCAGCTTGAGTCTTGGCAGGGATGGCAAAATCCTTCATCCATATAGGTGGCATGGAAGTTCTGCTAGATTTGCGAGGCCCTGAAGATAGTGCAAGGATAGGATCTTGTGAAGATGACTGTGAAACATAAATAGGATCAGAAAGCATTGCATCACTATCCGAGAAATTAGGAGTCTCTGTGGCCTATGTGGACAATTGGTCAGCCTTACTAGGTGAATCTATAGGTACTGAAGAGTCAATAGAAGACAAGGGAGGAACATAAAGAGTGGAAGGATATATAGAAAATCTGTAGGGATCAACCTCCCCTGAAAATGACATTTCAGAATTGCCATGTGTAGTCTTGAATGGGAAGATGGATTCATTAAAAACCACATCTCTATTGATGAAGACTATTTGTTTCTCAAGATCATAAAGCTTATAGCCATTTTGAAAGACACCATAGCCAAGTAGAACTGACTTAATGTCCCTAGGACTAAACTTATCTTGCTTGGGTAGAGTGGAGGTATAACATAAGCATCCTATGATTCTCAACTATGAGAGAGAGGGAGTGCGTTTATATAGAACCTCAAAGGCAAACTTATTATATAAAACATACAAGAGAACTGTGTTGATGATATACACTACTGCATCAATGCAACAACCCCAAAATCTTGAGGGCAAACCACCTTGGAACTTAATGGCTCTAGCAGTCTCAAGGATATGTCTATGCTTTCGTTCAGCAACTCCATTTTGCTGGGGTATATATGGACACGACCTTTAGTGTATGATCCCATATGTGTTAAATAGAGCTCTACAGGTAGAGTTAAAAAGATCTGCACCATTATCAGACCTAACCACATTTATCTTCTTTTCAAACTGATTCAAAACCATGGCAATAAATGATTTAAGCAAATAAGAAACATCTAATTTAACTCACATCATAAATGTCCAAGTCCATCTAGAGAAGTCATCCACAACAGTAAAAAAAACTTCATACAATCATAAGTAACAGTGTTACAGGGACCCCAGACATCCAAATGCAGCAATTGAAATTGTTCAGTGGACCTGCTAGCATGTGTTAGAAAAGCAATCCTAGTTTGTCTAGCTAGTGGACACACATCACAGTTGTTCAAAGTAAAACAAGTCTTATTCTGAAAAAAGGAATTTTTTCTTAGTACAACCATGGGAACATGTCCTAATCGTTTATGCCAAATCTCAGAATCTGTAATTGTTTGTACTGTCATAGATTTGCTGTGAGTATGAGAGGCATTCCTAGACCCTGACTTCAACACATACAAGCCATCTTGTTCTCTATCAATCGCCTTCAGCCTCCCACTGAAGAGCTCCTGTAACACAAAGAAGTCAAGATAGAATGCTGCACAACAATTCAAATCATTTGTTACTTTATAAACTGACAAAAGGTTGAATTTAAAATCAGGCAAACATAACACATCCTTAAGTAGTTCACCTCCAGTCAACTCACAGTCCCCAACATGAGTAATCCTAAAGACTCTCCGGTTGGTATTTGAACTTGTCCTGAACTTACTATTTCAATACCATTCAACAACTGGTTATTGATAATCATTCTATTAGTAGCACTAGTATCCACTATCCAACTAGATTTCTTCATAGGAATAGAACAAGAAGTACCTGCCATATGTGCACTAGGAAAAGAGGTATCTGCCATGTGAGCAGTAGAGTCTGAAAAGGATTACCTGTTGTTTAGCATTTGCAAAATTTGATTGTACTGATCAGGTGTAAACACAGAAAGTTGAGACACTGATGGTTGTTGTACTGACTGTACTTCTATTTTATCCAAATGACCACTTATAGAAGTCCCCTTCTTTTTCGACTTAAAATCTACTAGATAACCTATGATCTTATAGCAGTTCTCCTTGAGTTGACCTTTCATGTTACAATAGTCGCACTTCATAAACTTGTAGCAACCTTCTCTATTGTGACCCCTCATGTGATAGAAATCTGACTCAATGTTATAATTCTCTGCTTCTGATTGTTATTCCTAGAAGTAAACATGGCAGTTGGTTCCATGGACTCAATAGGGATAGTATGACTACCAACAACTATTTTTTGACTCTCATCTTGTAAAATCATGGCATATGCCTAATTCACAGAAGATGCCTTATTTTTTATTAATATCTGGCTCTGAGCTTGACTATAACCATCATTTAAGCCCATCAAAAATTGCCAAAGTCATTGATACTGTAAATGCGCAAGGTAGTTTTTTGATTTTTCACAGTCACAAGGTGGAGCAGGGATGATTGAATCATATATATCCCACAAATCCTTTAACTTCGAATAATACGCCGATACTGATGAGGTTCCCTAAGTTAGGATAAAAATTTCTTTGTGTAGATAATATATTCGTGAAGAATTCACCTTATTAAATCTCTCACGAAGGTCTTCCCAGATTGCTCGAGCACTAGAGTGAAATAGAACACCACTCAGCAAATCGCGACTCATATTGTGCATTAGCCATGATTTGACAATTGAATTGCAACAATCCCATAGATGATTGGACCTAGTTCCATAGGTATCTCTGGTGATCGAACCATCAACAAAGCCCAACTTGTTTTGTGTTAACAACAAAACTTCTATAGCTTGGCTCTAAAGTGTATAATTTTTCACTCCGATCAATTGAATTCCCAATGCGAGGGAACTCGATCCATCAGAACGATGCAAATATAAAGGAAGATTGTGATCAATCATAATCAATTCCTGCATGATTGATTGTTCAGAAATTTCCTGTTCTTCGACTGTATCTCCCGCCAATTAAATTAGGGCACAAATCAACAAGCAAATTTTCGGTGAATCTCTCGATTTTCTACTAAATCCACAAAGAAAACCCCTAGATTCACACGATTAAAGCTCCGATACCATGTTTCAGATTTGGAGAATTGGATGGAAGCGAATGGAGAAGATCGAGCTGCAAAGAAAGTGTAGAGAGAGAAATTGTGGAATAAATTTTCTGGTATTTTCACTTAACTGCCTCTATGTCCATTTACACTGTTAATATATTACTAACAAACTAAATATTGTAGTTAATTAGCCTAGTTATGGTCTAAGTAATGACTATACACCTAAGTACACCTAAGTGACAGTTGTACAGTTTGTGCGCTCCTTTACAAAATTATGAAAGGGTTCCCACTTTATGACAAATGTGGGTAAAGAAGCTCTAGTTCTATCATATCAATGTGATGGAATATAAGAAAGAGTTCGCATTATAAGATAAGTGTTATATATATATATATATAACATTACATATACATATTTGCGGGAACCTTGTTATATACCTATATTTATTTTGGTAATGATATATTCCAAAATATTCACTTTTATTTTATTTTCATTTTTAATTGTTTTTGGTAATTATGATGAAATGAATTGAGCTTAAAGAAATAAATAGTCATTATACGACCTCAATTTATTTAGGACTGAGACATAGTTATTGTTGTAGTTGTAATAAAGGTCCCCCACATTTTCAGAAAAACTCTAGAGAGTATGCCCATTTAATTTTACTCCATGTGTTTACTTTTACTTGTCCATTATACTAAAAATATATTTTTACTTTTACTTGTCTATTTTATAAAATCCCGAGAAAGATAATTTATTTTTCAACTTTACCCTTATCATTAACTACTCATTCTCTATATCATTTCCCAAGATTTTTGAAGTACTATCTTTATTATGGATAAAATTATAAAATTCATATTTCATTTAATGTTTCTTAAAAAGAGTGTAAAGTCAAAAGTGGACAATTAAAAATTAACGAAGGGAGTACTTAACTAGATGGTAAGCTTCAATAATTCCTTAATTCAAAGAAGGTTTAATTTGTTGTTGAACCAAGTGATTGTATGTAATTAATCAAAAGTAAGGGAGAACCAGTTTATCATGTCATGAATTATACATTTCAGACTTGCCCTAGAATTACTGACTCACTGAGCTTTTTAATTTTAATTTTCTGGTGGAAGGAATCTAAAATTTGTTAAAGGATATCAAATTCTATATCAAACAGCTTTGAAAGATAATTAATGGAGAATTGTAGAACCTATTGTTTGCAACAAATTTTCGTCATACCAAAAATAAAGTGCAATCACAAAATAAAAATAAAAAATATTTTTACTAATAAATTGTGAGTACAATTGTATTTTTCCCTTGATTCTTCTCTCCTAACTATTTTCGTGACTCGAGGGATGGAGCAGCGTATTTCTAAAATAGAATGATGCAGACCTTCTTGAGATGCAGAATATAACTGAAATAATGATAAAACTCTCAAATACTCAACAACTATCATAACAGAAATTTCGCAACTCATCATAAACAAACTTCTCAAAATTTGGTGATAACAAGTCACAGGCTCTACGAGTAAGTACTGATCATCTTTATATAATAGTGTCTATTAAAGGGAAAGAAAATGAAGTAGACTATATAAAGGGTGATTCCGAGGCCTGTGGACGCCGACATGTATACCTTGAAGTCTCCGAAGTTGAGCTCGTTTCACTGGTGCCTGGATTGGTAGGAGGTACCTGGATCTGCATAAAATGATGCGCAGAAGCGTAGCATGAGTATACCACAATGGTACCCAGTAAGTGCTAAGCCTAACCTCGATAGAGTAGTAACGAGGTCAGGTCAAGGCCCTACTGGAATAAATAAGAAACTGAACAGATATTGAACAGTGTAATAATGATAACAATGGAAATGAAACAATAAAGAAATATACCAAGATTAGCTACACTGAACTAAAGCAAATAATGCAACACGGAAGAAAACTAGGAATGATATGCCAAGGAAACAAGAAACCAAATTACAAGTGAAGTAGTAGAAAAGTATCGACAAGAATCATTACCGAAGTACCGCCTCGTAGTCTCAAATCACAAAAATAATTCACACTCTTTCTTTATATCACTGCGGGAGCCTTGATTTAGTTTTGAAAATTATTTTTTCCGAAATAGCTTCCCGCATTTTACCCCACCTTATCGCAGCGCGTGGCTTCAAGTAGTTCCCCCTACTAGCAACACGCGTATCAACCCCACCTTATCTCACCACATGCGTTACAACCCCAATCCTTATACCACCGCACGCGTATCAATATCACAACATATCACAAATCGCACCTCAAGTACCCAATATCACAACTTGCCAAAAAGTTAATAACAATGGTATTTCCACAATAAATAGCCCATGGCTCAACCAATACATGCACAAAAGTCTCAACAATAACAACCGGAAGTGAATAATTCAACAAGAATAGTATTTCACAACTTTACAACTTGCCTCAATGTGAATCACAACCTTTATAACTCAATATAAATTTTTCCAACAAGATATTCCAAGAAATAATAATTTTAAGTAAGGAACTCAATGGTTAAATAATGAATAAGGAATAGAGAACACAATAACTTCAACCAAGCATGTAAAGGCAATTAACATGTTAGAAGTAAGACAAGTAAAGCATGTGAAGATAGACAAATAATGATGAATATAATATATTATGGTAACTCAATTAAAGTCATGAAAGGAATCTACGTAGCTAGAACCGGTCAAATTTCACATTTAGCCAGTGTACACAATCGTCTCCTTGGGTACACGACTTTCACATATCACAATTAACACAAAACAACACCAATCCTAATGGGTAATTCCCCCACACAAGGTTAGGCAAGATATTTATCTCAAAACACGCTACTCAATCCACTAGTAAGCCTTTCCCTCAGTTATCCAACTCCGAACGGATCGAATCTAGCCAAAGCAACTTCATACCATAAATATAAATTATAGGAAACTATTCCACACAATAAAGTTACGATCTTTAAAGAGAAAAAAAAGTCCATTCAAAATGTCAACCCCGGTCCCGCGGCTCAGAATCTTACCAAAATTATAAAATCCGAACAACCATTCGATAGTGAGTACAACCATACAAGAATTACTCAAATTCAACTTCAAATCGCCTTTCAAATCCCCAAAATTTAGTCAAAGAAGTTTTCACAGTATTTTCTACAATTTCCAACTCAAATCACTAATTATATGAAGCAAATAACAATTGATTCATATAATATAGTCAAGTCCGGGTTAGAATCACTTACCCTGAGGATTTCCTTGAAAAACCCTCGAAAAATTACCACAAACCGAGCTCTTTAACTCCAAAAATAAAAATGCGATCAAACCCTCGAACTAAGCCTTTTCTGCCCAGCGATTTTGCATCTGCGGGCACAAGGTCGCACCTGCGATGCCACACCTGCAAAAAATCCATCACATGTGCGGTTCCAACTAAAGCTCTAAAGATTCGCACGTGCGGACCCCTAAGCGCACCTACGGAGGGTTCTTATCTTCTGCGACCCCAGGGATGACATCCCATTCCACTTCTGCGAATAAACGACCACACCTGGGTCATAACTGACAAGTCCAAATCTCTCTTCTGCGACACAAGAGCCGCTTCTGCGGTGCTGCACCTGCGGCCTAAAGTGTGTATGTGTGATTGCACCAGACACATCCATGCTTCAGCAATCACACAAGTCCAAATTTGTTCCGGATTCAATCCAAATCACACCAGGGCCCACGGGACCCCGTCCAAATATATCAACAAGTTCCAAAACACATTAGGGACCTACTCGAGGCCAAATATCGCATCAAACAATATCGATTCAATGAATCGCAACCCAATTCAATCCTATTGAAACTATGAACATCCGACTTTCAAAACTACAACAGAATCATACCAAGACAACTCCGATTGATCTCAAATTTTGCACATAAGTCATAAATGACATGACGGACCTATTTCGTTTTCCAGAATCGGAATTCGACCCTGATATCAATAAATTCAACTCACGGTCAAAATTCTTAACCTTCCAAACCTTCAACTTTCAAATTTTCGCCAATTCAAGCCAAAGCGACCTACAGACCTCCAAGGCAACATTCGGACACGCTCCTAAGTCCAAAATCACCATACAAAGATATTGGAACCATAAAAACTCTATTCTAGAGTTGTCTACAGAAAAGTCAAACTACAATAAACTCTTTCAACTTAAGCCTCCAACTTAGGGACTGTGTCCCATTTCACTCTAAAACTCACTCGAAACCAAAACCAAATACCCCGACAAGTCACCTAACCACAATAAAACATAGAGGAGACAATAAATATGGGATCGAGGCTAACATACTCAAAACAAACGACTGGATCGTTATATCCTCCCCTCTTAAATCAAACATTCATCCTCGAACGAGTACAGGGACATACCTGAAGTGGTGAAAGATGATGATAATGGCTACGCATATCATGCTCGGTCTCCCAAGTCGCCTCCTCGACTGGTTGACCCCTCAATTGAGCCTTTACTGAAGAAATGCTCTTCGACCTCAACTTTCGGACCTGTCTGTCCAAAATGGCCACCGGCTCCTCAACATATGACAACTCCTTGTCTAATTGGACTGAGATGAAGTCTAACATATGGGACAGATCACCGCGATACTTCTAGAGCATAGAAACATGGGATATTGGATGAACTACGCTAGACTAGGTGGCAATGCAAGCTTGTAGGTCACCTCACCAATCCTCTCAAGAATCTTAAAAGGTCCGGTATACCTAGGGCTAAACTTGACCTTCTTCCTGAACCTCATAACACCCTTCATGGGCGAAACCCAGAGCAAGACCAACTCTCCAACGATGAATACGACATCACAAACCTTCTGATCTGCATAACTCTTCTGTCTAGATTGGGCTGTATGAAGCTGATCTTGAATCAATTTAACCTTTTCCAAAGCATCCTGAACCAAGTCAGTACCCAATAGCCTAGCCTCACTCTGCTCAAACTAACCCACCGAAAACTGATACTGCCTCATATACAAGGCCTCATATGGGGCCATTTGAATGCTTGATTGGTAATTGTTATTGTAGGCAAATTCTGCAAGCTGCAAGAACTGATCCCAAGAACCCCCAAACTCCTTAACACATGCACGAAGCATATCCTCCAATATCTGAATAGTGCGCTTGGACTGTCCGTCCATCTAAGGGTGGAATGCTACACTCAACTCAACCTGTGTGCCCAAATCATACTATATGGCCTTCCAGATTGCGATATAAACTGCGTACCCCGGTCAGAGATGATGGATATCGGCACACCATGAACTCAGACATTCTCGCGAATATAGACCCAAGCCAGCTGCTATGAAGAATAAGTAGTCACCACAGGAATGAAAAGAGCCTATTTGGTAAACCTATCCACAATCACACATACCACATCAAACTTCTTTCGAGTCCGTGGGAGCCCAACAACAAAATCCATGGTAACTCGCTCCCATTTCCACTCTGGAATCTCAAGCCTCTAAAGTAACCCGCCTGGCCGTTGATGCTCATACTTCTCCTGCTGACAATTTAGGCACCGAGTTACATACTCTACTATGTCTTTCTTCATTCTCCTCCACCAATAGTGTTGTCTCAAGTCCTGGTACATCTTAGCAGCACCCAGATGAATAGAGTACTGTGAACTGTGGGCCTCTTGAAGAATCAATTCACACAAATCATCTACATTGGGCATACAAAGCCAGCCATGCATCCGTAATAAACCTTTATCCCCAATAGTGACCTCCTTCGCATCGCCGTGCTGAACCGTGTCCTTGAGGACAAGCAAATGGGAGTCGTCATACTGACGTTCTATAATATGATCATATAGAAAAGATCTAGAAATCACACAGATCAAAACTCGACTCGGCTCCGAAACATCCAATCTGACAAACTGGTTGTCCAAGGCTTGAACATCCAATGCTAATGTTCTCTTCGCTGCCAGAAGATATGCTAAACTGCCCAAGCTCTCTGCCTTACGACTCAAGGCATCGGCCACCACATTGGTCTTCCCGGGATGATAGATAATGGTGATATCACAGTCCTTAAGCAACTCTAACAATCTCCACTACCGAAAGTTAAGATCCTTCTATTTGAACAGATGATGTAGACTCTGGTGGTCGGTATAGACCTCACAAGGGACCCCGTACAAATAGTACCGCCAAATCTTTAAGGCATGAACAATAGCTTCTAACTCAAGGTCGTGGACAACATAATTCTTCTTATGCTCTTTCAGTTGTCTAGATGGGTAGGGAATCACCCTACTATTTTGCATCAGCACTACATTGATGCTAACACGTGACGCATCATAGTACACAGTGTAAGACCCTAAACTCGTAGGCACCACCAATATTGGGGCTGAAGTCAAGGCAGTCTTGAGCTTTTGAAAGCTCTCCTCACTCTCCTCGGTCCATCTGAATGGAGCACCCTTCTGTGTAAATCTGGTCATAAGATCAGCAACAGATGAGAAACCCTATGAAATGACAGTAATACCCTGCCAAACCAAGAAAGCTCCGGATCTCAGTAGCTGAAGACGGTTTGGGCCAATGATGCACTGCTTCAATCTTTTTCGGATCTACCTTGATCCCCTCACTCGACACTATATGGCCCAAAAACTCCACTGAATCAAGCCAGAATTCATATTTTGGAAATTTTGCATACAACTTATTTTCTCTCAAGGTCTGGAGCATAATCCTCAGGTGCTGCTCATGATCCTCCCGGCTTCGGGAGTAAACCAAGATGTCGTCAATAAATACAATGACGAATGAGTCAAGATAGGGCTAGAATACACTGTTAATCAAGTGCATGAATGTTGGACGGGCGTTGGTCAGCCCAACGACCTCACAAGGAACTCGTAATGACCATACCGCGTCCTAAAAGCAGTATTCGAGATATCTGGATCCCAAATATTCATCTGATAATAGCCTGACCGCAAATGAATCTTTGAGAACACTTTGGCACCCTGTAGTTGATGAAATAGGTCATTAATGCGTGAAAATGGATACATGTTCTTCACTGTAACCTTGTTCAACTGTCGATAATCAATACACATATGTATAGAACCATCCTTCTTCTTTACAAACAAGACCAGAGCACCCCAAGGTGACACACTAGGCCGAATGAATCCCTTATCAAGCAACTCTTACAACTACTCTTTTAACTCCTTCAACTCCACTGGGACCATACAATATGGTGGAATAGAAGTGGGCTGAGTGCCCGGCAAAAAACCAATACCAAAATCGATATCCCTATCGGGCAGCATGCCTGGAAGATCTGCCAGAAATACATCTGGATAGTCCCTCACTATCGAAACTAACTCAATGGTAGGAGTATCAACATTGACATCTCTCACAAAGGCTAGATACGCCTCACACCCTTTCCCAACCATCCGCTTATGCCTTAAGGAAACACACCACCCTCCTAGGAACATAATCCAAAGTACCCCTCCACTTCAACCGCGGCAAACCTGGCATAGTCAATGTCACCATCTTGGCGTGACAATCAAGAATACCATGATGGGGTGACAAACAGTCCATGCACAAAATAACATCAAAATATACCATACTGAGAAACAATAGATCAACTATGGTCTCAAAACCACCAAGAAAAACTAAACACGACCGATACACATGGTTAACAACAATAGAATCTCTCACAAGCATAGACACATAGATATGATAACTCAAAGAATCACGAGATATACCCAAATACGAAGCAAAGTAAGATGATGCATATGAATAAGTGGAGCATAGATTAAATAAAACTGATGCATCTCTATGAAAAATTAGAACAATACATGTGATAACTGAGTCGGATGTAACCGCCTCCATCCTAGTTGAAAGAGCATAATATATGGCTTGACCTCCATCTATAGGGAGAACCCTACCTGCCTAACCTCCACCCTTAGCTGGCTGTGCAGGTGGAGTGACAACTGGTGCAGTAACTACAGCTTAATAAGTTTGGGGACCCTATGGAATACGTGGAGCCCGATTAGTCTGTGGAGGTGCACCCCTCCTGTGTTTGGGGCAGTCCCTCACCATATGACGAGTATCGCCACACTTAAAACAAGCCCTCAGAGGACGTGGTTGCTGAAATTGGCTCGGGCCTGGTCGGCTGGACTGACAACTAAAAGCACCCCGTGTAGGAGGTGCATATGATAGTGGTGGTGCATAATGGGCAACCTGAGACCTGGGAGTAGCTATAATACCATTGGAAGCTGGAAATACTGAGTGAAATGGACGACTCACATAGCCTCTACCATGACGAGCTGTAACTGGGGCACAGAAACCACTATATGTGCCAGAATCTCGAGGCCTCTTGGCCTCCCTGTCCCCTCTCTTCCGGCCCCTCATACCCTCTAATCTCCGGGTCATATCTACCACCTGCTTGTATAGGGTATTAGTCTCCAACTCTCGAGCCATGCTGAATCTAATATAATAGTTGAGCCCCTCAATAAATCGATGGACTCGCTCTCTGACAGTGGAGACCAAGGCTGGTGCATGTTTGGACAACTCTCTGAACCTGACAGCATACTCCGACATGGTCATATCACCCTGGCACAACTGCTCAAACCCCGCGCGCCATGCATCCGAAGGCTCTGGCGAACAAACTCTCTCATAAACATCTCTAAAAACAGAGCCTATATGAGTGAAACTGCCTCGACCGGGCTACTCAACTCGTACGCTCATCACCACTATAAGCCAGTCCCTTAAGCTCAAACGTAGTGAGAGCAACCCCTCTTACCTCCACAATACCCATAGTATGGAGGATACCGTGGCATTCCTCCTGAAAACCATCTACATTCTCTGAAGCTTAGCTGCTGAAAGTAGGAAGATGGTACTTCTGGCACCTCTCGAGCCTCAGCTGCCCTAACCTCGGGCTGAACTGGGATAACCGGCTGCACTAGTATGACCTCTGGGACCTGGTCAACCTGGATCCGCTGCTCTGGGGTACGGGTGGTGGACGTTTGTGTTCCTCCCCTGGATTGAGATATGGCAGGAGCAAGTGGAATCAACCCCGCTTGATCTGGAGTGCCAAACATGCTCAAAAACTAGGCGAGGGCCTCCTAAAGTGCAGGGGCAGTAATAGGCGTCTCAAGTGCCTGCCTCCCAACTGGAGCTACTGATGTCTCCTCAGTCGCAGCTCGGGTAGGTGCTCTGGTTTCACCACGTACCCGTCCTCAGCCTCTGCCCGGCCTCTCGTGGATCTAGCAAGAGGCACGGGTGTTTGATCATCAGATCCAGCTGCGAGAAAATAGAAGGACAAAGATTTAGAATTTCAAAGTCAACAAATTTGCATGATAAGGAATCAAAGAAGTGAAGCTTTTACTAATAGTTCCATAGCCCCCCGAAGATAAGTACAGATGTCTCTGTACCAATCCGCGAGACTACTAAACTGCTTGTGACTCATAACACCTATGAACCTAGAGCTCTGATACCAACTTGTCATGACCCCAATTTTCCTCTGTAGGATGTCGTTATGTCACCTAGTCTCTAAGATTAGGTAGGCCTAACGTACATGTAGAGTATAACTGAAATAATGATAAATCTCTCAAATACTCAACAACTATCATAACAGAAACTTCACAACTCAGCATAAACAGACTTCCCAAAATCTAGTGATAACAAGTCACAAGCTCTACAAGTAAGTATTGATCATCCCTATACTACAGTGTCTATAAAAGGGAAAGAAAATGAAGTAGACTAGATAGAGGGTGACTCTGAGGCCACGTGGCTTCAAGTAGTTTTGCAAATCACTTCGGGAGACTTGCATTTAGTTTTGAAAATCATCTTTCCCGAAATAGCTTCCCGCGTTTTAGCCCACATTATCACATTGTGTTGCTTCAAGTAGTTCCTCTACTAGCAACACGGGTATCAAGCCCACCTTATCTCACCGCATGTATTTCAACCCCAATACTTATACCACCACATGCATATCAATATCACAACATATCACAAATCGCACATCAAGTGCCCAATATCACAACATGCCAAAGAATTTAACAACAACGGTGTTTCCATAATAAATAGCCCATGGCTCAACCACAATATGCACCAGAGTCACAAAGAAGTGAATAACTCAACAAGAATAGTACTTCACAACTTTACAAGTTGCCTCAATGTGAATACGACCTTTATAACTCAATATCAATTTCCCCAACAAGATATTCCAAGAAATAACAATTTCAAGTAAGGAACTCGACGTTTAAATAATGAATAGGGAATAGAGAAAACAATAACTTCAACCAAGCATGTAAAGACAATTAACACGTAAGAAGTAAGACAAGTAAGGCATGTGAAGATAGACAAATAATGACGAATATAACATATTATGGTAACTCAATTAAAGGCATGAAAGGAATATACATACCTAGAACCGTTCAAATTCCACATTTAGTCAGTGTACATACTCGTCACGTTACGTACTCGAATTCCACATATCACAATTAAAATAAAACAACACAAATCATAAGGGATAATTCTCCACACAAGTTTAGGCAAGACACTTACCTCAAAACACGCTATTCAATCCACTAGTAAGCCTTTCCCTCGTTTATCTAACTCTGAACCTCTCGAATCTAGCCAAAACAACTTCATACCATAAATATAAACTATAGGAAACTATTCCGAACAATAAAGGTACAATCGTTAAAGAGAAACAAAAAGTCAACTCAAATAGTCAACCCCGAGCTCGCATCTCGGAACCCGACCAAACTTACAAAATCCGAACACTCATTCGATAACTAGTTCAATCATCCAAGAATTACTCAAATCCAACTTCAAATTGCCTTTCAAATTCCCAAAATTTAGTCTAAGAAGTTTTCACAATTTTCCCCCAAATTTTCAACTCAAATCATTAATTAAATGAAGAAACTAACAATGGATTCGTGTAATATAGTCAGATCCGGGTTAGAATCACTTACCTCGATGATTTCCTTGAAAAACCCTCGAAATATTGTCACAAACTGAGCTCTCCAGGTCCAAAAATGAAAATGACATCAAACCCTCGAACTAAGCCTTTTCTGCCCAGGGATTTTGCATCTGAGGGCACAGGGTTGCCCATGCGATGCCGCACCTGCAGAAAATCCATCGCAGGTGCAGTTCCTACTAAAGCTTTGAATATTCACACCTACGAACCCCTAAGCGCACCTGTGCTTGCATACCTGCGGAGGGTCCTTCGCTTATGCGACCCCAAGGCTGACTAGCCCATTCCGCTTCTGCGATGCATTCCTTGCACCAATGAGTTTGCTTCTGCGGATAAAAGACCACACTTGCCGTCGCAGTTGACAAGTCCAAATATCGCTTCTGCGGTGCCTACACCAGACACAACCATGCTTCAGCAATCACACAAGTCCAAATTTGTCCCGGATTCAATCTGAATCACACCCGGAGCCACCCGGACCCCGTTCGAATATACCAACAAGTTCAAAAAAACATAACGGACCTACTCGAGGCCAAAAATCAACATTGATTCAACGAATCGCAACCTAATTCAAGCCTATTAAAACTATGAACATCTGACTTTCAAAACTAACGCCGAATCATACCAAGGAAACTCCGATTGACCTCAAATTTTAACTTCCAAGATCAAATTCCAACCCCGATTACATATATGTCAACTGCCAGTCAAATCTCTCAACCTTCCAAACCTTCAACTTTCCAACTTTCGTCAATTCAAGCTGAAACGACCTACGGACCTCCAAATCAACATTTGGACATGTTCTTAAGTCCAAAGTTATCATACGAAGCTATTGGAACCGTCAAAACTCCATTCCGGAGTTATCTACACAAAAGTCAAACTTTGGTAACCTCTTTGAACTTAAGCATCCAACTTAGGGACTATGTCACTCCGAAACCAAAATCAAACACCCCTGCAAGTCAGATAACTACAATACAACATAGAGGAGGCAATAAATAGGGGATCGAGGCTAAAATACTCAAAACGACTAGCCGAGTCGTTACAATTTGGCCTTATATCTTGATTATCTATGGATTTCTACACATAAAACTTAAACTTTTGAAATACAATTTGGGGTTTTTGTCTACACATTAAGAGAGTGTATTTATGAGATTGAGCACCGATTTGGACTCGATTTTGGAAGTGGCGGGTTATGGGTAATTGGATTTTGATATTTATGTTGAATTTCGGGCACGTGGGCCCGAGTTGAGTTTTGTTAACTTTTGAGAATTGTTTCAAAGATTGAAGATTTTTGGATTGGGATCGCTTCCTATGGCATTGTTGACTTCCTTAGATGATATTTGGTTTGGATTTGCATGATTGGAGGGCTAGATCGAGGTTTTGACGTGATTCGAGGTTGAATACTAGACCGAAAGAGGTAAGTATCTCGCCTAAATTTGGTTTGAGGCTAAGTTTCACGTTGGTTCTGATATTTGTTAAGTGTTGGGTCAAGTATATGTGAGGTGACGAGTGTATATGCGTGCACCACGGTTATTCATGATTTAGGTAGTTCTTAGGCCATTAAATGCCTTATTTTGCCATCATGCTTATTTGACATCCTGTATTCTCCACTCGTATGAATATGTGGGCTATTATTCATGCTAGAAATCATGTTTAGGATATTTGCGTATTTATTGAATCATAATAGGGATATTTTTACAATGTTGAGCTGGCACGCCCCGGAATTCCCACCCTCAGGACCGTGATGGCGCCTAATATTTCACTTGCTAGGCAAGCCAACATTAGCTATATCAATTAGCCATTTTTAACAATTCCAAATTAAATGACAACATTAAAACTGAATAGTCTGAAATAAGGTGATAAACTAATAAACAACAAAATCCAAATACAATCCCATATCTGGTGTCATGAATACATGAGCGTCTAGAGTACTACAGATAATGGTCTGAATAAAACATAACTGTGAGAATCAAATAAACAGCTAAAATGATGTAGAAGGGGACTTCAGGGCTGCGAACTTCGTGCAGATATACCTCAAATCTACACTAATATCTAGATACGAGCAAACCTCACTCAGCACAGCTGGGACCAACTCCGATATTTGCACAAGAAGTGTAGAGTATGGTATGAGTACAACCGACCCCATGTACTATGTAAGTGCCGAGCCTAACCTCGACAAAGTAGTGACGAGGCTAAGTCGGATCACTTACAATAACCTGTATGCAATAATAATAATAATAGAAAATATATGAATGGAAATAAAGCAGTTAACAACAAACTCAAAATCCAACTACCAGAGGGCCCCAAATAACAAGTCTTATAAATTCATCTCAAATAATAAGGAAAATCCAACAGTCACAAACAAATACATTTTATATAATCTGTTGCGGCGCACAACCCGATCCTTCTATATCATCATATATTAATATCATAATTCGTCCTTATTCCGCCATTTCAATTCACTACTTTTCAATTTCTGTTGCGGCGTGCAACTTGCTTCCCAAACGATTTCAATCAACAATAGCAATTCAACAACCAAAATTTACAAGCACTTCCATATCAAGAGAGTAAATGTATGAGGCAATGAAGAATCACATAATAATCAAAGAATCTCTAATAACTCGAATGTCTCAACTTTACTAACTCATCGATATCTACCAATTAACAACTTGTACAAGTGAACTATGTTATAGAAGGCAACAAGTATTACAAAACTATAAGACAAGTAAGAAATATGACAATTTAAATATGCAAGTAAAGTCAGTGGAGACAAATAGCAAATAAGCATGGAATCATGAAAGAGACGGACAATTTAATACAAATATAACTAAATGACAAGTAACAATTATGGCATGGAATTCAAATAAGCATGTAGCAATTAAAGCATAAAAAAATATATTATGAAGTAACAAAAACATGGAAGCAAGTACATAACAGTGCATATACACTCGTTACCTCGCATATACGCCGTTTCCCACTTAATTCACATAACATGTAGTTCAAGGGTTCCTATTTCCTTCAAATCAAGGTTGGACCCAACACATACCTCACTCTGTAACTCAAATAATAAATCAACCACGGCCTTGCCTTTTGAACAAGCTTCTAAACCAATCAAATATAGTAATATATTGACCAAATGATTCAAAATAAGCTTTATAAACTACCCACAAATTAAATAGATTCAATTTAGATCATTTTTGAAAAAGTCAACAAAAGCCAACCCCCGAGCCCGCTAGGTCAAAACAGATCCCTAATTTCTACCATGGAAAACCTAACTTTGATGTTGAAAACTTATGAAATGTAATGGGTAATTGAAAAGAAATGGATTAAAGTCACTTGCCAATGAATTTGGGAAGAAAAGTCTGTTGCAAAATCACCTCTAGAATGTTTAGGGTTGAGAAATGAGCTAAGTCCCATTTTCCCCTCTTTTACTCAACTGCAGATGTCACAATTGCGAAATCGAAAATGCGAGCTAAGGGTCGCAAATGAGAGCACTGTCACAAAAGAGAAGAAGTCGCAAATGCAATATTTTTCTCGCAAATGCGAACTCCGACCTTCGCAAATGCGGATCATTCCTCCGCAAATGCGAACGTAACCCAAGAATACACTGAGTCGCAAATGCAAATCTGAGATCACAAATGTGAACTCTGATAGTTCGCAATTGCAAACATCCTCCTCGCAAATGCGAGGCTACCTAGTCTAGCCCATGCTCTAAAATGCAAAAAATTATTTGCAAAAGCGAGGCTTGCAATTGCGAGATCTACAACAGAGCACCAGAATTGGTATTGCACTAGTAATCCTAACATTAACCAAACTCATCTGAAACACGTATGAAACTCACCTGAGCCCCCAGGCTCAAAACCAAACATGCACACAAGTGTATTATCATCATACGAACTTTATCACGCAATCCAATCACCAAAATAATATCTAAATGTACGAATCAATCCTCAAAATAAATGAAGTTTCAAAGTGAAACTCAAAAACACTAGAATCACATTTAAGCGTCTAAATCACGTCAAATAAATTCCGAATAGTACCAAATTTTGCAGAGAAGTTCTATATAGGGATACAGACCTATTCCAAGTTTCAACATTAAAATCTGAATCCGTTAGCTAAGAAGTCAACTTATGGTCAAACCTAGAAAATTTAAATTTTGAAAAATGCTAGTTTTCGGCAAAATGAGTCAAAGCAAGCTAGGGACTTCTGAATTCAATTTTAAGCGTATGCACAAGTCCCAAATCACGATGATACGGGCCCACCGAGATAGTCAAAGTATCGATCCGGGTCTATTTAGACAAAATATTGACCGTTGCCAACTCAAACCATTTTTAAGGCAAGAATTCATATTTTCTTCAATTTTTAACATAAAGGCTTTCCGAAATGACACGGACTGTGCACACAAATAGAAAAATACTAAACAGAGCTAATCAAGGTCCCAGAATACAGAAATAGATTCTAAATCTCAAAATGACCTATCGAGTCATCACATTCTCCACCTCTAAAACAAACGTTCGTCCTTGAACGAACATAAAAAAGTACTGGACTAGTGAAAAGGTGTGGGTATATACTCCGCATACCGGACTCGGACTACTATGTAGCTGCCTCAATTGGCTGATCTCTTCATTGCACTCTAATTGAAAGATAACTCTTAGACCTCAACTTTTAGACAAGATCTTGACAGTTGCCAACTCAAACCATTTTTAAGGCAAGAATTCACATTTTCTTCAATTTTTAACATAAAGGCTTTCCGAAATGACACGGACTGTGCACACAAATAGAAAAATACTAAACAGAGCTAATCAAGGTCCCAGAATACAGAAATAGATTCTAAATCTCAAAATGACCTATCGAGTCATCACATTCTCCACCTCTAAAACAAACGTTCGTCCTTGAACGAACATAAAAAAGTACTGGACTAGTGAAAAGGTGTGGGTATATACTCCGCATACCGGACTCGGACTACTATGTAGCTGCCTCAATTGGCTGATCTCTTCATTGCACTCTAATTGAAAGATAACTCTTAGACCTCAACTTTTAGACAAGATCTTGACAGTTGCCAACTCAAACCATTTTTAAGGCAAG
The DNA here is from genome assembly GCA_000715115.1 of Nicotiana otophora. Classification (NCBI taxonomy): domain Eukaryota; kingdom Viridiplantae; phylum Streptophyta; class Magnoliopsida; order Solanales; family Solanaceae; genus Nicotiana; species Nicotiana otophora. The sequence goes on along the minus strand of AWOL01S0001842.1, from coordinate 141,867 downwards.
AATTCACATTTTCTTCAATTTTTAACATAAAGGCTTTCCGAAATGACACGGACTGTGCACACAAATAGAAAAATACTAAACAGAGCTAATCAAGGTCCCAGAATACAGAAATAGATTCTAAATATCAAAATGACCTATCGAGTCATCACATTCTCCACCTCTAAAACAAACGTTCGTCCTTGAACGAACATAAAAAAGTACTGGACTAGTGAAAAGGTGTGGGTATATACTCCGCATACCGGACTCGGACTACTATGTAGCTGCCTCAATTGGCTGATCTCTTCATTGCACTCTAATTGAAAGATAACTCTTAGACCTCAACTTTTAGACAAGATCTTGACAGTTGCCAACTCAAACCATTTTTAAGGCAAGAATTCACATTTTCTTCAATTTTTAACATAAAGGCTTTCCGAAATGACACGGACTGTGCACACAAATAGAAAAATACTAAACAGAGCTAATCAAGGTCCCAGAATACAGAAATAGATTCTAAATCTCAAAATGACCTATCGAGTCATCACATTCTCCACCTCTAAAATAAACGTTCGTCCTTGAACGTACATAAAAAAGTACTGGACTAGTGAAAAGGTGTGGGTATATACTCCGCATATCGGACTCGGACTACTATGTATCTGCCTCAATTGGCTGACCTCTTCATTGCACTCTAATTGAAGGATAACTCTTAGACCTCAACTTTTGGACCTGCCGGGCTAAAATGGCCTCCAGCTCCTCCTTATATGTCAAATCCTTATCCAACTAGACTGAGCTAAAATCTAACACATTAGATGGATCACCGTGATACTTCCGAAGTATGGACACCTGGAACACCGGATAGAATGCTGATAAACTAGGTAGCAATGCGATCTTGTAGGCCACCTTACCCACTCTCTCAAGAATCTCAAAAGGTCCGATGTACCTAGGGCTCAAATTTCCCTTCTTTATGAACCTCATCACACCCTTCATGGGTGAAACCTAGAGCAATACCCTCTCTCCAACCATGAATGAAATGTCCCAAACTCTACGATCGGCATAACTCTTCTGCCTAGACTGAGCAATGAAAAGTCAATCCTGAATCATCTTGACGTTTTCCAAGGCGTCCTAAACCAAGTCTGTACCCAATAACTGAGCCTCTTCTGACTCAAACCAACCAACTGGCGAATGACACCGCCTCCCATATAATGCCTCATATGGGGTCATCTGAATACTTGATTGGTAGTTGTTGTAGGAAAACTCCGCAAGTGGCAATAACTGATCCCAAGAACCCCTGAAATCCATAACATAGACGTGAAGCATAGCCTCTAATATCTGAATGGTGCGCTCGGATTGTCCATCCATATGGGGTGAAATACTGTACTCAACTCAACTCCTGTGCCTAACTTACGTTGTACGACCCTCTAGAAGTGCGACGTGAACTGCGTACTCCTATTAGAAATGATGGACACCGGCACACCGTGCAGATGAATAATCTCGTAGATATAGATCTTAGTCAACTGCTCTGAAGAATAGGTAACAACTACCGGAATGAAATGCGCTGACTTGGTCAAGCTATCCACAATCACCCGTACAACGTCAACTTTCTTATGAGTCCGTGGGAGCCCAACAACAAAATCCATGGTAATACGCTCCCACTTCCACTCAAGAATCTCAAGCCTCTTAAGCGAACCACCAGGACTCTGATGCTCGTACTTTTACCTGCTGGCAATTCAAACACTGAGATACATGTGCAACTATATCTTTCTTCATCCTTATCCACCAATAATGCTGCCTCAAATCCTGATACATCTTAGCGGCACATGGATGGATGGATCAACTCACGAAGCCCATCCACATTAGACACATAAATCCACCCCTGCATATGCAAAACCCCATCATCTCCAACGGTAACCTACTTGACATCACCATGTCGCACTGTCTCCTTAAGGATAAGAAAATGGGGGTCATCATACTGACGCTCTGGGATGCACTCATACAAAGAAGATCGAGAAACTGTGCAAGCAAGAATCCGACTTGGCTCCGAAATATCTAACCTCACAAAATGGTTGGCCAAGGCGTTAACATATTATGCTAGCGGTCTCTCACCAACTGGAATATATACAAGGCTACCCGTACTCACAGCTTTTCTACTCAAGGCATCGGCCACCATATTGGCCTTCTTGGGATGATACAAAATGGTGATATCATAGTCTTTTAATAGCTCCAACCACCTCTGCTGCCTCAAATTGAGATCCTTTTTCTTGAACAAATACTGTAGACTCTAATGATCCGTGAATACCTCACATGACACTCCATAGAGGTAATGCCTCCAAATCTTCAATGCATAAAAAATGGTTGCCAACTCCAAGTCATGAACAAGGTAATTCTTCTCGTGAACCTTCAACTGACGTGACGCGTATGTAATCACCTTGTCATCCTGCATCAATACTGCACCGAGCTCAATACGCAATGCATCACAATACACCGTATATGATCCTGAACCTGTGGGTAATACCAACAACGGAGCTATAGTCTCAGAAGTCTTGAACTTCTGAAAGCTCAACTCACACTCATCCGACAACCTGAATAGGTCACCCTTCTGGGTTAATCCAGTCAATGAATTTGCGATGGATGAAAAATCCTCCATGAACCAACGATAATACCTCGCCAAACTCAGGAAGCTACGGATTTCTATAGCTGAAGTAGGTTTAGGTTAGTTTTGAACTGCCTGAATCTTCTTAAGATCCACTTTAATACCCTCTACAGATACAACGTAACCCAAAAAGGCAACCGAGTCCAACCAAAACTCACACTTAAAAAACTTGGCGTACAACTGACTATCTCTCAGGGTCTAAAGTACCACCCGAAGATGCTGCTCATGCTCCTCTCGACTGCGGGAGTAGATCAAGATATCATCAATGAATACGACTGCAAATTACTTCAAGTAGGGCATCAAATCTATAAATGTTGCTGGGGCATTTGTCAAGACAAATGACATCACTAGGAACTCATAATGCCTGTACCAAGTTCGAAAAGTTGCCTTAGGGACATCCTATGCCCTAATCTTCAACTCATGGCAGCCAGATCACAAATCAATCTTTGAAAATACTTTGGCACCCAGAAGCGGATCAAATAAGTCATCAATCCTTGGAAAGGAATACTTGTTCTTTATGGTAACTTTTTTCAACTGCCGATAATCTATACACATCCTCATCGAACCATCCTTCTTCTTCACAAACAATACTATTGCACCACAGAGCGACACGCTGGGCCTAATGAATCTTTTATCAAGCAAATCCTGCAACTGCTCCTTCAATTCCTTTTAACTCAGGTGGCGCCACACGGTATGGTAGAATAGAGATGGGCTGAATGACTGGAGCCAAGTCAATTTAAAAATCAATATCCCTATCAGGTGGCATCCCTGACAAGTTTACAGGAAATATCTATGGAAACTCACGCACAATAGATACTGAATCCATGAAAGGAACCTCTGCAGTACAATCACGAGCATAGGCCAAATATGCTAGGCATCCCGTTTTGATCATATACCGAGCCTTCGCATAATAAATAACCTTGCTAGTAGAATGGCCAAGAGTCCCCCTCCACTCTAATCGGGTAACCCAACATGGCTAGTATCATCGTCTTGGCATAACAGTCCAATATAATGATAAGGTGACATCCAATCCGTGCCCAAATGAATATCAAAGTCTACCATATCAAGAATTAGGAGATCTACACTAGTCTCAAGGCTCTCATAGAAACCATAAACGAGCGATAAACACGATCTACAATAATAGAATTTCCCACAAACGTGGACACATATACATGAGCACTGAAAGAATCACGAGACACAATCAGATATAAAGCAAAATAGGACGACACGTAGGAATAAGTAGAGCCCGAATCAAATAGAACTGAAACATCTCTATCGCAAAAAGGAACAATACATATGATGACGACGTCAGATGACTCTGCCTCAGGTCTAGATGAGAATTCAAAAAAATGAGGCTGGCCCCCTCCACTCTGACCTCCGCCCCTCGAGCGACCCCTAGCTGGATGGCCTCCACCTCTAATGGCTTAACCTCCATCTATAACAACCTGACCCTGCCTCGAGCTGGTTGTGTGGTCGGTAGAGAAACTGGTGCCGGCATGATGGCACGAGAACCCTACTGAGGTCTGTTGCTCGCCAATCTAGGGCAAAACCTCCTGATATGAACTATGCCCCCACATTCAAAGAACGCCCTCGGCTGCTGAAGCTGAGACTGATCCTGACAGCCCGGATAGCTGATGAAGTAGCTTTGACACAGTGGTGCACTTATAAGAGCTAAAGGTGCACTGAATGCTGGTTGCTCAAGACTAGAACTATAAAAACCACGACCGCTTGAAGCACTGTGGGCTACCTGAAGAGCTGACTAAATCGACCTAGGAGGATGGCCTTTACCAAAAGAACCCCTGCCTCCAGATGAGGTACCACTGAAGCCACCGAAATGACGGGGCCTCTTCTCAGATGTCGACCCTCTATCTTGACCACGAACCATCTCGATCCGTCTAGCAATCTCTACGGCCCTCTGGAAAGAAATATCATCACCTGTCTCCTTGGCCATCTAAAGCCTGCAACCGAAGGTAAGACCATCAATAAACCTCCTCATTCTCTCTCTATCTGTAGGAGTCAACATAGCTGCATGATGTGCCAGGTCCACAAATCTGGTCTCGTACTGGGTGACGGTCATGCCACCCTACTGAAGGCGCTCAAACTGCCTACCATACTCCTCTCTTAGAGTGAAAGGAATAAACTTCTCCAGAAATAGCTGTGAAATATGATCCCAAGTAAGTGAAGGTGAACCGACTGGTCATCTTTTCTCAAAATCCTGCCACCACCTCTTGGCAGAGCCGGTCATCTAGAACACTACAAAGTAAACCCTATTGGTCTCAACAATATCCATGCTGTGCAACAACGCATGGCAACGGTCCAAGTAATCATGTGGGTCCTCAGAGGGTGCACCTCTATAATGAATAGGAAAGAGCTTGGTGAACTTGTCTAACCTCATCAATCCCTCATAAGACATCGCTCTCCCCATGCTGTGTAGCAACTAGGGCTGAACTACTCCAACTGCTAGAGCTGCTGGAGTCTAGTATTAAGGAGCCATCTGCTCCGGTGTGTGAGTGGAAGGAGTCTGTACTCCTCCCCCAGCCTGAAAGATGGCTTGTGCCATAGGAAATGCTCCGGTCTGAACCACACTCTCCATGAGTCCAACTAAGCAAACTAGAGCGTCCTGAAGTACGAGAGTGGCTATAAATCCCTCTAAGAACTGAGCGGGTCTGACTGGTGTGGCCTAAACTAAGACCTCCTCCTCATGGTCAGTCTGAGGATCCACCATGGGTGCTACTGCTGCTCGTGCTCTAGGCTAAGCTCTTCCTCTGCCCCGACCTCTAGTAGTGGCTGCATTAGGAGGCTCTGGCTCCTGCCCGACTATAGACACTGTGCGAGTTCTCACCATCTGTGAGAGAACAAGAGTAGAATAGTTCAAACTTCAATAATGGAAATAAACCACCCGATAGAGAAAAAAGAAGTGAAATTTTCCTAAAGCCTTGTAGCCTTCGAAAGATAAGTACAGACGTCTCTGTACCGATCCTATAGACTCTACCAATCTTGCTCATGACTCGTGAGACCTAGGCAACCTAGTGCTCTAAATCCAACTTTTCACGATCCGGAATTTCCACCCTCGGCACCGTGATGGCGCCTAACATTTCACTTGGTAGGCAAGCCAATGTTAGTTATATCTATCAACCATTTTTAACAATTCCAAATTACATAACAACAATAAACTGAATAGTCTGAAATAAGGTGATAAACTAATAAACGACGAAATCCAAATACAATCTCATATCTAGTGTCACGAATACATGAGCGTCTAGAGTACCACAGATAATGGTCTGAATAAAACATAAATGTCTGAATCAAAATAAACAACTAAAATGATGTAGAAGGGGACCTGAGGGCTGGAACGCCATGCACTTATACCTTAAGTCTCCACTGATAGCTAGATATGAGAAAACCTCACTCAGAGATCAACTCTGGTATTTGCACAAGAAGTGCAGAGTGTAGTATGAGTACAATCGACCTCATGTACTCTATAAGTGTCGAGTCTAACCTCTACGAAGTAGTGATAAGGCTAAGACAAGTCATTTACAATAACATGTACGCAATAATAATAACAATAATAATAATAATAATAATAATAATAATAATAATAGTAATAATAATAATAATAACAGAAAATACAAGAATGGAAATAAAGCAGTTAACTCATAAAAACGAACTCCAAATCCAACTACCAGAAGGGCCTATAACAATAAGTCTTATAAACTCATCTCAAATACCGAAACAAATCCATCAGTTACAAATAAATACATCTTATACAATCCGTTGCGGCACGCAACCCGATCACACCATATCATTATCTGTCAATATCATAATCCATTCTTATTCCGCCATTTCAATTCGTTACCTTTCAATTTCCAATACAGCGTGTATCCGGCTCCCCAAACGATTTCAATCAACAATAGCAATTCAACAATCAAAATTTACAAGAATTTCTACATCAAGAGAGGAAATGTACAAGGCAATGAAGAATGACGTAATAATCAAAGAATCTCTAATAACTCGAATGTCTCAACTTTACCAACTCATCGATATCTACCAATTAACAACTTATACAAGTGAACTACATTATAGAAGGAAACAAATATTACAAAACTATAAGACAAGTAAGATATATGACAATTTAAATATGCAAGTAAAGCAAGTGGAGACAAATAGCAAATAAGCATAGAATCATGAAAGAGATGGACAATCTAATACAAAGATAGCTAAATGACAAGTAACGATTATGGCATGGAAGTCAAATAAGCATGTAGCAATTAAGGCATGAAACAAGATATATTATGAAGTAACAAAAACATGGAAGTAACTACATAACGGTGCATATACAATCGTCACCTCGCATATACATTATTTCCCACATAATTCACATAACATGTAGTTCAAAGGTTCCTAATTCCCTCAAATCAAGGTTAGACCCAACACTTACTTCACTCCGCAACTCAAACAATCAATCAACCACGGCCTTGCCTTTTGAGAAAACCTCCAAACCAATCAAATCTAGCTAATTATTGACCAAATGATTCAAAATAAGCTTTAGAAATTACCCACAAATGAAAAGGTTCAATTTTGATTATTTTTGAAAAAGTCTACAAAAATCACCCCCGGGCCCGCTTGGTCAAAACTGAGATTCAGAGTAAAACTCGATTACCCATTCACCCTGATCCCGGTTATGTGATTTGTTTCGAAATCCAACCTCAATTCGAGGTCTAAATCTCAATTTTATAAAAATTCCAGTTCTATCAAAATCCTTAATTTCTACCATGGAAATCCTAAATTTGATGTCGAAAACTCATAAAATGTAATAGGTAATTGAAAAGAAATGGATTAAAGTCACTTACTAATGAATTTGGGAAGAAACCTCTCTTGGAAAATCGCCTCTAGAGTGTTTAAGGTTGAGAAATGGTGAGAAATGAGCTATGTCCCATCTCCCTCCTCTTTTACCGAGCTGCAGATGTTGCAATTGCGATGTCTTGTTCGCAATTGCAAACATCGAAAATGCGAAACACGGGTCGCAAATGTGAACCCTGACACATAAGAGAAGAAGTCGCAAATGTGACATTTGGCTCGCAAATGTAAACTCCCAACCTTCGCAAATGCGTACCATTCCTTTGCAAATGCGAACAATTATTCACAAAAGAGAGGATCGCAATTGTGAGCCTGACCTCTCAATTGCTAGATCTGCAATAGAGCACCAGAACTAGTGTTGCACCAGCGGTCCTAGCATTAGCCAAACTCATCTGAAATACGTCTTAAACTCACTTGAGGCCCCTGGTCTCCAAAACAAACATGAACACAAGTGTAATATCATCATATGAACTTGATCGCGCGATCAAATCACCAAAATAACATCGAAATCTACGAATCAATCATCAAAACAAATGACCTTTCAAAGTGAAATTCAAGAACACTATAATCACATTTAAGCGTCCGAATCACGTCAAATAAATCCGAATTGAATCAAACTTTACAGGCAAGATTCAAATAGAGATACAGACCTATTCCAAGTTTCAACATCAAAATCAGAACTCGTTAGCTAAGAAGTCAACTTACGGTCAAAACTAGAAATTTTCAACTTTCAAAATGCTACATTTCGGAAAAATGAGTCAAAACAAAGGCTTTCCGAAATAATACACGGATTGCGCATGCAAATCGAGAAACACTAAATGGAGCTAATCGAGGTCTTAGAGTACATAAATAGAGGCTAAATCTCAAAATGACCTATCGGGTCATCATATATTTGTCTTAGTCGTAGTCATACTTTTCAATCATGATATTATATCTGCGTGTTATATCACTATCTTTGTATACTTCTTACATGCTATCTCATATGTTGTTTGCGTCCTTACTTGTGTAACATGAGTTTGAAATAATTTGTGGCACGTTGGCACAATTAGTACGGTTTATTGATTTTGATACTGTGAGATATTGGTATACTGAGTTCTGAGCGGATTAATGACTGAGCTGGGGACATAGATTCGTATTGTTATTGATATTGAGTTGACACATACACCACTCTACCTACTAGGATGAGTGGTATTTATATAAAGGTGACGAGCGCCAGGCCATTTGGGCTAAGTCATAATGATCGTTGACTTTTGATCCAATCAGTGCTTGGGTTAGAATCCGCCCCTCCTGGGTCAGGTGATAACCCATGGTCTTTGGGTCATGTGAGTGCAAGAACTTGGTATGTACTGAGTGAGGGGCTATATGACAGGCACCCGTACAGTGGTAAGAGTATGTATGCGTGGGTATGTAAGGATCCATGGTCATCTTGCCAGGCACCATAAGTGTGTTGAGACAATGATTGAGGGGCATTGAGTGCTAGACACTTTTAATGTACTGGGATTACGCATACTTGATGTTCAACCGTGATTCTTTGTTAATTTGGCATGTAAATCTGATATTCAAGCATAAAATTGAATTATTCCTCATGCCAATTTTGTAATTGATGTCTTTACTTGATGTTTAGAGCTTGACATGAATGTTTTATCTTGTTAAATATCTATCTAAGTGAATTCTAGAAGTTGATGCCTTGACCGTTATATCTGAAAAGCATGTTAGTTATCCTCAGGTTATGTTTAGCTGAACCCTATTATTATTTGGGTTGTGTTGCATTGCTGATTTTTGGTGTTGTTCTAATGAGATTCGCGATCTCGGAAGGAGCATCGTGATCATAGAGGGTGTTTTGGGGTCCCTGTGATTTGTTTATCGCATTCGCGATAAAGTCATAGCATTTGCGGAGCTTTGTTGCCTTGTGAGATTTTGGGCATCACATTAGGGTGGGAAGCGTCACATTCACGAAAGGTAGGGCACTGTGGACGTCATGTTAGCGTATGAGGCTTTGAGTTAGCGATTCATAGCTGGAGCTGGAGGCAGGTTGATCTTTTGTGATTGCGAGGGTACAACCGCGTGTGTAGGGTACTGCGGGGCAGTGCATTTAAGTTGCTAATTTTGGAACTTTGCCTATTATTTCATATTTTAAGTCCTAGACTTTGAGAGGAAGAGAATTTGAAGTGCAATTTCGCTATTACATTGGAGGTAAGCAATTGTCACTTGGATTTGACATTATATCTTAATTACCCATGGATTTCTAAAACATGAAATTTTGAAAGACAATTTGCGGTTTTGTCTACACTTTAAGAGAGTGTATTCTGGAGATTTAAGCACCGATTTAGACTCAATTATGAAAACTAATTACATATTTGGGGTTATGGTTCATCAAAATTTAGTATTTATTTCGGATTTTGGGCACGTGGGCCCTGATTGACTTTTGTTGACGTTTGAGAATTTCTTCAAAGATCGAAACTTTATGGATTGGGATTGCTTGATATGGCATTGTTGACCTCCTTAGATGATGTTTGACATGGATTTGCGCGATTCGAGGGCTAGATATAGATTCTGACGTGATTCAAGATTGAAGACTAGCCCGGAAGAGATAAATATCTTTCCTAACTTTGGTTTGAGGGTAATTTCCCCATTGGCTATGATATTAGTTAAATTTTGGGGGTGACGTATATGCGAGGTGACGAACATATATAATTTCATGTTTTGGTTATTTTCTATTCTACAACTCCAAACTTTCTCTAATGCATACCATAACCTCGTTAACATATTTAAGGATATAACAACCTCATGTGGGTTTTACATATATCAAGATTTTCTAAATCACACTATTATGTACGTAATTAGACCGAAGTAAAATTTTAAAATTTATGGGGCTTTATACATCTACTCCATTCTCTGTTATACTCTAGGGTGGCTCAACTACACTAGGGGCCTAAAGCCAAAGTTTAATAGATGACTTAAACTTAAAAAGTAAATCTTTATTTATTTGAAGTCTATTTTTTATGCTCTGTGAGATGCAAAGTTATGTTTTTGTTACAATCAATTTCTTCTAATTATTCCTTTTCAATTGATAATATAGCTAACTCGTTTAATATTTCTTGAGACATTGTTTCTCTTAGGTAAGTCTAAATTATTTAACACTTTTAATTCAAAAAATAAGTCTAAATCGTCAATATTGGAGTGACTATTATGTTTTAAGAAATATTGAAGAACATACACTTCAAATTGTTTAAATCTATTCTGAAGTGAACTTGGCTTGGTGTGTTGCATATAAGAAGCAACCAAGTTAAAAAAAATCTTCAAGAGACTTTGCGATTATCAACATTCTCATCAAATTTTTTATTTTATAAATTACACCATTATTATCAAATCCAATTTCTATATTTCAATGGTGAAAATATGTTTTTGTTGAGCAATGTAACCAGTAATAAGAACCTTCAAATCAATTAATGTTGTTCAACAATAATAGTTGAGGCATTGGCATAAGAAACACATGTATGAAAAATGAGAAAGGAACTTAATTTACTTATGATGGCGTTTGCACTCCCCATCTTACAGTGTTAATGATAAAATTCAGGTCTAAAGGTTTTATACATATCAAACTCTATAAAGTATGTTTATGTCTTTCTTAAATTTAACTTCTCAATATATATGGGATATAAAACTATAAGCCTATAACCTATTTTTGCTAAAAATGGGCCCCCTTAAATTTGGGGGCCTAAAGATGGCGAGCCTCCCTCATTTTATTGGTAGGTGCATGTCTAGAGGTTTTATTATTTGCGTATGTCCATAGATGTTCCAATGGTACTAATGGGAGATCTGTTCCTAACCCTTCCTAAGAAGTGTTACTTTGATATGTTACTAACCCTTCCTCTAAATAATGCAATCATTCAATCTCCAAAGCGGCCTATTAAGTACCCCATTTCTCTCATTCTTCCTCACTTATTGCCAAACTTCTCTACCATGGCTAAGAAAACCCTCTCCTCTTCGACTGTCACAAGATGAAGTAGACGGTTTCAAAAGACTCAAAACCCTAAAGAAATTGTCAACCTTAAATCATCTATTGATTCAGACCCTCTCAAAAGTGATAATGAGAGTAGTGATTCGTCGGTGGATCGAGTATTAAGCCAGAAAAGAGCCGACAAGAGACCCATGGATCAAACATCCAAAAGGCCTACATGCAAAAAGGGGAAAGTGGGAAGCACTGATTTTGGGCCTGAGGATAAGTTGAACTTCTATGGTCCAAGTGCGAAATCGAGGTTTGAATTCTATAAGTCAAAATCTATGGCTTATGGGCGCATTGTAAGTCTCTCTCGATGTTCACTGTGATGTTGTTTCAATTTTTTTATTTTTAAGGCCTTTCTCCTATGTTTGATACTGTTGGAAATACTGTGTGTGAAGAACTTGTGCGAATGTTCTATACAAATCTGTTTATGAATGACCAAGATGATTTGGAGTCAATGGTCCTAGGTACTCCTATTGTGCTTGATGTGTATCAATTTAAGAAAATCTTTTCTGTAAAGTTTCATGGTTATGATGTGTTTGTTCAAAACTCTTGGCCATAAGATTTCGAAGTGACCCTAGAAGAGGCAAAAGCTACCCTGTCTGAAATCCCCCCTGATATTGGTCCCCAAAGTCTTAAATTTGAATATCGTGTATTAGCTCACATGATTGCAATCACCCTTCTCCCAAGACTGGATCCTTCATCACTTTAACCATTAGGGATATCTTTGTTATGTACTATTTTTTGAACAACAAATGACTTGATCGGTTTGTGTGGATTCGTCAGTAAATGCTTGAAAATATTAGAGATGTATTATCCTCTGCTTCCTGTCTACCTTATGGTCTGCTTATCTCTCACATTCTAGAAGTAATGAAGGTTGATTTTGCACTATTTTCTCCCAAATTCATCTCAAGTATCTATGATAAGACAACTTTTGCTATGATGGGATACACTCTAAGTGAAGAAGGATGGGTTAGACGTGCCATAATTGGAAGTACTCTAGTGCAGGTTGAGCCAACTACTGAACCACCAGAGACTCAGTCATTTGCCACCAACAACTTACAGCAAATTCAGCAATGATTGGATGAAGTAAAGACCATGCTCATTGTCATGAAAGAGCAAATAGATAAGATCAGTGATGTCACTAAATAAACAGGTACAGATGTGGCCAAACTCAGGATGGACATGGGAGTCACAAAAAGATAAGGAATCAGGACATTCAACTCCATGACAGAGAAGATGGAGAATGTCACCAAAGAAGTTGAAACTTTCTACAACTCTTTTTGCACCAAAGTGATCAATATCCTGAAATACTTTCTGGGGAGGAACTGAGGCCCACTGTGTGTGTATGTGTCTAAAACAATTTTTTGGTACTGTTTGTTTTGGTTTTGGTATGTAAGAACCATTATCATATGCCTCAGCTAAAGGCATAATATCTTCTACTTTATCTGCCATGCTTATTATTTGATACTTGCATGTTACTTGTCATATTACTTGCATGTCTCCCTACACTTTCTTCTTTCTTTTTTATTGATGCCAAAGGTGAAGAAACATTAGAGTAATGCAGTGTAACAATTCAGTGGGAGCAACATCAGCATCAAAATTATGGCATGCACACACTCAGGGGGAGCCTTCACTAAAAGGGAAGTGCCATCTACTCTGTTTACTCGTTTTGATTGTCATCATTAAAAAAAGGGAGATTGTTACACCTAAGTTTTAATGATGACAATAGTGCAAATCTTATATACTCTAATCAATTGCAGGAAATCAGGGAAGCAATGCTATCAAAAGGAAATAAGATCAAATGCAACTGCTATGGGAAAATCAGTTCGTAAATTAAGGAGATTCTATGGAGAAAGAGACTAGAAGATTCTGGTGATGGATTAATCAAGTCGTATCGCAAATCATTCCTATATATCAGGAACGCAAGAAGGAAAGAAGATAATTGGATTCATCCTTCCTTATAAGCTGAATTCAGAGGCAACCCTTGGATCAAATCTCTTAGAATATTCTTGCCTCAATCAATGATCAATCTGCAACGGCTAGTTTAAGAGAAGAATTAAAGACCGTAAGTCATTCCTATAAGAAGGCTGGAAGATAGAAGAAAGAATGACGCAACTTAATACATGTTTCTATATTTTTCTAGTTCTTAGTGCAAACATTGTATTCTTGAGTTTACTAGTATCACAAAAGATAGGAAGAGTTAGAAAACAAAACAAAAGTTATGTCAAGCAAAGACAAACATTGTTGTTGAATATCATTAGTGGTGAACGAACTAAAACCATAACTGTTATAACGATTCAATATTGAAGATCTAAGAGAACCCTTGTGATCTAAGGGAACTGGATGTAGGTACCACACTGATACTGAACTAATATAAAACTCATGTGTCTTTACTGTTTTTGTTTCTACATAATTTACTTTTGCTCAATCGAACCTGCTGGAAATAATTAGTCGACTATTTCTATCTCTAGTCAACTATGTTTTAAAATTGGACACAATCCACCCATGCTCTTGTTTCATTATGAATGTGAGTGCATGGAACCGATTGCCGGTTAAGCTCTCTTTTTGGAGAGCGATACTTGTATATGATATTGTAAAGAATTTTTACAATATCAATTTTAATTTGATGTAGCAGCTTGTCTTAACTTTTTAGTTTATCAATTAATCCCACTTCTTATGAACAATTACCTATAAGTATCTTTAATGCATTTATATTTCAAAAAGAAAGAAAGAGGGAGATAGACATTAACGGCATCATAACACATTTGATTAATACGTTATACCTATTTTTATTCCTCTTTTTTTTCTATCATAATTTGGTGGCTTGAGTCTAATTAATTATTATTTGAGTTCCATACTCGGAATATGAGAGAGTTGGTGGCTCTATTTTATTAATATTTTTGGCGACTAAAGACTTGAGACATGTGGAATACTGGAAAGAGCAGATGCCTATACTTCTCATCCTACAAGTCTAGCTTTTAAGAAATAAGGTTTGGATGGCCTCATTTTATCTATACTACGTTCAGAGCACAAATCTTCACAACTGGTCATACTCATTAGTTTATCCACATGCTCCACGCGCGGTCACGATATCATAGGTCGATAATGAATATTTCAACGGGTAAAATCAGATATATTATTTAATATTCAATTTCAATTTAAGCATTAATCAAGTTTCTGACGATCACATATCATATCAAAGATTACGTGATGCTTTACCAAATAGAGGTGTTTAATTGAGAAACTATGGAGTTACGAAAAGTGTGAATCAGCGAGAAATTTGATATATATATATATATATATATATATATATAGAGAGAGAGAGAGAGAGAGAGAGTCTTGTCTTGGTGGAGCCAGGATTTGAACCTTATGGGTTCAAAATTAGAATCATTGTAAGTTACTGGGTTATAAATTAATAAGTTGTACATATTCAATAAATTTCTTAAGACAAATACATGATTTGAACAAAAGCTAATGGATTAGGCCGAACCCGCGTCCGCCACTCTAATCTTGTCCTGGGAATTTGAGTAAAGAGAGTATATAATACTTACATTTAGTACTAAAAGGTGTATTCTGTTATTGCAGGCCAACTACAAAAGCTCCCGTCTACTTAACATACTTTTAAATGAGATGATATGTGATGAGCGGATAGAGCTAGGAACGGAGAGACACCATTCTGTGACAGCTGTAATGTTGTCTACATTATTTTTCTTTGCCAGAATTGTTCGAAGTATCGGTTCTATTCTTTGGTGTATATGATCCATAGATAGTTGTATTTAATTATAGTAATGGATTGTACACTACATACATGATAGAGCACTGTTTTATTTTGGTTTTATTATTTTTATGAAATGCTTCTTTTACAGCGTTGGAATTGAAAATATTTTTTAGATTTGAATTGAAAAATATATACTTGTTATCTGTACCTTTAAATATATTGTCTTGCTATTACTTGTTATCGATATCTCTTTTATATTCTCTATTGCTATTTTCGATTTAGTTTTTCCAATTATTTGTCTTGCTATTACTTGCTACCATGGCTTCTTTTATTTTCTTTACCGATGGTCCATCGAAAACAGTCTCTCTGCCCTTATAGGGTAGGAATAAGGCTGCGTACATTCTACTATTGTGGGATTATACTGGACGGTTGTTGTTGTTATTGAATTGAAAAATATATACGATTTTTTATGACTTCTGCTGTTAGCTAGTTTTTATGCATATGATCGAGGGATATGAACTTGATTTGCTCGGATCACGTAATATTTCGGTGCCGATCACGTGGATTTGATCGTCGTGACATAAGGTTTATAACTTAGCATTTAGAGTTATTTTTAGACTTCGTTATCTATTATGTAATTGAAAGATTTTAGACTTATTCTGTTGTTTACTTAATTGCTCATAGAATTGAATTAATTATTGTGAATGCTTTGTTGGAATTTTAAGCTTGTGTAGCTTAAAGAGGGTGAATGAGAAATGGAGGGAAAATGAAATATTTGAGTTTCCCTTGGCAAAGGGACATTGTCCTATATCGGAGGAAGAAAAGGCTTTTGATGGGTATATATATAATTGCTCTTCTTCTAGCTCTTAAAGAGTTAAGAAGAAGGCAAGTCTCGCGCCGTCGTCGTCGTTGCTCGCTCGGCTTCAGCTTCGGATTCGGATTCGGTTCTTCTTCTTCTTCTGCACAAAAATTCCAGTGTGTTTTACAGCCTTCGAGTGGCTCGCTGTTCACCGGCGTTTTGGTACCAACACTCCGGTGAGTTAAATCGTTCTATCATGGGAGGATATATTCCAGCACCTCGGGTACCTGAGGGGAATAATTTTCTTAAGGACACACTGTGTATTCAGTGGGCTTGATTTAAGAAAATTAATTTATTATATTCTGTATTTTGTTTGTAGAGATTAAAACCTNTATCTTATAGCCTTCGAGTGGCTCGCTGTTCACCGGCGTTTTGGTACCAACACTCCGGTGAGTTAAATCGTTCTATCATGGGAGGATATATTCCAGCACCTCGGGTACCTGAGGGGAATAATTTTCTTAAGGACACACTGTGTATTCAGTGGGCTTGATTTAAGAAAATTAATTTATTATATTCTGTATTTTGTTTGTAGAGATTAAAACCTGTGTGGTTTTCTACTCCTTCTGAATTTCACTATTCTGATTTGAAGATATAAAAAACTTCATCAGAGTATTGAAATTCATAAAACGATTTGAAGAACATAAAAATTCCATCGTTTTTCTGTGAAACAGTATATAAAAACTTCGGTTTTATTTATTATACATACTGTTTTTGTTAATAACAGTATTGTTTACTGTTCTGATTTTGCCATTAATTGAACTCTTCTGTTGTTTACAGTGAGAAATGGCAATTGATAACGGAAATTCTTCTGCGACTATTGTGGCAACGACGATAGCCTCGTCAAGCCGGACTGCTGTTCCACCGGCAGAGAAACCGGAAAAAATTTTCGGAGCCAACTTCAAACGATGGCGGCAAAGGGTGTTCTTCTGGCTTACCATACTTGGTATGCAGAAATTCACTAGTGAAGAACCTCCAGTTACTACTGCGGACATGCCGGACAACGAGAAATTCATGATTGTTGAGGCATGGAAGCAGGCAGATTTTCTTTGCAAAGGCTATATCTTAAGAGCTTTAGAGGATGACTTGTACAATGTGTACAGTGCGATGAATACATGGGACGCACTTGAGAAGAAGTACAAGACTGAAGATGCATGCTTGAAGAAGTTCGTGGTTGCCAAGTTTCTAGACTATAAAATGATAGACAGTAAAGCTGCTGGAACCCAAGTTCAGGAGCTTCAATTTATTTTTCATGACCTTATTGCTGAAGGTATGGTCGGGAATGAAGCATTTCAAGTGGCTGCAATAATTGAAAAATTGCCTCCTTCGTGGAGAGATTTCAAGAACTATCTTAAGCACAAACGCAAAGAAATGAAGTTGGAAGATCTTGTGATTCGTCTCAAGATTGAGGAAGACAACAAAACAGCGAGAAGAAGTCTCGTGGAAATTCAACGATCATGGGAGCTAATATCGTTGAGGAGACTGCTCCAAAAAGTAAGAAGAGAAAGAGATCTTCTGGATAAACTAAGGAGCAGAACAAAAAGAAATTCAAGGGCAGCTGCTACAATTGTGGAAAATCTGGTCACAAAGCCCCTGATTGTCGTCTCCCGAAAAAGTATAAGAAGAAGGGACATGCCAACATAGTGGAGAAGAAT
>AWOL01S0001842.1:71779-122273 GCA_000715115.1 Nicotiana otophora | reverse complement strand
TTCTTCATGTTCCTACTATTAGGAAGAATTTAGTTTCTACTTCTTTGCTTGTTAAGAATGGATTCAAATGTGTATTTGTTTCTGATAAAGTTGTTGTAAGCAAGAATGAAATGTATGTTGGAAAGGGCTACCTCACAGGGGGCCTCTTCAAACTAAATGTAATGGTTGTTGACAGAATGAATAAAATTGCAGCTTCTTCTTATTTATTGGAGTCAAATGATTTATGGCATATTCGTTTAGGACATGTCAATTACAAACATTGCGGAAGTTAATTAATTTAGAAGTGTTGCCTAAATTCGAGTGTAATAAATCAAAATGTCAAATATATGTTGAGTCTAAGTTTGTAAAACATCTTTATTAGTCTATTGAAAGGAATTCAAATCCTTTAGACTTAATTCATATTGACATTTGTGATATGAAGTCAACACCATCTCGAGGTGAAAAAAATATTTTATTACTTTTATTAATGATTGCACTCGATATTGTTATGTTTATTTGATTAATAGTAAGAATTAAGCAATTTAAACATTTAAGCAATACACCAGACAAAGGTCATTTAATGTACTAAAAGAACAATAGAATGTTGAGCGATACATTGGTTAAAGCCTAGGTTTAAAGGTGGGTTTTGTCCTTAGAATCTAGGATTCAGTTCTTGCCACCTACAAAATTCTACTTTTCTGCCACAATCCACTACCCTAGCTCCAGCTTAACTATTGCATTACCTAGTACTCTATTACAATTTTGATACATTAAATGCCTTTTATCTGCTTTTCATGCACTATTTATATTTCAAAAAGAAAGAAAGAGGGGATGGACATTAACCCCGTTCGTTAAATAAATAGACCTAGCGTATTTAATTAATGTGTTATACATATTTTATTCCCTTTCTTTCGTCATAGTTTGATCGCTTGAATCTAATTAGTCATTATTTGGGTTCCGTACTTCTCATATTCCCTCTGTCACGTGTACCATAAAATATACTTCTGAGACAGAAGAAAACTTTTGATACCTGTTAACTAAACATATCATAAATAATATTTTTAACACTATTAAACTATTTCATAAAAAATAAACCTGAAGTTTCAAATTAAATAATTTCAAAATATAAAAAACTACTACTAATTATTATTTTTAAAAGACAAAAAAAAATGCAATATATAAAATGGGAGAGAGAGAGAGAGAGCACATACTAATGTGAAAGTCACCAGATCAAAGTATAATGTAATACCTTCATAATGTCATTTTATTTAATGAAATTTCAGTCGGTAGAATTCATTATCATTAATCGTCGACTCCGCTCAGTTATTGTGCTAAGTCATTTTTACAGAGAGGTCATTATTGATTCCCTTGTGTTGGGCTAAAACAGTCTGCATATAGTCTCAACATGGTGTGATATTATTCGCTTTAAGTCAAATTCGCACATTTTTACCAAAAAGTCTCACATTATTAAGAGATTTTTATACTCGAACTAAGTTTTACATGGCTCATTACCATGATCCACAGGTCTCCCATCGAACTAAATTCCATGTGGCCTAATTACCACAATTCATAGGTTAATTTTCGAGATTTACCCACAACTAATTTCTTTTTATGTGCACGTCTCCATGCTCGTAAGGGGAAGCAACTCGAATTGTGCACCATCACTATGTTGTTGCCACACTCGTCTCGTTGAACCTGGGCTCTGATATTAATTTTTGGGCGAAAACAGCTCAAGATAGAGATTTTTACCTAGCTATACTAGTTTTGGAACTTATTTACCCTCAATATTGAGGTTTTAACTTAATTACAAGTTGAAATACAATTTACTAATTGTAACGACCTGGCCGGTCATTTTGAGTATCTTAGCCCCGATTCCCTAATTTATGATTCTTTTATGCTATAATGTGGTTAGGTAGCTTGCCGGGGTGTTTGATTTTGATTTCGGGTGAGTTTCGGAGTGAAATGGGACACAGTCCCTAAGTTGGAAGTTTATGTTATAAAAGTTGACCGTAATTAGATTTGTGTGAAGATGACTCTAGAATTGAGTTTTGATGGTTCCAATAGCTCCGTATGATGATTTTGGTCTTAGGAGCGTGTCCGAATGTTGATTTGGAGGTCCGTAGGTCGTTTCGGCATGAATTGGCGAAAGTTGCAAAATGAAAGATTTTGGAATGTTTGACCGGGAGTTGACTTTATTAATATCGGGGTCAGATTTCGATTCCGAAAGTTGAAATAGGTCCATAATATCAATTATGACTTGTGTGCGAATTTTGAAGTCAATCGGAGTTGATTTGCTATGAATCGACATCAGTTTTGAAATTTGGAAGTTCATAGTTCATAAGCTTGAATTCGGGTTGCTATTCGTAGAATTTACATTGTCTAGTGTGATTTTAGGCCTCGAGTAGGTTCGTTATGTGTTTTGGAACTTGTTGGTATATTCGGACGGAGTCCCGGAAGCCTCGGGTGTGAATCGGATTGAAATCGGATCATTGTTGGATTTAGTATTTTGCTGAAGTGTTGTTGTTCTGGGGTCATCGCACCTGCGGAGGGTTTGGCCGCAGGTGAGGACACGCAAGTGCGCCATGGTCATCGCAGAAGCGGAGGATCCCAGCCCAGGCCTGGGTTCGCAGGTGCGGACGCCTGGGTGCAGATGCGCTTCTGCGGGCGCGAACTTCTCTTCCGCAAAAGCGGAATTGGGAAGGCCTTGTGTAGGACCGCAGGTGCAGTCTAGTCTCCGCACAAGCGGGCTCGCAGGTGCAAGAAATTTATCCGCAGAAGCAGAATTTTCTGACCTTAAGTGGAATCCGCACCTGCGATATTTTTTTCGCAGGTGCAGCTTCGCAGAAGCAAAACAAAAGCCGCAGAAGCGAGGATCGCTGGGGCAGAAAGGTCTTGTTCGGGGGTTAATCTTCATAATCCATTTTTGGACTTAGAGAACTCGGTGGGAGGCGATTTTTAGGTTTTTTCAGAGAGATCATTGGGGTAAGGAATTTTAACTCGGTTTTGGTTAATTTACAAGAATCTATTGTTAATTTCTTCATTAAATTAGTGGTTTGAGTTGAAAAATTAGGGAAAAATGGAAGAAACTTCTTAGACTAAATTTTTGAGTTTTGAAAGGCGAATTGAGGTCGGATTTGAGTAATTCTTGTATGGTTGGACTCGATATCGAATGGGTGTTCAAATTTTATAATTTTAGTCGGGTTCCGAGGCGCGGGCCCGAGTTGATATTTTGGGTCGACTTTGTAATTCTTCACAAAAATCGTAATTTCATTGTTTGAATTAGTTTCCTATAGTTATATTTATAGAATAAAATTATTTTGGCTAGATTCAAGCGATTCAGAGTGGGATAATCAAGGGAAAGTCATTCCAGTTAATTAATTTAGTGTGATTTGAGGTAAGTGACTTGTCTAACCTTGTGAGGGGGAGGGGAATTAACCCATAGGATTGGTATTATTTGTGATAATTGTGATGTGTAAAAATCGTGTACGTAAGATGACGAGTGTGTGCATATGCTAAATATGAAAATTATCGATTTTTAGCTATGTAAATTCCTTTCATGCGTTACTTGAGTTACCTTCACATGTTATAGTCATCATTTGTAGTCTAATTTCACATGTCTACTTGTCTTATCTCTTACTTGCTAAATGTTCTACATGTTTAGTTGAAGTTCTTGTTTCCTTTATTCTGTATTCATCATTAACTATCAAATTCTTTACTTTAAATTTGCTACTCTTAGAATATCTTATTGTTGAAATTGGTATTGAGTTTCAAGGGCCGTGATTTCTATTGAGGCAAAGTGTTAAGCTGTGAAACATCATTCTATTGAGTTATTCTTCTGGTTGTTATTGTTGTGACTTTGTGTACATTGTGGTTGAGCAGGGGACTCTTTAGTGTGAGATTCTGTTATTGTTTGGTTTCTCTGGCAAGTTGTGATATTGGGCACTTGAGGTAGAATTTGTGATACATTGTGATATTGATATGCATGCGGTGGTATAAGGTCTCGGTGTTGAAACGCATATGGTAAGATAAGGTGGGCTTGATACGCGTCTAGTATGGGAACTACTAGAAGCCATGCGGTGTGATAAGGTGAGCTAAAACGCGGGATGCTATTTCAGAAAACATAATTTTTAAAACTAAATGTAAAGGCTCTCGTGGTGATATAAGGAAAGACTGTGAGTTACTTTTGTGAATTGGGACTACGAGGCGGTACCTCGGTAGTGGCCTTTGTTAATCTTTCTCTATTTTTTGTACTTGTCTTTTGTTATTGTTTCCTTAATATGTAAATCCTTGTTTCCTTCCGTGTTGTATAATCTGCCTTGATTCTGTGTAGTTACTTTTGGTAAAATCCTTATTTGTTTCATTTCTATTATCATTATCATTATATTGTTATATCTTTCGTCTTGTTTCTTATTATTTCCAGTGGGGTCTTGACGTGACCTCGTCACTACTCTACCGCGGTTAGGCTTGCAATTACTGGGTACCGTTGTGGTGTACTCATGCTACGCTTGTGTATATCTTTTTGTGCAGATCCAAGTACTTCCTATGAGTCACTACACTAGTGAGATGAGTTGCATTTGGAGACTTCAAGGTACACCTGCCTGCATCCGCAGGTCTCGGAGTCCCCTTCTATCCCTTTCTATATTTTTACTCCTTACTAGACATAGTACTATAGGAATGATTTTGGTATTGTCATTGAGCTTGTGACTTGTATTACGCTGGGTTTTGGGTTGTTGTATACACCTTGAGCTATACAGATTTCCCTTTTATATATGTTGTTGAGTTTGAGTTTTTAATTGACTGTTTTATTCAATTTTACATGTTTGCTAGGCTTACCTAATTTTAGAGACTAGGTGCCGTCACAATATCCTACAGAGGGAAATTGAGGTCATGACAAGTTGGTATCAGAGCTCTAGGTTCATAGGTATTACGAGTCATAAGCAGATTTAGTAGAATCTCGCGGATCGGTACGGAGACGTCTGTACTTATCTTAGGGAGGCTATGGAACTGTTAGGAAAAGCTTCACTTCTTTGATTCCTTATCGTGCGAATTTGTTGACTTCGGGATTCTAAATTTCTGTCTTTCTATTCTCTCACAGATAGTGATGACACGTACATCTTGATCGGATGACCAGACACCCGCGCCCCCTGCTCGAGCTCTAAGAGGCCGGGTCGGGTAGAGGCCGAGGACATCCACGCGGTGCATCTAGAGCACCTGTTAGAGCTACTACAGAGGAGCCACCAGTAGCTCCAGTTAGAGAGCAGGCACCCGAGATGCATGTTACTACCCCAGCCCTTCAGGAGATCCTCGCCCAGATTTTGAGCATGTTTGGCACTTACGCTCAGGCAAGGTTGATCCCACTTGCTTCTGGCATATCTCAGGCTGGGGGAGGAGCACAGACTCCCGCCGCCCGTACCTTAGAGCAATGGGTCCAGGTTGACCAGGTCCCAGAGGTCATACTAGTACAGTCGGTCGCCCCAGTTCAACCCGAGGTTATGGCAGCAACTTCTGAGGGGGAGCAACTCAGGTTCGAGAGGTACAAGAAGTACCACCCTCCTACTTTTAGCGGTTTGGATTCAGAGGATCCCTAGGGTTTTCTTGAGGAGTGCCACCGTATCCTCCGTACTATGGGTATCGTGGAGTCTAGTGGGATTGCTTTCACTACATTCCAGCTTAAAGGAGCGGCTTAACAGTGGTGGTAAGCATGTGAGTTAGGTAGTCTGGCCGAGGCAGCTTCACTCACTTGGGCTCAGTTCTCAGATATGTTCTTGAGGGAGTTTGTTTCCCAGAGTCTCAGGGATGCATGGCGCGCAAAGTTTGAGCAGTTACGCCAGGGTTCTATGACCGTATCGGAGTATACAGTCTAGTTTAGTGATTATTCCAAGAATGCACCAGGCTTGGTTACTACTATTTGAGAGCGAGTCCGTCGATTTATCGAGGGGATCAACCCTGGCATCAGATTCAGCATGGCCCCAGAGTTATAGATGAACATCCCATACCAACAGGTACCAGCAGGTAGTGGAGATCGCTAGGAGATCGGAGGGTATATGGGCGCGGGAGAGAGAGGAGAGGGAGGCCAAGAGGCCTCGAGATTCTGGCACATATAGTGGTGCCCGTGCCCCAGTTGCAGCTCGTTATGGTAGGGTTTATGTGAGCCCCCCTATTCATTCAGCACCTCCAGCTTCCATCGGTATTCCGACCACTCCTAGGCCCCAGGTTCCCCATTATGCACCGCCATTATCTAGTGCACCTCCTGCACTAGGTGCTTTCAGCGGTCAGTCCAGCTGATCAGGCCCGAGCCAGTCATAGCAGCCACGTCCTCCGAAAGCTTATTTTGAGTGTGGTGACACTCGTCATATGGTGAGAGATTGCCCCGAACTCAAAAGGGGTGCACCTCCACAGACTACTCAGGCTCTACGTATTCCACCGGGCACTCAGGCCATGATTACTGCACCAGTTGCCACTCCACTTGCACAGCCAGCTCGAGGTGGAGGTCGGACAGGTAGAGGTTTCCCTAGAAGGGGAGGCCAAGGGAGATATTATGTTATTCCTGCTAGGACGGAGGCAGTTGCATATGACTCAGTCATCACATATATTGTTCCGATTTTTCATAGAGATGCATCAGTCTTATTTGATCTAGGCTCCATTTATTTCTATGTGTCATCTTACTTTGCTCCATATTTGGGTATATCCAGTGATTCCTTGAGTTCTCCTATCTATGTGTACACACGTGTGGGAGTTTCTATTGTTGTTGACCGTGTGTATCGGTTGTGTTTAGTTGTTCTTGGTGGTTTTGAGACCAGAGCCGATCAATTGTTGTTTAGTATGGTAGATTTTGATATTTATTTTGGGCATGGATTGGTTGTCGCCCTATCATTCTATTCTCAATTGTCACGCCAAGATTGTGATGCTGGCTATGTCAGGTCTACCACGGATAGAGTGGGTGGGTGCTTTAGATTATGTTCCTAGCAAGGTTATCTCATTTCTAAAGGCTCGGCGAATGGTTGAGAAGGGGTGTAATGTGTATCGAGCCTTCGTGAGGGATGTCAGTGTTGATACTCCAACCGTTGAGTCGGTTCCGGTAGAGAGGAATTATCCAGATGTATTTCTGGCTGACCTTCCGGGCATGCCGCCCGACAGAGATATCGATTTTGGTATTGACTTGTTACCGGGCACTCAGCCCATTTCTATTCCACCATATTGTATGGCCCCAGTAGAGTTAAAGGAGTTAAAGAAGTAGTTGCAAGAGTTGCTTGATAAGGGCTTAATTCGGCCCAGTGTGTTGCCTTGGGTGCTCTAGTTTTGTTTGTAAAGAAGAAGGATGGTTCTATGCGCATGTGTATTGATTATCGCCACTTGAACAAGGTTACAGTGAAGAACATGTATCCATTACCACACATTGATGACTTATTTGATCAGCTACAGGGTGCCAGAGTGTTCTCAAAGATTGACTTGCATTCAAGCTATCATCAGTTGAAGATTCGGGAGCCAGATATCTCGAAGACTGCCTTCAAGACTCGGTATGGTCATTACGAGTTCCTTGTGATGTCATTTGGGATGACCAACGCCCCAGCAACATTCATGCACTTGATGAACAATGTATTTCAGCCCTATCTTGACTCATTCATAATTGTGTTTATTGACGACATCTTGGTGTACTCTCGGAGCCGGGAGGATCATGAGCAACACTTGAGGACTGTTCTTCGTACCTTGAGAGAAAAGAAGTTGTATGCAAAATCTTTAAAGTGTGAATTTTGGCTTGATTCAGTGGCATTTATGGGTCATGTAGCGTCGAGTGAGGGGATCAAGTTAGATCCGAAGAAGATTAAAGCAGTGTAGAGTTGGCTCAGACCGTCTTCAACTACTGAGATCTGGAGTTTTCTGGGTTTGTGATAAGTAGGGGTTTTGACCGCTTACTTGCTCTCTTTTACTTGCGTTTTAGCACAAAAATGCTTAAAGGTATTCCCGTGAACTAATAAAATGTGCTTTCGTGCAGGAATATTGGGCGACTAGCCCAAAAAGTCAAAATTAACTCATAAAGAGTCAAAAATGGACAAGGACCAAAACAAGGCAAAAAGGCCCATAGTGCGGACCGCACAATACTGTGTGCGGCCGCAGAACAATGAAACATCACTGTCAGATGTCCTTTAGAGTATGCGGACCGCACAATACTGTGTGCGGCCGCAGAACAATGAAACATCACTGTCAGATGTCCTTTAGAGTATGCGGACCGCACAATACTGTGTGCGGCCGCAGAACAATGAAACATCACTGTCAGATGTCCTTTAGAGTATGCGGACCGCACAATACTGTGTGCGGCCGCAGAACAATGAAACATCACTGTCAGATGTCCTTTAGAGTATGCGGACCGCACAATACTGTGTGCGGCCGCAGAACAATGAAACATCACTGTCAGATGTCCTTTAGAGTATGCGGACCGCACAATACTGTGTGCGGCCGCAGAACAATGAAACATCACTGTCAGATGTCCTTTAGAGTATGCGGACCGCACAATACTGTGTGCGGCCGCAGAACAATGAAACATCACTGTCAGATGTCCTTTAGAGTATGCGGACCGCACAATACTGTGTGCGGCCGCAGAACAATGAAACATCACTGTCAGATGTCCTTTAGAGTATGCGGACCGCACAATACTGTGTGCGGCCGCAGAACAATGAAACATCACTGTCAGATGTCCTTTAGAGTATGCGGACCGCACAATACTGTGTGCGGCCGCAGAACAATGAAACATCACTGTCAGATGTCCTTTAGAGTATGCGGACCGCACAATACTGTGTGCGGCCGCAGAACAATGAAACATCACTGTCAGATGTCCTTTAGAGTATGCGGACCGCACAATACTGTGTGCGGCCGCAGAACAATGAAACATCACTGTCAGATGTCCTTTAGAGTATGCGGACCGCACAATACTGTGTGCGGCCGCAGAACAATGAAACATCACTGTCAGATGTCCTTTAGAGTATGCGGACCGCACAATACTGTGTGCGGCCGCAGAACAATGAAACATCACTGTCAGATGTCCTTTAGAGTATGCGGACCGCACAATTATTGTGCAGCCACAGAAGAGGAGATTCAGAGAGTTAGTTTTTGGGCAGGCTGAAGATATGCCGACCGCACCACAATTGTGCAGACGCAGGATGACAAGTGCGGCCGCACTCACAATTGTGCGGTCCGCAGAAGAGAAGAATCAGAGAGCCATGTTCCAGTCCAAGTTCAAGTGTGCGGACGCACTCAGAATTGTGTGGTCCGCACAATCAAATGCAGTGCGGCCGCATCCCACATTTATGCGACCGCAGAAGGCCCATTTGACCAGTCAAGTTCAGAGTGTGGACCGCACACAGAATTGTGCGGCCGCACAACCTCCGTAGGGGCATGTTTGTCAGATATTTTCAGCTTAGTATAAATAGAACTTTTTGTCATTTTTTGGGCAAGTTTTGTTTTGGGAGAGCACCTGAGCCATTGTGTTTTACTGTTTTGAGTAATATTGTACTAAATTAGCTTCTAAACATTAAATTTCTTTCCCTAATCAATTATTTGCATTCTATCTTAATTTCTTCTTGTATTTTTTCATTTTTCATGAGTAGCTAAATTTCTGGCTAGGGTTGTGGCCCAACCCTAGTGTGGGTACTTAATGGGTATTTGATTTAGGACTTGTTTGTGATTGGGTTAGTGATATTTAGTCAAGTTCTTGCTTGAATTCAAGAATTAATAGTTGCAAACATTGATTCATGCTTAATTGACTTAGTCTCTACTTGAGAAAGAAAGACTAAGTCTAGAAAAACTTGGCTAACAAGAAATTGGGGTGAACTCAAGAAATTGATAGCCCCAATTAAAGGGGTTGAATCTAGAGATAATAAGAACCAACTTGAGCATTTATCACTTGTTTTGTGCAATACCCATTTGGGCTTGAGAAAATCAAATTGAGCAAAACCGTTCAAACTACCAAGAGGTATAGAGTGGGTAATTGCGTGTGATTGCTATATTACAACCCCGACCAATCAAACTTGCCCTAGAGTTTACAACCCATTAGGTAACCACCTAGGTGGAAGTCACGACCCTAGATCTTTTATCATTTGGAAAATAATCAAAACCAAAAATATTGTCTTCTAGTTTTATAATTGCAATTAATAGTTTAAAGTATAAGTAGAAACAACAAACAAGAATGTGAAAGTGTAATCTAAGGCATATCGTACAATTACACTAAATATCTACCTAATCCAAATTCTAACTCCCTGAGGATTTGACCCCGATTTGCGTTGGGTTTTATTATTGCTCCGACCGCCTCACTACCTATATTTGTGGTGTCAGTTTGGGCGACATCAAATTTTTGGCGCCGTTGCCGGGGAGTTAAACGGATTTAGCTATATATCTAGGTTTTTGTGTGATTTGTCTTCTTTTTCTTCCGAGTCACTAATTTTGTTTTTGAATTGCTTATAGGTACGAGAATGGCTCTCAACAACGAGCCCATTGGTAATTTGCCATTGGGGGAGGAAGTGGACGATGATCAAGGAGATGAGGTTCTTCCCGAACCTCAAGCAAATAGGCGAGGCCGACCGCCTCATGATAATATTCCCGTCCCTCCCCCACCTCCATGAAGAGCGACAGTGCAGCGGGTGTTACCAAACGAGGGTTATGCAAGTGCTATAGTCCCGCCCCGTATTAGGGCGGGTAACTTCCAAATCACCAATGTGATGCTTACACTACTTGAGCAACGAGGATTCTTCATCGGGGCTCCAAATCAAAATGCTTACAAGCATCTTAAGGGGTTCGTCGATACTTGTTGGGGAGCAAGCAAACTAATGTTTCTGAGGATGCGTTGAGGTTGAGGCTATTTCCCTTTTCTTTACGGGGAAAAGCATTGGACTGGCTAGAGAGATTGCCCAATCATTCCATCCATACATGGGATGAGTTGGCCGAAAAATTCATTGCTAAATTCTTCTCTTTGGGGCACATGGCTACACTATGGGATGAAATTCTAGCATTCAAGCAAGAGCACAATGAGCCATTGCACGAGATTTGGGAAAGATATCATACCATGGTTAAAGAGTGCCTGAATAGTGATATGACCGAGGCCATGATCCAACAAACCTTCTACAGGGGATCAACACAACAAATCAATGCGTGGTAAATCAACTCGCCATCGGGAACTTCATGAACACACCTTATGCTGAAGCTTGTGAAATTTTAGATGAGATGGCAGATACCTTATCGGCATGGCAAAGTAGGGCCATGTTTCGCAAGATGACCCCAATGTGATTCACCTACACAAGGAACTACATGACCATGGGCAAGCTATCGCAAAGTTAACAACCACAATGAACCAATTGGCCAACGCTCAGGTATAACAAGTTCAAGGGCCGAAATAAGTGAATGCGATGGAAGGCGTAAATATGATGATGAACAAGAGATGGCAAAAAGGTCAACAAGGGCAAAGCCGTTCGGAACAATTCATGCAAGATGATAGTCGGTATAACTAAGGTGATTCGTATAATGAGCAAGAAGAAGAAGTGCAATACGTCAACAATTATCAAGGTCAAAGAAACAATGCTCAAAATCAACAACAATGGAGATCACAAGGAAATCAAGGAAATTGGAACAACCAAGGCCACCAAGGCAATTGGAGTGGTGGCAACAACAATCAAGACAATTGGGGAAATAACAATAATCAAGGCAATTGGAATAATCAAGGAAACCAAGGCAATTGGGGTGGCAACAATCAAAGTAATTGGGGAGGTAATCAAGGAGGGTGGAACAACAACAACAACCGGGGGTCGGGTTTTCAAAGGCCCGATGTTCCAACAACCGAGAAATCTACCTCCCTATCCTTCTCAAGGCCCGAGATCTTCTAACAATGAGATGGGACGGATTGAAAATATGTTCAAACAAATGATGGAGAAAAATGCCGACTCTAATGCTCAATTAGCCTCCCACAACACTTCAATCCGCAATTTGGAGGTTCAACTTGGCCAAATCTCACAAGCATTGAACACTCGTCCTAAGGGGCCACTACCAAGTGATACGGTGGTGATTCCAAAGGGTGAGAATAATACGGGACATGCTATGGTCGTGACAACAAGGAATAGAAGAGGTGGAGATGCAACCACCTCAAATCAAAGAAGAATTGTGGATGATGATGTAGTGGTTCAAGAAGATGAGATTCCAAGCAATAGGGTTCAAGCTAATGAAGAAGTGAAAATTGACATTGATGAGAGTGCGGAAGAGACCCAAGAAGAAGTGAACCCGTCTAGGGAACACGTGATTGATATACCGGAACCGGTAGTGCCAAAGTCCAAGGCACCAATGCCAAGGCCTCCTCCTCCATACCCTCAAAGGCTCGCCAAGCAAAATAGTGAGAACCAATTCAAGAAGTTTATTGACATGATGAAGAGCTTATCCATTAATGTGCCATTGGTTGATGCATTGGAACAAATGCCCGGTTATGCAAAGTTTATGAAAGATTTGGTGACAAAGAAAAGATAAATGAATTGTGAGACTATCAAGATGACACATCAAGTGGGTGCTATTGTGCACTCAATGGCTCCAAAATTGGAAGATTCGGATGCTTTCACAATCCCTTGCACTATTGGGAGCGCCGACTTTGCCAAAGCTTTATGTAATTTGGGGGCAAGTATCAACTTGATGCCCTACTCTGTGTTTAAAACTTTGAGAATTGGGCAACCAAGACCCACATCTATGAGGTTGCAAATGGCGGATTGGACTATGAAGAGGCCATTGAGAATTATTGATGATGTGTTAGTCCGTGTTGATAAGTTCATCCTTCTAGCGGGATTTGTGATCCTTGATTGTGAGGTTGACTATGAGGTACCTATTATCTTGGGTAGACCTTTCCTTACTACGAGGAAGGCTCTTGTTGATATGGAAGCCGGTGAGCTCACTTTTCGGGTGGGTGACGAAAAGATGGTTTTCCATGTGTGCAAATTGATGAGGCAACTAAATAGCAACGAAGTTTGTTCATTCATGGATTTAGTGACCGAAGTAATTATTGATGATGCTAGTGCCACAATGAATGTTGAGGATAATTTGGAAGCCGTATTGCTCAACCTTGATGATGATGAGGATAAAGAAGGCTATGTGGGGTGTGTGAATGCATTACAAGGGATGGGGTCGTACACTTATGAGCCCCGCAATCTATCTTTGGAACTTGAAAACCGAGACTCCTCCAACAAAGCCCTCAATCGAGGAGCCTCCCACTTTTGAGTTAAAGCCATTGCCTCCGCATCTTAGGTATGAATTCCGTGTCCCTTCTTCTACTTTACCCGTTATCCTTTCTTCTTGTTTGACTAACATGAAGGTAGAGTACACATTGGAGGTGCTACAAAGGAGGAAAAGAGCAATCGGATGGACCTTGGCGGATATACGGGGCATAAGCCCCACATTTTACATGCACAAGATTATATTGGAGGAGGGTGCCAAACCCTCCGTTGAACATCAAAGGAGGATAAATGAAGAAATGCAAGAGGTGATCAAGAATGAAATCATAAAGTGGTTGGATGCCGGGGTTGTTTAATCTATTTTCGATAGCTCATGGACTTCTCCAGTGCAATGTGTCCCAAAGAAAGGGGGCATGACTGTGATAACAAATTACATGAATGAATTGATCCCTACAAGAATTGTCACCGGGTGGAGAGTGTGCATGGACTATAGGAAGCTTAACAAAGTCACTCGGAAAGATCATTTTTCGCTTCCATTTCTTGATCAAATGTTGGATAGGTTGGCGGGACGTGCTTTTTATTGCTTCCTGGATGGATACTCCGGCTACAATCAGATTCTTATTGCTCCCGAGGACCAAGAGAAGACCACTTTCACTTGTCCATATGGTACCTTTGCATTCTCGAGGATGCCATTTGGGTTATGTAATGCACCGGTGACTTTTCAATGGTGTATGATGGCTATTTTCACCGATATAGTGGAAGATATTCTTGAGGTCTTCATGGATGATTTCTCCGTCTTTAGGAATTCTTTTGATGATTGCTTGAACAACCTGGACAAGGTATTGGCAAGATGTGAGGAAACTAACTTGGTTTTGAATTGGGAGAAATATCACTTCATGGTCGAGGAAGGCATTGTCCTCGGTCACAAGATTTCAAAGTATGGTATTAAGGTTGATAAAGCAAAAATTTAAATGATCTCCAAACTCCCTCCCCCTACATCCGTGAAGGGAGTGAGGAGCTTCTTGGGTCATGCGGGGTTCTATCGCCGATTCATCAAAGATTTTTCCAAAGTGGTGAACCCTTTGTGTAAACTTTTGGAGAAGGATGCCAACTTCCATTTCAATGAAGATTGCATGTAGGTATTCGAATTGCTTAAGTTCAAGTTGACTACTACTCCTATTATTACCGCACTGGATTGGAGCTTGCCTTTTGAGCTCATATGTGACGCAAGTGATGTGGCGGTTAGAGCGGTGTCGGGGCAACGTATAAACAAAATCTTCCATCCGGTATATTATGCAAGCAAGACTATGAATAATGCCCAAGTCAACTACACAGTGACCGAAAAAGAGCTCTTTTCTATTGTTTTTGCTATGGAGAAGTTTCGCCCGTACTTGATGGGTACACAGGTGATTGTTCACACCGACCACGCGGCGCTTCGGTATTTGATAACCAAGAAAGATTATAAGGCAAGGTTGATGATATGGTTGCTTCTATTGTAAGAGTTTGATCTAGAGATTCAAGACCGCAAGGGTAGCGATAATCAAGTGGCAGAACACTTGTCCCGATTGGAGGAGGAGGGGAGGCTAAATGACGGCCTTGAGATAAATGATTCATTTCTCGACGAGCAACTCCTAGCCGTTTCAATGACTGAGATGCCATGGTTTGCCAACTTAGCAAATTATCTTGTGACTGGCATTGTACCGAATGAGTTCTCTTCAAACCAAAGGAAGAAGCTCAAACGGGATTGCCTTGACTATTATTGGGATGAGCCATATCTTTTCCGAATATGTACCGATGGTATGATCCGACTATGTGTGCCCGAGGAAGAACAAATGGGTATTCTTGAGGCTTGACACTCTTTACCTTATGGTGGTCACCATGGTGGAGCAAGAACGACGGCAAAAGTTTTGAGTTGTGGATTCTATTGGCCTACTCTCTACAAGGATGCTAGTGAGCTTGTTAAGCGGTGTGATGAATGCCAAAGGGCCGGTGGGATCTCAAAGAAGAATGAGATGCCTCTCACCACCATTTTGGAGATAGATATCTTCGATGTGTGGGGTGTTGATTTTATGGGTCCGTTTGTTAGCTCTTGTGTGAATACCTACATTCTAGTTGCGGTGGATTATGTATCTAAATGGGTTGAGGCAATTGCTTTGCCCAACAATGAAGCAAGGAGTGTGGTGTCATTCTTGAAAAATAACATCTTCGCGAGGTTTGGTACCCCAAGAGCCATTATTAGTGATGGGGGTTCGCATTTTTGCAACAAGGCTTTTGATACCTTACTCACAAAGTATGGTGTCACTCACAAAGTATCAACCCCTACCATCCTCAAGCAAGCGGACAAGGTGAAGTCTCCAACCGGAAGATAAAGAGTATTTTGTCAAAGACAGTCAATGCCAATCGGACGGATTGGTCAAGAAAACTTGATGATGCTCTTTGGGCTTATAGAACGGCCTACAAAACACCGATCGGGATGTCTCCATACCGGTTAGTGTTCGGGAAGGCATGCCATCTTCCGGTAGAACTTGAGCATAAGGCCATGTGGGCTTTGAAGAAGTTGAACCTTAAATGAGATGTCACGGCAAATCTAAGGATGTCACAATTGAATGAGCTTGATGAATTCTGGTATCATGCCTATACAAGCTCATCTCATTATAAAGAGACGATGAAGTACCTCTATGATAAGTACATCCACAACAAGGAATTTAAAGAAGGTGATCTTGTGCTATTGTTCAATTCCCGGTTACGGATATTTTCAGGCAAGTTGAAGTCAAAATGGAGTGGCCCCTTTGAAGTGGTGAATATAACCCTCTTTGGTGCTCTAGATTTGAAGAATAAGAATGATGAGGTGTTTAGAGTCAATGGGCACCGAGTTAAACATTATCTTGGCAAGGTTGATGATGGCCACATTGTGGCGGTTCTTCATTTCAAATGATTGGTAATCTGCGTCGTGCCGCGGTGTTAAATCAGGCGCTTCTTGGGAGGCAAGCCATGTACCTTGTTCTTTTTCTTTTTCTTATTTTTCTTCTTTGTTAGATAGCTTTGTTTTGTGAGAACTAGTTTTGAAGTGTATGCAGGAATGGGTGTGCATTGCAGGGACTGTGCAAGAAAAATTGGCTAAGTGTCACAAAAGTGCGGACCGCACCAAAATTATGCGGACCGCATAATCACTCTGCGGCCGCACAGTTCTGTGTGCGGTCGCACAACTGGAAGATCAAAAATGCATGGTCTCTGAAGTTTGACCTGTCAAATTTCTTTAACAATTTGCGGCAGCACTCACTCTTGTGCGGACCGCAAAAATTCTTCCAAGGTACAGGTAAGGAGTGCAGACCGCACTCAAAATTGTGCGGCCGCACTCAGGTAAGTTCTGGGCCTGACGGGTCAACCTATAAATAGGGCTTTTCATAACTTTTCACACTTTACACTCTCTGAAATCTCAAGCCCTAAGCAAGCACAGTGCATACCCCATTAGCTCTAAATCTTCTCTCATTTCATCAATCCATCTTAGATTTATGTTCTTTCTTCTTAATTTGTGTTCTTGTTTTCTTTGCTTAGTTTAGCTATTTTTAGGCCTATAAATGTCAAATGTGCTTAATATGTGCTTCAAAATCATGTGGGTAGCCTCGTATGTGTTAATTAGGGACTGGGTAAACCACTAAGCTTGTCAATTTGTGTAAACCATGTCTAAATTGTGAAATATTACATGAACCTTAGTTTACTGCCCGTGAAATTCAAATTGTGCAGCCACACACATTTTTGTGTGGTCCGCAGTCCTTTAACTTAAGGCTTCTGTGTGCTTGAATTGTGCGGACCGCACTCAAAAATATGCGGTCCGCAGTGAAATTGTGCGGTCCGCACTGATGAATGATCAGAGAACCCAGTATTCTGAACCTGGGGTTGTGCGATCCACACTTTTGGTTGTGCAGCCGCACTCACTTTTGTGCAGTCCACACTTGGCAGTGTGGCCGCACTCATTTTTGTGCGGTCCGCACTGCCTCTTCTATTTTTTCACAACTGGCCTGCAACTGTCATGCATATATCTGTGTCCTATGAACCTGAACTCTAACTGATTCTTATTGTTATGAATTGCAGATGATGGTTAGCTCATGTGGTAGAGGAGATTCATCAAAAGGGAGGGCAAAACCCTCCCGAGGCCGAGGCCGAGGCAAGAGTAACCTACCACTTGCCATTCAGAGGACCATAGGCAAGAAACCAACTGCCAACAGAGTTCCTGAACCCTCCGAGACCAGTGAGTATCTCCCATCTGGGGAAGCTTCTGAGGGTAACTCCATGCAAGCACAGCCAGAAGCCTAATCACAACAAGTCTCGGGTAGATTCCACTTGGTAGATGAGTTATCTTCCGCTGCTAGTTCTTCTAAAGGTTCGGAAGAGGGTAGCCCAGATTCTGAGCCATCTTCCTCACATGCCCCGGCTGCACCAATCAATGTTGATGATGATGATGATGATGTCCCGGATGATAATAGATGGGGTGATGCTACATTGGGGGTTTAGAGAGGTTGAGGAGAAATAAGATGTGGGAAGACAAATTTATCAGCTTGACTGCCTTCAACAGATTTAGACAGTGGTGGCCCCAGAGATCGCTCACTCTTGAGCGATAATTCTTGATGAAGGATTTTGACAAGCACAACCCAAATGTCCTCGGACAGTTCCAGGAGAGAAAAGGATGGAAATGGTTCACCCAAAGCGTCCTGGATGCAAATGAGTACTTGGTTAAAGCATTTTATGCCAATTTGGCTCACATTAAGAAGGGTACCAAGGTGACGAAAGTGCGAAATCTGAAAATCCGGTTCGACTCATGTGCTTTGAACTCTTATGTGGGATTTGAAGAAGTGGAGGCAGTACAATACTTGGGAAAGCTGGCTATGGGTGATGCAGCTCGCCCGTGGCTAGCTGAGATTTTGGCTATTCGAGGATCAACACCTCTGTGGCTTACAATAGGGGTTACCATAGTTCGGGCCACCCTAAATTTTGAAGCAAAAGGGTGGCAAACATTTGTGTGCAGTTGCATTGATCTGTATCTAAATGAGAACAACCTCCCACTTCCCCGTGCAGTCCTGGTGGCTTCGATTATGGCTGGGTATCCGATTAATATTGGTGCCATAATGTCCACCAACATCACATTAGCTATCCAGAAAGATAAGAGATCATACCCGTACCCGAACTTCCTCACAGAATACTTCAAAGATCAAAAGGTGGAGCCGAGGCAACATGATACAGAAGTAAAGGCCAAGAAGCCTTTCTCATGGTACCACCTGCAGGGTGCTGACAACCCGAAGTTCAAGGGTAAGGCAACTACGTCCGCTGGCCAGTCTGAGGAGCCAGCAGTAGTAGTTACTAATTCAGCTGCTGAGCCTTCCATAGCAGCCGGTCCTTCCACCGGGACAACAGCCATGCTACCACTGTCGTCTTCTAGACCACCAGCTTCATTATCAGTGCCATTATCAGTTCCAACTTCATCCACTTATCCACAGACTGCACTGCGAGTCTCCCAGACATTGGCGAGTCTGAACAACTGGATGCAGGCAGCTACTTCAAAGCTGTCTGACATATCCAGCGATGTTGCAGCACGGTCAACAGCCCCAGTAGCACCACAGGTACCTCTGTTAGTGGAGGAAATATTGAAGAAGATTCTGGACAAATAGAAGACCATTATGGAGACTCTAGTGGTGCATGGGGAGGTCATTGAGGAGTTGGGAAAGCAAACAAAGAAGATGCGGAAGTCTCAGGCATCGAAGAGGTCAATGGAAAAGTTGAGAAAAGTGGTTGCCAAAATTGCATCTGCCGGAGATCTACCACTGGACTTACTTATGGAGGGAGCACCTTCAGACCCAGCAGCACAGGCAGCACCAGCAGTACTAGAGGCATCACATATAGCAGCTGGCCAGTCTGAGGAGCCGGTTGCGACTGCCCACACCGCTGAGGAGATGATCCAGATGCTCAACAACCCTGTTGTCCCTCAGCCAGGTGATGATGAGATACAGCTTAGAGGAGACAGAGGGTGTTGCAGATCCCATATAGACTGAGACCACATAAGGAGTTCTCTTAACTCTCTACCATTCCCTGTTCTTATTTTTGTTAAGCATTGGGGACAATGCTTATTTTTATTCGGGGGGTGGTCTATTTTGATTGATTGACATTGGCATGTGGCCTGTAATAACTCTTATACTATTTTTTTCCTTTATCTTTATTTTCTCTTTGGTATGTATATATTCTCCCTCTTCGTTTGATGTATATATTCAGTCTCTCTTATGTATATATTCATTTTACTTCGGTTGGTATATTCATTTATCTTTCTTTCTGTAGTTTATTTCGTAGTTTCTTTACTTTGTCTTTCTTAGTAATATAACTTCTTATTTACTTTAGTAGTTTCGTTTTGATTTGTTAGCTTCTTTTTTAAGTTTGAGTGATCAATAAGCCTTTGGTTTTCTTAATGCCACGGTTCTTTCCAAAGGTGGATTTTGTGTGAACCGGGTGGCTCTTCCCAACGATGGATGGCGTGACAACCTTATTAAGGTATTGAGTCCGTTTTCTTTTATGTTTAGGCAAATATAGTAATAATGAATAAAAGGGTCTCAAGCATGCTTCACTTGGTACCAACACATTTACCTCCGACCGTATGGTTAAAAACAAAGTTGTTGGCATCAAATAGCTCTAGTTGTGACCTTTTGACTCTTGCATTGACTTAAACAGTCATCGAGTAGTTCAGTCGAGCCATTTGTGATTCTCAATCTTAACTAGGGTTGTTGTGGGCCCTCGACTCCGTCCTCTTTATCAATCCAGCAGCGTGAAAGGGGAGGTATTGAATTGCAAGTCCAAGTTCCCATGCTAATAGTCTAGAACTTGCCCCGAATGTTTTTCTGGCAAAATTCTAAGTGTAGCTTGGCTTGAGAAATTATTGTAGGCTCTTCTTGATCCGATTTGAATTTGAAATCTTCCATATCCTACCAATGTGATATCCCTAGTCAACCCATTTGAGCCTAAGCCTTTTTTTATTCTTTGAATAACCACGTTACAAGCCTTTATCCGTTTTGTAATGACCCTCTCTTGGCACCTGATTTTTCCTTAGCATTCTTGAGAAACAATTGGCAAAAACATAAGTTTGGGGGAGATACGAGGTGTTTGAAAGTGATAAAAGGTACAAAGAAGAGAAAGAAAGGAAGAAAAGGGAAGGCAAATAAAAGAAAGAAACAACAAAAAGAAAAATACCAAAAAGAAAGTGAATAAGGTAGAAAGTTGAAGGGATTCAAAGAAAAAAATGATGAAAGGCATGTAGTAAATAGAAAAGGAGAAAAATGAATGGCATGACCAAGAAAGCGTGACATTACGTCTCTCTAGTTCCCCCGAGGAAAAAGGAATTGACTCAAAGAGTCGACAAAGTATGAGCAAAAAAGAAAGAAGAGAAAATAGAGTGCTTAAGGAAATATGAAACCAATCTATTCCAACAAGTCCTACCTTAGTCCAAAAGCCTTCATTACATCCCGCAAAAGCCCTACATGATTTCAAGTTGAGTGAGCTTACATTAGTGATGATTTACATATGGGGCAAGTTTATGGTACTTAGAGCCGGACTTGTGACATTCTTTTGAGAGAGATGAGTGAAGTTTTCACAATCCTTGCATCGAGTGTTACATTCTAAAGTGAAATACGCTAATGGAGAGTAGAGGAGGAGAAGTTTGGGATCCATAATGACCTACGTGAAAGAGCGAGCTTCCTTAATGAATAAAGTTAACTCTTGATGCTCTAGTGTCACATTAGAACTATTGTACTCAAAAAGTCAAATTATTGCATTGTTGATAATTCATACGTGTTGTGGGTAATTGTTGGTCCCAATTGATGTGTGATTGTTTCACCTTAGGCCAGCTGAAATATCTCTTTTTCTATTGGAGGTGGGAATTGCCTTAATTGCTTGAGGACAAGTAAAAGCTTAAGTTTGGGGGAGTTGATAAGTAGGGATTTTGACCGCTTTCTCTCTTTTACTTGCGTTTTAGCTCAAACATGCTTAAAGGTATTCCTGGGAACTAATAAAATGTGCTTCGTGCAGGAATATTGGGAGACGAGCCAAAGAAGTCAAAATCAACTCATAAAGGAGTCAAAAATGGACAAGGACCAAAACAAGGCAAAAAGGCCTACAATGCGGTCGCAGAATAATGAAACATCACTGTCAGATGTCCTTCAGAGTATGCGGACCGCACAATTATTGTGCGGCCGCAGAAGAGGAGATTTAGAGAGTTAGTTTTTGGGCAGGCTGAAGATATGTGGACCACACCATAATTGTGAGGCCGCAAGATGACAAGTGCGGCCGCACTCATAATTGTGCGGTCCGCAAAAGAGAAGAATCAAAGAGACAAGTTCCAGTCCAAGTTCAAGTGTGCGGCCGCACTCAGAATTGTGCGGTCTGCACAATCAAATGAAGTGCGGCCGCATCCCACTTTTATGCGACCGCAGAAGGCCCAGTTGACCAGTCAAGCTCAAAGTGCGGACCACACACAGAATTGTGCGGCTGCACAACCTCCCCAGGGGCATTTTTGTTAGATATGTTTAGCTTAGTATAAATAGATGTTTTTGTCATTTTTAGAGCAAGTTTTGTTTTGGGAGAGCACCTGAGCCATTTTTCTTTACTGTTTTGAGTAATATTGTACTAGATTAGCTTCTAAACATTAGATTTTCTTTCCCTATTCAATTATTATGCATTCTATCTTAATTCCTTATTGTATTTCTTCATTTTGCATGAGTAGCTAAATTTCTAGCTAGTGTTGTGGCCCAACCCTAGTGTGGGTACTTAATGGATGTTTGATTTAGGACTTGTTTGTGATTGAGTTAGTGATATTTAGCCTAGTTCTTGCTTGAATTCAAGAATTAATGGTTGCAAATATTGATTCATGCTTAATTGACTTAGTTTCTACTTGAGAAAGAGAGACTAAGTCTAGGAAAACATGACTAACAAGAAATTGGGGTAAACTCAAGAAATTGATAGCTCGATTAAAGGGGTTGAATCTAGAGATAGTAAGAACCGACTTGAGCATTTATCACTTGTTTTGTGCAATACCCATTTGGGCTTGAGAAAGCCAAACTGGAAACAATCACTCAAACTACCGATAGGTATAAAGTGGGTAATTGTGTATGATTGCTATATTACAACCCCGACCAATCAAACTTTCCCTAAAGTTTACAACCCATTAGGTAACCACCTAGGTGAAAGTCACGACCCTAGATCTTTTATCATTTGGAAAACAACCAAAACCAAAAATATTGTCTTTAGTTTTATAATTGCAATTAATAGTTTAAAGTAGAAGTAGAAACAACAAACAAGAA
This sequence comes from Nicotiana otophora, assembly GCA_000715115.1. NCBI lineage: Eukaryota > Viridiplantae > Streptophyta > Magnoliopsida > Solanales > Solanaceae > Nicotiana > Nicotiana otophora. Next base: position 99,772 of record AWOL01S0001842.1, on the reverse strand, counting down.
TGTGGAAGTGCAATCTAAGGCATATCATACAATTACACTAAATATCTACCTAATCCCAATTCTAACTCCCTGAGGATTCGACCCAGACTTGTGTTGGGTTTTATTATTGCTTCGACCGCCTCACTACCAATATTTGTAGTGTGAGTTTGGGCGACATCAGTTTGGCAGGATATTACAGTCGATTCATAGAGGGTTTCTCATCTATTGCTGCACCTATGACCAGATTGACATAGAAGGGGGCTCCGTTCAGGTGGAACGAGGAGTGTGAGGAGAGCTTTCCAAAGCTCAAAACTACTGTCACGACCCGAAATTCCCACCTTAGGGACCGTGATGGAGCCTAACATTTCATTTGCTAGTCAAGTCAACGTTAGAATAATCTTAAGCATTTTTAAACAATTTAAATCAAAACGGAAGTCAATTACTGAAATAAAGTGCGAAAGACCATAACTACCAAATCATCAAAATACATCCCCGAATCTGGTGTCATAAGTACACGAGATTCTAGAATAATACAAACAAGGGTCTGAATAAAATAAAGCTGTCTGAAAGAAAGCACACAGCTAAAATAAGTAGAAGGGGATTTCAGAACTGCGGATGAAGTGCAGTTATACCTCAAGTCTCCTCTGAGTAGCTGAATCCGAGCAAGTCTATGGTACGCCGCTGGGACCAACTCCAAAATCTACACAAGAATTGCCGAGTGTAGTATGAGCACAACCGACCCCATATACTTTGTAAGTGCCGAGCCTAACCTCGATAAAATAGTGACGAGGCTAAGGCAGGTCACTTATATTAACATGTACGCAATAATAATAATAACTACAATAATAGAAATAAAACAGGTAACTTATTTCAACAGTTGAAGCCAACTCGGCAGTCATAACCAATTATTATTTCCATCAATTTCCGTTGCGGCGTGCAACCCACTCCAACAATATAATTCTTCAATACATTTCCGTTGCGACGTGCAACCCGCTCCAACAATATAAACTTAAAATATAATATATTGCGGCGTGCAACCCGATCCCTTAATATATTCCTTTGTATTTCCATTGCGGCGTGCAACCCGCTCCAACAATATAATTTAACAACTCTTAAATATAATAAAAATACTCCCATAAATACCACATTCAGCAAGAAATTATTAGGCAACAAAGCACGCAATATTTATAAATTATTTAGGAAACAAGTAATGACAAGTAGCAATTAATTGTGAAAATCATGGAGAAAATAGGTAATTTCATATTTAATATGCTAAATGCCAAGTAGCAATTAAAACACATAAAGCAAATAAGCATGTAACAATTATTGCATAAATTCAAGAATTAATATTTGACAAGGAATATGAGAGAAATAATTATTATAACAATTAATTCATGTCTTAAGATAATTTATGATTTTTAAATAATTATGCAAATTATTAATTGACAAAGTATAGGCACTCGTCACCTTGCCTATACATCGTTACACATGAAATTCACGTAACAAATAATTCAAGGGTTCTATTCCCTCAAGTCAAGGTTAACCACGACACTTACCTCGCTTTGCAACCAAATTTAAGATTCCAATAAACCTTTGCCTCGCGAATTCGTGTCAAAAATCCTCAAATCTAGTCATAAGCAATTCAATATACTAAATACAAATCGTAGGAATTGATTCCATATGAATTTACTAATTTTCTGAATTAAAATCAGAAATTCATTTTAAAAATCAACAGTGGGACCCACATCTCGAATCCTAGAAAAACTCATAAAAACGGAACACCTGTTCCGATACGAGTTCAACCATACAAAAATTATCGAATTCCGACATCGGATTGACTTTCTAATCTTCATTTTATATTTTTAGAAGATTTTATAAAAATTCCAATTTCTTCCATCTAAATCCAAAATAAACGATGAATATTGACATGGATTTATGAAATGTAATCACTTTCGGATATAGAATACTTACCCAAGTCGAAATCGTGAAAATCCCTTTGAAATCGCCCAAATCCGAGACTCAAAACTCAAAAGTGAGTAAAAATAGTTAACTTCCAATTTTATGGGTTCTGCCCAGGCTTTTTCGCATCTGCGGACACATAACCGTATCTGCGGTTCTGCTTTTGAGAAGATTGGGGTCGCTTCTGTGGACTGGCTCGCTTCTGCGGACGCGTTTCTGCGAAGAAGTGCCCGCTTCTGCGACAAGGTTGCCCCTTCCCCTTTTCCGCTTTTGCGATGCCCCGTCCGCTTCTGCGAGGCCAGGCTCGCTTCTGCGAGCTCGCACCTGCGGTCTAAAATCCGCAAGTGCGATTACACTAGAAGGCCAAAATTTCAGATTTTCCTTAAGTCTAAATGTTGATCCGTTAACCATTTGGAATCCACCTGAGGCCTCCGGGACCTCAACCAAATACACCAACAAGTCCAAAAACATCATACGAACTTATTCGAAACCTCAAATCACATCAAACAATGCTAAAATCATGAATCATACCCCAATTCAAGCTTAAGGAACTTAAGAATTTTTAACTTCTACATTCGATGCCGAAACGTATCAAATCAAGTCCGATTGACCTCAAATTTTGTACACAAGTCATAAATGACATAACAGACCTATTCAAATTTCTAGAATCAGATTCCGACCCCGTATCAAAAAGTTAAATCCGTGGTTAAACTTTGAAAATCTTTAGCCTTTAAATTTCTAGCTTCCGTTAAATGGCCATAACTTGAGCTAGGGATGTCCAAATTAAATTCCGGGCATACGCCCAAGTCCCAAATAACGATAAGGACTTATCGGAACTGTCAAAATGTTGATCCGGGTCTGTTTGCGTAAAACGTTGATGAAAGTCAACATAAGTGAGTTTTAAAGCTCTATTTCACATTCTAATCAATTTTTCATATAAAATCTTTTCGGAAAATTATACGGACTACGCACGCAAGTCGCGAAATGATGAACAGTGCTATTTGAGGTCTCAGAATATAGAAATAATTATTAAATTTAAAGATAACCTTTTGGGTCATCACAACTGCCTTGACTACAACCCAGTGTTGGTGTTGCCTACAGGTTCATGGTCTTATATTGTGTACTGTGATACGTCGTATATTGGTATTGGCACGGTGTTGATGCAGGACGGTAGGGTGATTGCCAATGTATCTAGACAACTGAAGGTGCATGAAAAGAACTATCATGTCCACAACCTTAAGTTAGCAGCTATTGTTCATGCCTTGAAGATTTTGCGGCACTATTTGTACGGTGTCCCTTGTAAGGTCTATACCGATCACCGGAGTCTACAACATCTATTCAAGTAGAAAGATCTTAACTTTCGACAGTGGGGGTGGTTAGAGTTGCTTAAGGATTATGATATCACCATTCTATATCATCCCGGGAAGGCCAATGTAATGGCCGACACCTTGAGTCGTAAGGCAAAGAGCTTGGGCAGTTTAGCATATCTACCGGTAGCAGAGAGGCCATAAGCCTTGGATGTTCAGGCCTTGGCCAACCAGTTTGTTAGATTGGATATTTCTGGGAAGAGTCGAATTTTGGCTTGTGTGGTTTCTCGGTCTTCACTATATGATCGCATCAGAGAGCGTCAGTATGACGACCCCCATCTGCTTGTCCTGAAGGACACGGTTCAGCACGGCGATGCCAAGGTGTTCACTATTGGGGATAACGGTGTATTACGGATGCATGGCAGGCTATGTGTGACCAGTGTGGATGGTTTGCATGAGTTGATTCTCTAGGAGGCTCACAGTTCGTGGTACTCCATTCATCTGGGTGCCTCGAAGATTTATCAGGACTTAAGGCAGCACTACTGGTGGATGAGAATAAAGAAGGACATAGTGGAGCATGTATCTCGGTGCCTAAATTGCTAGTAGGTGAAGTATGAGCATCAGCGGCCAGATGGATTGCTCTAGAAGCTAGAAATTCCAGACTGGAAATGGGAGGGGGTTACTATGGATTTTGTTGTTGGGCTCCCACGGACTCAGAGAAAGTTCGATGCAGTATGGGTGATTGTAGATAGGTTGACCAAGTCAGGTCATTTCATTCCAGTGGTGACGACTTATTCCTCAGAGTAGATGGCTAAGATTTATATCCGTGAGATTTTCAGACTTCATGGTGTGCTGATATCCATCATCTCTGACCGGGGTATGCACTTTACATCGCAGTTCTGGAGAGCCGTACAACATGAGTTAGGCACACGGGTAGAGTTAAGTACAGCCTTTCACCCTCAGATAGACGGACAGTCCGAGCGCACTATTCAGATACTTGAGGATATGCTTCGTGCGTGTGTGATAGAGTTTGGGGGTTCTTGGGATCAGTTCTTGTCACTTGCGGAGTTTGCCTACAACAACAGCTACCAATCGAGCATTCAGATGGCTCTGTATGAGGCTTTGTATGGTAGACGGTGTCGGTCTCCAGTGGGTTGGTTTAAGCCAGGTGAGACTGGGCTAATAGGTACAGACTTGGTTCAGGATGATTTGAAAAAGGTTAAATTGATTCAAGATCGACTTCGTACAGCCCAATCCAGACAGAAGAGTTATGCAGATCGTACGCCCATGAAGGGTGTTATGAGGTTCGAAAAGAAGGGCAAGCTAAGCCCCAAGTATATCGGGCCTTTTGAGATTCTTAAGAGGATTAGAGAGGTGGCCTACAGACTTGCACTACCACCCAGTGTAGCTGCAGTTCATCCAGTATTCCACGTTTCTATGCTCCGGATATATCACGGTAATTCGTCTCATGTGTTAAACTTTAACTCAGTCTAATTGGACACGGATTTGTCTTATGTTGAGGAGCCAGTGGCCATTTTGGACAGGCAGGTTTAGAAGTTGATGTTGAAGAACATTGCTTCAGTGAAGGTTCAGTGGAGGGGTCAACCAGTCGAGGAGGCGACTTGGGATACTGAACATAATATGCGTAGCCGTTATACTTATCTTTTCACCACTTCAGTTATGTCTCTATACTCGTCCGAGGACGAACATTTGTTTCAGGAAGGGGAGGATGTAATGCCCCGGCCGGTTGTTTTGAGTATCTTAGCCCCGATTCCCTAGTTTATGATTCCTTTATGCTATAATGTGGTTATGTAACTTGCCAGAATGTTTGGTTTTGGTTTCGGGTGAGTTTCGGAGTGAAATGGGACACATAGTTCCTAAGTTAGAGGTTTAGGTTGTTAAAGTTGACTGTAGTTAGACTTGTGTGAAGATGACTCTCGAATGGAGTTTTTATTGTTACAATAGATCTGCATGGTGATTTTGGTCTTAGGAGCATGTCTGGATGTTGATTTGGAGGCTCATAGGTCGTTTCGGCATGAATTGGCGAAAGTTGAAAAATAGAAGATTTTGGAAAGTTTGACCGGGAGTTAAACTTTATTGATATCGGGGTCTAATTTTGATTCTGGAAGTTGGAATAAGTCTGTAATGTCAATTCTTACTTGTATGCGAATTTTGAAGTCAATCGGAGTTGATTTGGTATGAATCGGCATCGATTTCGAAATTTGGAAGTTCATAGTTCATAGGCTTGAATTTGGGTTACGATTTGTAGAATTTACGTTGTTTGATGTGATTTTAGGCCCCGATTAGGTCCGTTATGTGTTTTGGAATTTTTTGGTATATTCGGACGAGGTCCCGTGATCCTCGGGTGTGAATCGGATTGAAATCGGATCATTGTTGGACTTAGTGTTTTGCTGGAGTGCTGCTGTTCTCGTGTCATCGCACCTGCAGAGGGTTTGGCCGCAGGGGCGCCATGGTGATCGCAGAAGCGGAGGAGCCCAGCCCAGGCGTGGGTTCGCAGGCGCGGACGCCTGGGCGCAGATGCACTTCTGCAGGCGCGGGCTTCTCTTCTGCAGAAGTTTAATTGGGAAGGCCTTGTGTACGACCGCAGGTGCAGTCTAGTCTCCGCAGAATTGGGCTCGCAGGTGCGAGAAATTTGTTCGCAGAAGTAGAATTTCTTGACCTTAAGTGGAATCCGCCCCTGCGATATGTTTCCTGCAGGTGCGGCTTCGCAGAAGCGACACAAAGGCTGTAGAAGCGAGGATCACTGGGCAAAAAAGTCTTGTTCGAGGGTTAATCTTCATAATCCATTTTTGGACTTAGAGAGCTCGATGGGAGGTGATTTTTCGAGGGTTTTTAAGAGAGATCATTTGGGTAAGGAATCTTAACTCGGTTTTGGTTAATTTACAAGAATCTATTGTTAATTTCTTGATTAAATTAGTGGTTTGAGTTGGAAATTTGGGGAAAATGGAAGAAACTTCTTAGATTAAACTTTTGAGTTTTGAAAGGCAAATTGAGGTCAGATCTGAGTAATTCTTGTATTGTTGGACTCAATATCAAATGGGTGTTCGGATTTTATAATTTTGGTTGGGTTACGAGGCGCGGGCCAGGTTGGCGTTTTGGGTAGACTCGGTAATTCTTCACAAAAATCATAATTTCATTGTTTGATTTAGTTTCCTATAGTTATATTTACAGAATGAAATTGTTTTGGCTAGATTCAAGTTGTTCGGAGTTGGATAATCGAGTGAAAGGCCTTCTAGTTGATTGATTTAATATGGTTTGAGGTAAGTGACTTGTCTAACCTTGTATGGGGGAATTAACCTCTAGGATTGGTATGTTTGTGATAATTATGATGTGTAAAAGCCGTGTACGTAAGGTGGCAAGTGTGTACACGGGCTAAATATGGAAATTACCGATTTTTAACTATGTAGATCCCTTTCATGCCTAAATTGAGTTATCTTCACATGTTATAGTCATCTTTTGTTGTCTAATTTCACATGTCTACCTGTCTTATCTCTTATTTGCTAACTACTCTACTTTAGTTGAAGTTCTTGTTTCCTTTATTTTGTATTCATCATTAACTGTCGAATTCTTTACTTGAACTTTGCAATTCTTGGAATATCTTGTTGTTGAAATTGGTATTGAGTTGCAAGGGGCCCGATTTCTATTGAGGCAAAGTGTTAAGCTGTGAAACATCATTCTATTGAGTTATTCTTCGGGTTGTTATTATTGAGACTTTGTGTACATTGTGGTTGAGCAGTGTGCTCTTTATTGTGAGATTCTGTTATTGTTTGGTTTCTCTGGCAAATTATGATACTGGGCACTTAGGTGCGATTTGTGATACGCTGTAATATTGATACAAATGCGATGGTATAAGATCTAGGTGTTGAAATGCATGTGGTGATATAAGGTGGGCTTGATACGCATGGCTAGTAGGCGAACTACTAGAAGCCATGCGATGTGATGAGGTGGGCTAAAACGCGAGATGGTATTTCAGGAAAAATGATTTTTAAAACTAATTATAAAGGCTCCCGCGGTGATATAAAGAAAGACTATGAGTTATTTTTTTGACTTGGGACTACGAGGCGATACCTCGGTAGTGGCCCTTGTTGATCTTTCTCTATTTGTTGAACTTGTCTTTGGTTGTTGTTTCCTTAATAGGTAAATCCTTGTTTCCTTCTGTGTTGTATAATCTGCCTTTATTCTGTATAGTTAACTTTTGGTAAACTCCTTATTTGTTTCATTTCCATTATCATTATCATTATATTGTTATCTCTTTTGTCCCGTTTCTTATTATTTCTAGTGGGGCCTTGATCTGACCTCGTCACTACTCTACCGAGGTTAGGCTTGGCACTTACTGGGTATCGTTATGGTATACTCATGCTACGCTTCTGCACATCTTTTTGTGCAGATCCAGGTACTTCCTATCAGTTCTGACACTAGTGAGATGAGTCACATTTGGAGACTTCATGGTACACCTGCCCGCATCCGCAGGCCTCAGAGTCCCCTTCTATCCCTTTTTATATTTTTCCTCCTTACTAGACACAGTTATATATGAATGATTTTGGTATTGTCAAAGAGCTCGTGACCTGTATTACGCCGGGTTTTAGGCTATTGTATACACCCTGAGTTGTAGAGATTTCCCTTTTATGTATGTTGTTGAGTTTGAATTTTTAAATTACTGTTTTATTCACTTTCGCATGTTTGCTATGTTTACCTAGTCTTAGAGATTAGGTGCCGTCACGATATCCTACAGAGAAAAATTGGGGTCGTGACACTAATTCTATACAAATTAGTGTTAATTGAGTATCCTTAGTTGTAGCCGTTTAATTTGGTAATGGAATCCCACATATTCAGTAATCTCCCTCCCCTCTTCGTCACTCTCTCTATCTCTCTCATTTCATTCTTGTGCCTATTTTTCATCTTTAGATCTTCTATGATTCTATTTTCTTTTCTCATCTCCTTTTTTTTTCTTCTTCAGAGAATTCAATAATGGATTTGACGTCGTCTCCTATTACCAACGAACCAGTCCTTGTCCGCTGCCTCACCAGATATTGACTATCATAAAAAAGTTTCAAAGCTTTGATTTTGAATTCGAATTTTTAATTGTTTTTTTATGGTTGTTGCAAACGATCAGGAATACCCTAATTGAGAGTTTATATCTCAATTTTGAGGGTACTTGGGGAATATTAGAGTTGATTTTGGATGAATTTTCAGACTAAAATTCGAAGAGGAAGAAGATATATTATAGTTATATAAAATTTGTAGGAAAACTGTATTTAATTATATTCTGTTGTAGTTGTATTTTCTTGCGTGAATATCGAATGAAAGTTGTAAATAAAGTGTATATTATATAAAAATTGTATTTAAGTTATAAATACTCTCTTTTACATAAAGTTGTATTTATGTATCAAAATTGTATTAAAGATGTACTATAGTTGTATGAAATTTGTATGAAAGTTGTATTGTGTTATAGTTGTATTATTTTTTGTATGAATATTTTATGAAAGTTGAATACATGTATCAAAATTGTACTAAAGTTATATTATAGTTTGCGAAAGTTATTTTAAATTGTATGATATTGTAGTTATATTAAATTTGTATCAATATTGTATGAAAGTTATAAATAAGTTTCATTATCCAATCTCAGTACGTGAATAAATTTCATGTTACCGGAGAAAACGATCCAAAATTGGGAATAATTTTTCAATCATCACGATTTCGTTTGAATCGCTGAATTTGTTTTCCTGATTTAGAGGATACTTCACGATCTACAACTCAATGGTATCAATTAAAATATGTGGCATAAATTGAAATATATGGCCTTTTGTAAAAATCGATGGCAACAATATGTGGCATAAATTGGCAGCAAATTAAAAGAAGAGGAAGGCGATAGAAGAAGAGGGAGAAGGGAGAGGAGAGAAAAAAGAAAAAGGTATAATTGTATTCCTTAATTGAAGGCACTAATCTTGGTTTGGGAGCCTTTTAAGATGAAATATATATGAATTGTAAATAATATATAGTCATAGCGGGCAAATAACAAACTTTAGAAAAATTTGGTAAATAAGTTTGAATTATGGTATAGGAACGAAAAAATTCCCTCAAGATAATCTTAAGATGGTGTGATATTATTCGGTTTGGGCCACGATTTTTTCCCAAAAGGCTCACACCATTAAAAGATTTCTAAACTTTATATTTAGGCTCTCAATCTTTTCATTACAAATGTGAAACTTAGTTGGCACATATCACATTTTTAGTGGAGAAAGTGCTACAAAGGATATGGTTAAGGAAAAATGTTTGCAACTTTACAAAGTTCAATAGACATTCAATTTATTAGGGGGGTTCAATGGTTCAGTTCGGGCTGGTTATTTTATAAAATTTATATCATACCAATTTTTTCGGTTACCCTATTTTATATAACAAAAATTAGACTTTTCGAAACCGTCTTGATCATCTCGGTTTCTCTTCGGTGTCGGTACGGTTCTGTTAATTTTCGATAATTTTCTTAAAATGTTATGTAAGAGTTGCTAATAGTAGAAGTTAGAGCACGATAAGATACGTACTTACTTAGAAATTCGGCAAAACTCTCTAGATATTTTTACAATTTAAAAGACAATGAATCAAATGAATATCAAAGATAGCCAGAATAGAAATTCATTTCACTATTCTACTACAACATAAGAGAAATTAAGCAAAGGCAAAACAAATATAGATCACGAATTGGAATATATTAATCAAGATTGGACTCAAGATCGAATAGAGTCTATTAGAAGATTAAGTATCAAATATGAAAAATCTAAATAATATGAGAGGAAAGATATTCAATACTTATGATTTGCCACTCAAGATCGCTGGAATACCTATGGCATGCTACTCAAGATGCTAGCTAGAACTAATTTAGTTTCAATAGGATTATCATAATAGATTTGAGAGTTGAGACTTTGAGTTTAAATTACTTTTTGGCCATAAACATTTCCATAATCACAAAAGCCATGGAAAAAAATTAACTTTTTATTATTTTAAAACTTAATATATAAAATATAATTTTTTTATATAAAATTATTAGGTACAGTTCGATATTTTTTCAATTTATTTTTGTAAAATTAAAAACATATCTTAATTATCGGTACGTTATAAATTTGTATAAAAATCTATAATTTTATTAAAATAAACCTAATAATTGGTTCTGTACGGGTTGGATTTGTCGATTCTGTAGATATCCATGGACTCCCCTACAATTTACCCATCCATAGAAGTAGTCAAATCGAATTCCTAGGTCACTGTCCACACCTTTAACGAATCCTTTCCACGCTTTTTGTTGTCCTCTCCATAGCAATCCGCTATATTTAGTTCATTCATATTGATCTACCTAGCTAGTCCAACAGTAAATTAATACAAACAAAAATAATCTAGGTAGAAAAAAGTTATTGAAGCGTAAAGGAAATGAAATATTAAATTTTGGAAAGGCCCCTAACAAATGGCTATGAACTTGTTTTAATTCCTCGTTCATTGGTAAACTAATACGAAATAAAATGATCTAGGAAGAAAAATGGAAGTGCAAGAAAACGAAATATTAATTTCTGGAAAGGCCACTGACAAATGTTTACCAACTTGACTATATTTTAATGAGCTACGAGAAGTCATCCTAGAGTTGTTAAATTGCTGGTGCATTCAAAATAAGATGTTGAAATACTTGGTTTTAGTAATTTAGGAATCGTATGTTCACACTCACCTGTATCAGTTGACCTAGTCCTTTCCCTCTCCATTACTTCACATGTTCTCAAGTCTTCAATTATTGTGCTATAAAATAGTGCCACCAGCAATTTGTTATTATTATCAAAGGACTGGCAATGTGAAAGGAAGCTCGCCATGTCTACCGGCCAGATCCAGTTCTAGCGGTAAGTAAACTTAATATAATTGCAAATAATTCCATTTAGAAATAATCAATCGTCGACTTGGCTCAATTAATTAAGCCAAAGTCTTTTTATAATCAAGTCATTCCCGTCATAGCGCTGCGGGGTCGTGGAGGATTCAACCAATAGCCGGCCCCAAGTATACAGTGATAATTAATGGCACTTCTGTATAGGTCAAAATCTACCGCCGAGCATTTAGGGCGAGGTAGTACAGAGGGAAGAGTCAATCGAGGTCGATAAAAAACGGCGAAGCTCGTGATCAGGATGTTAACAATGGCCGAGATCGAGCACCGTGGAAAGGATTATAACGACTAATTTTTAGAATAGTATAATGGATGAAATAAAGAATATTCTGGGCACATGTACTATGAACTATTAGGGTTTTTTAAGACACGTCCCATATAAAGAGGAAAAAAGATAAGGAAAGGGGGTATGTGATATTCACCAGATAAGAACCGACTTCTGATAAAGATTCGTTCTCTTGTAAAAGATACAAAGATTACCTTTTCATCAAGATTCTTGTTCATATTATTTCACACTTTTCCATCAGATCCGTGAATAGTTCGAACATTCTAGGATGTATTTGTCACTCATCATTGTCATGAAGAATAATCATCTAGTTCATTCATTATTGGGTAAATCATTTCTCCTATTTACTTAAATATCATTTATCGTTATTTATTGCTAGTTACTCCTCTATTATTGCTCATACCTTTTGGAATATTTAATGCATGTTATTGTCAGTCTCCCACCGGATCTGTTCCACATTATCCACATGTTCAGAATTTGCATTTAGAGATATTATCATTAACTAGGTTTAACCCATCATTACATAAATACAATAGTTTTAATCGAAACTTATACTTTTTGGTCAAACAATTTGGCGCCATCTGTGGGGATTTTCTAGTTAAAATTTTAGTTTCCTCTAGATCTATAACTAACACGGATCACTAACGTAAAAAAGAAAAAAAAAGCAAGAACAAGATCTCCTTTCTTTGTATGTACAAATCCAGTATGGCAGGTAACAGAGAAGAAAAGGACGAGAATAATAAGTGACCTCCCAACCAACCTCACGAACATCATCAATGAGAGCAGTGAAACAACATACAGAGACGCAAAGCCCAACGCTTCCCCTGGACGAGATGGATCACCTCCACCTCACTGCATCATCACAAAATCTCTTGGTAAGGGAGCCTCCACCTCCATGGCGGAGGAGACACCCCCGACTGTAAAAAATCTCCTTGAGACTTGGCTAACTGATACGCTAACCAGTGTCCTCCATAAGCTCGTTCGGGACACGGCTACAGAAAATGCAAGGACTTGCGTTATACAACTAACAGATGAGCAACATGACCAATTTCCTCTTCCCCCAACGACATGTATTACTCACAATGTCATTAATAGTATAGGTGACGACAATCTCGCAGCCATTCTGAAAAGGACGGAGAAAATGGAGAATAAGAACAAAGCACTTCGGGATCAAATGAGAGAACACCAAGAAAGGGTCGATAAGATACCGGGCGCCCCTAAGCTCTTGCCGAAGAGAGATGTCGGTTGGTTCGTCGAGCAGCCGTATAGTGATGACCCCGCCCCACACGCCATACCAAAAACATTTAAAATGCCGCCCTATCTGAAAATATATGATGGCACGACCGACCCCGAAGACCATGTGACTCACTACATCACCGCCGTGAAAGGCAATGATCTCTCCAAGGAACAAGTATTCTCCATTTTGTTGAAAATATTCGGTGATTCCCTCATGGGGGGAGCATTGACATGGTATTCACAACTGCCTGCACGTTCCATTGAAACTTTCGAAGAAATGGCCGACAAGTTCGTAATGGCCCATGCTGGGGCCAAGAAAGCTGAGGCAAGAGTAAATGACATATTTTCTATTAAACAATCCCCGAGAGATGGATTGAGGGAATTCCTCGCCCGGTTCAACCGAGTAAGAATGACCTTGCCAAACATATTGGAAGGGATGGCGGTCGCAGCCTTTCAGAACGGGCTGAGCAAAAACGGTTCAAGGGCAAAAGAAAGTTATTAAGTCAGATCATGAAGTACCCCCCCCCAACTACTTGGGATGAAATACATAACGTGTATTGTGTCGAGGTCCGAGCAGACGAGAGCGATCTCAATGGACCGACTCATCGATTGACCTCGGTACAGGACGAATCCAGAAAAGATCGAAGAAATGATATCATAAGGGACCTCGCGACTCCGTGATCCAACATGGAACAACATCTACCATATGTCAGAGTTGCCATTGCGTCCTCCTCCATCTATGAAGAAGGGCCACCCAGATCAAGGACAGGGACTCACCGGAATGAAAGAGGTATGCCCCATTTATTATCTGCTCACAATTTTTGTGTGTCACTTACAGAAATAGTCTACGCCCTGGAGAAGCTCGGACCAAATGTGAAGTGTCCGCAAACGATGAGGTCAGACCCGAGTACCAGAAAATCGGACACCCTTTGCGAGTTCCACCAAGAGTGTGGGCACGAAATCGAGGATTGCATTGCCCTAAGACAGGATGTCGTAAACGTGATACGACAGGGACACCTCAAAGAGTTGCTGAGCGACCGGGGAAGGACCAACTTTGCCAAAGGTCGTGAACAACATCAAGGACTGCCGAAATTACCCTCGTGGACCCGCACCGTCCACATGATCATTGGCAGTGGCGATGATGCTTCCATCAACAATGTGAAGTTCACCATAACCCACAAGCTTAAACGGTCAATCACCCACGAACGGTATGATGAACTCGAAGAAAATATCATCTTTGATAAGTCAGATACCAATGGTTTGATTTTCCCTTACTATGATGCCCTTGTTATCACTTTACGAATTTTAGATACCGATGTGAGATGCATTATGGTAGAGGATGCGAGCGACGCGTGCATTATCCACCCTCGAGTACTTGCATAAATGAAACTCGAAGATAGGATAGTGTCGCGTTGCATCGCGGTAACGAGTTTTAATTGTGCAGTTGAGCGAACATCCGGTGAAATCACACTCCCCGTCCTGACCGATGGCGTCACTCTGGAAACCATATTCCATATCATGTACCGAGACATAATGTACAAAGCCATAATAGGGCAACCATGGATTCACACCATGAGAGCCATCCTTTCTAGCTTGTACCAAGTCATCAAATTCCCAACTCCATGGGGGATATTCAGTATACGAGGGGAATAATGCACATCCTGAGAATGCTACCGCATCGCCCTAGACTGTGTGTTCACTCAACAAATGAAGGACAAAGAAAGAAAGGCATAACAATCAACAGGGTCGAGGTCGATATGTGATAATAGCGAGGACGTCATCAGAGACCCCGATACGGTCAAAGCCGCGAGATCGACCATAGAAGACCTCGACCCCGTTCAATTAGACAACAACGACCACGGCAAGAAAGCTTACATCGACTGCAAACTTCAGGAACCAAGTAAATTTTGTCAATTCTTAATTGCTAACGCGGACTTGTTTGCTTTTAGCCATGCAGATATGCCAGGAATCCCGAAGGGAATCGCCACGCACAAGCTGAACGTCGATCCATTCCACCCCCCGGTGAGGCAGGTTAGGCGTAAGTTCAACTCCGCAATTAATGATACGGTACGTGAAGAGGTGGAAAAACTATTAGAAAATGGCTCAGTCAGGGAGTCGAAATACCCCCACTGGGTCGCCAACGTGGTCATGGTGAAGAAGAAGAATGGGAAATGGAGGATGTACGTAGATTTCACATATTTGAACAAAGCATGCCCCAAGGATTCATTTCTGTTACCTCATATTGACCAACTCATCGACGCAATGTCCGGACATGAACTATTGAGCTTCTTGGACGCCTACTCGGGCTATAACCAAATCCTCCTGGAAGAAGATGATCAGGAGAAAACCACTTTCATCACCCATCAA
Organism: Nicotiana otophora; assembly: GCA_000715115.1. Lineage (NCBI taxonomy): Eukaryota > Viridiplantae > Streptophyta > Magnoliopsida > Solanales > Solanaceae > Nicotiana > Nicotiana otophora. Next base: position 84,705 of record AWOL01S0001842.1, on the reverse strand, counting down.
GGGACGTACTACTACAGGGTCATACCCTTCGAGCTGAAAAATGCAGGGGCGACTTACCAAAGGTTAGTGATGAGGTTGTTCAAAGACCAACGAGGAAAAACAATGGAAGTCTACATAGAGGGCATGTTGGTCAAGTCTGAAAAGAAAAAAGATCACATCGACCACTTGATAGAAACCTTCGACATACTCAGGAGACACTGAATGAAACTAAACCCCGAAAAGTGTGTATTCGGCGTGGCCTCAGGAAAATATTTAGGCTTTCTGGTATCACAACGAGGTATCGATGTCAACCCTGATAAAATCAAAGCTATTGAAGGGATACCAGAGCAATTGACCACCAATACAGGTTCAGAGATTGACCGGTCATATAGCCGCCCTTTCAAGGTTTATTTCGCGATTGTCAGATATGTGCCACAGATGTTTCGGCGCACTCAAGAAGGATAACGGCCTCCAATGGACTTCTGAGTGCGTCCAAGCCTTGAAGGAGTTAAAAGCTTATTTGTCATCGCCATCATTGCTCTCAAAACCAGAATCAGGGGAACGCCTCCTCATCTACCTCACTATATCCAAAGTAGCTGTGAGGGCCGTCCTGGTCCGAGAAATTAAAGGTACGCAGTCTCTCATCTATTACATTAGCAAAATACTAATCGAAGTCTAGACGAGATACCCTCACCTTGAAAAACTAGCCCTGGCCTTAGTCGTAGCTTCACGAAAGCTTAGACCATATTTTCAGTGCCATCCCGTCTCGGTCGTCATGACTTTTCCCCTAAGAAGTATTTTACATAAACTCGAGCTATCACGCAGGTTGGCCAAATGGGCCATCGAACTAAGCAAGCACGATATCACATATCAATCGCGAACAACGATAAAGTCACAAGTTCTTGCTGACTTCATTGCCGACTTCAGCGCAAACATAATGCCTGAAGTTGAAAGAGAGGCTGCCCACGCTTCTCCCCAAATACAGGACCTCTAGGTCTTGTACACTGACGACGCGTCCAACACGTCCAGGTCCGGGGTTGGGACTCGTACTCGAAGTTTCGACTTGCAAAGTGATTCGCCAGTCCATACGGTGCCCGGACATGACTAATAACGAGGCCGAGTATAAGGCCATAACTGCAGGGTTAAGGCTACTACTCAAATATCGGGCGAAACGGTTAAGACTATGTTGCGATTCTCAACTCGTTGTCAACCAAGTTGCAGGGACTTCCCAAATCAAGGAACAAAGGTTACAAAAATACCAGACCAAAATCTGCAAGCTGCTGCCCGAGTTCGATGAATGTCAACTTGACCAGATCCCTCGAGCACAGAACACCGAGGCAGACTGCCTCACCAAATTAGCCGCAGCAACCAAAAACATTACAACCGGAGACAGAAGTGTAGTACACCGTCTCAATTCATCGATAGACCAAATCGAGGTAAGAACCATAAACCTAACTTGGAATTGGAGCAACCGTATTGTTACATACTTGCAGGACGACGCACTCCCAAGTGATAAAAAAGAGGCAAAAAAGTTGCGAATGAAAGCATTCAAGTACAACATCATGCACAACGACCTATACAAGAGAACGTACGACGTCCCTCTAGTGAAATGCTTGGGTCCAAATCAGATGTGATGCGTCCTCGAAGAGGTCCACAAAGGCCATTGTGGAGCTCATTTCGATAATCGGGCTTTGGTCAGATGCCTTATATGGGCAGGGTATTACTGGCACACCATGAAAAAAGAGGTCGTGAACTTCATTAAAAAATGCGAACAATGCCAAAAGTATACCCCAATGATTCACCAAGTAGGCTAACACCTCCACTCAGTCACTTCCTCTTGGCCATTCATCAAATAGGGAATGGACATCGTGGGCCCCCTCCCGGAAGGGCAAGGTAACATACGATTTCTTTTAGTTTTAACTGACTATTTCTCTAAGTGGGTAGAAGTAGGAGCATTCACCCAAATACATGAACATGAAGTGATCGCCTTCATATGGAAAAACATCGTATGCCGGTTCGGCCTCCCCAAAGAGATCAGCTGCAACAATGGACCCCAATTTACAGGAAATAAGGTCGTTGAATTTTTTGAGAAGTGGAATATCAAAAGAATATTCTCGACGCCATACCACCCCGCGGGCAACGGACAAGCAGAGTCCTCCAACAAGTCAATACTGAACATCATGAAGAAAAAACTTGAAAACGTTAAAGGGCTATGACCGAAAATATTACCAGAAGTACTCTGGCCTACTGAACAACGCCGAAGACAAGCACATGAGAGACACCTTACTCTTTAGTCTATGGGACTGATACAGTAATACCAATTGAAGTCGGGGAGCCCAGCCTAAGATACTCCCACGAGAGCGGACCAAGGAATGACAAAAGCAAAAGGTAGGAGCTTGACAAAATCGAAGAATGACGAGACATGGCCTACACAAGGATGATAGCCCCAAAACAACAAGCATAACGCTATAATAACAAGAAGGAAAAGGTCAGGCCGCTCAAAGTCGGGGACTACGTGCTTAAAGCCAAAACACAAGCAAGCAAAGACCCACAGGAAGGCAAACTGGGAACAAATTGGGACGACCATACAAAATCATGGCAACAGCGAACAATGGATCATTCCAACTAGAAACAATGGAAGGGAAGCTACTACCAACCAACTGGAATATTACCCACCTCAAGTACTTCAACTTTTAGGAGGTAAGGCGTCCCCCAAGTCGTACTCTTTTTTCCCTCACTTGAATTTCATCCCAATGGGGTTTTCTCAAAGCGGTTTTTAACGAGGCGACGAAGGGGACACTTCAAGTCAAAGTACGCAAAAATGGAGGCCCAAGATGGCTAGTTCATTGCCCGACCTCTCAAGCCTTCTCCAGGATGACCAATGAAGGGACTAGATAGACTGGGACTGGAACGCCAACCAACACCCGAAAATTCAAGTGTATGAACAAAACAACAATGCATGAAGTTTATTTCTATTTTATCCAAATGTACAACCAAGGCAACAATGCTTAAAGTTTACGATGTCGACAAACTTCGCACCTAGAAGCATATCTTTCTAAAAATATATTATGTCTGACCTCGTTCGAACCAACACCTAATGGCCGTCGGCCAAAGTCAAACATAGGTCATGTTTGACCTTGTTTGAACTAACACCTACTGGCCCTCGGCCATAGTCAAACATAGGTCATGTTCGACCTTGTTCGAACTAACACCTAATGGCCCTCGGCCATAGTCAAATATAGATCATGTGCGACCTTGTTCGAACTAACACCTAATGGCCCTCGACCATAGTCAAACATAGGTCATGTTCGACCTTGTTCGAACTAACACCAACTGGCCCTCGACCATAAGCAAACATATGATATGTTCGACCTCGTTCGAACTAACATCTACTGGCCCTCGGCCATAATTAAACATATGATATGTTAAACCTCGTTCAAACCAACATCTACTGGCCCTCGCCCATAGTTAAACATAGGATTTGCTCGACCTCGTTCGAATTAACGCCTACTGAACCTCGACTGTAATTAAACTTAGGATATGTTCGACCTTATTCGAACTAAGTGATTACGGCTAAGAAAATCAAGGCAACCAAGTGACAAAATCAAAAAACATACAAGTATGAACCGCATGAAGATAATAAGGTACAAATAACAAAGTTGACATTTCATACTTAGAATATTTTTAAAAAGGCTCGTAAAGACGCCTACAAAATACGCACAAGTTCACAGCAAAAATAATAAGGAAAAAGAAAAACTACTGGTCACCGCCAGGCTCATCAGTACCATCGGGCTTGACCATCTGGGCCATCTCCATCTGCGCCCTCACCATCACTACCGCCCTCAGGGGTATGCGTCTTCGTACCAGACGTCCTCTTTAATCTGGTCCACACCCACATCCCTCTCATCGTCATCGGCCTCCGGCGTAGCAGGATCATACCCGCAAGCGATTCGAGCTTCACAGGCCTTGACACAAGCATATTCAAGGGCGACCCCAAGAACAGATCCTTCCGCATGCAAATCTTGGAACGCATCCAACTGAGCCTCAGCATGAATCCATTCCTCATACAGGCCCCGAGGAACATTTGGGAAATCTGAAGTGTGAGAAGATGATGGCCGCGCAAGCATTTGCGCCTTCTCAGCTTCTAAGGCAACCACCTGGTCTTGAAGGAGGGAGTTGTCTTTCTCCAACTCCCTAATCCTCTCATCGAGCCGCTCCTCGTTAGCCGAATTCGAAGTCGATGACCCCTCATGCCGTAAATTATCAGAAGCCACAACGGACGGCCCTTCGGCTCATACCGCCGCAAAGGGAAGAGGTACTCCCTCAACGGCCTCCGCCAATATCGGAACATCAGACGCCAGCACGACACCGTCCTCAAGTATTATGGTCGTCGTCTCACGGATGACAAAATCATCCATTACTGAATCTACCGCCCGGGCGATCTCATCACCAACATCCACCGATCTTCTCTTACGGGGAACCAAATTCCTGCCGCTTGGCGATGATTCCTCCTCATCTACAAGACGGTGCAAGGGGGAAGCCGGAAGCTCTGCTGTCGAAATATCCGCAGGCGGAGAAGAAACCGATACTGAGGCAGTAGTAGATGGAGCCGACGACCGAGCAAACTTAGCCGCGATTGAGGAGGGAACAAAAGCAGATGATCGAGCAGGCCTAGTCACAATCACAGTGAGAATAGACACCGAAGAGGAGGCAACCTTCCTCTTACGAAATGCAGGAGGAGGATCCCTCGGCCTCCTCAAAGATCTTCGGACTGGAAAAGAAAAATCAAAGTAAGGTTATCACCACCACCAAGAGCAAACTATAATAAGTAGGCGACCATGAGGCCAAAATAGCAAATATATATATATATATATATATATAAACTCACTGGCCAAGGAAGGAGCAGGCCCGGACTTCTTAAAAAAACCCGACCACTCACAAATTCCCACGATGTGAGGCAGAACCCGACCAACCCAATCAGAAATGTCCCCGACTAAAGGAGGGGGCGTAGTCTTGGCTGCACGAAGAAGGGACAAAATTTTAGAGCCTACGACTAAAATAGACAGATTAAATGTTTTAACAAAAGAAGAAAAGATGCTTACGAGTGTAATTCCAAGTCTCAGGGAAGCCGTTCGCATTGGCCACCACATCTTCGGTTCTGACAAAGAAATAATTGTGCTAGAACTGTCGATTTGCCTTGTCATCCATCTTCACCACTAGGCATTTGCCTCCTCGATGGCGAAGGTTCAATATTGTCCCCCTATAGAAACTAGGGGCGAAGAGATGTATCAGATAACGGAGTGTGATCTCAACCCTGACCAACTCCGCAAATTTAGTAAGCATCTTGATGAGCTTGTAGATATATGGGACGAGTTGAGCTGGGCACACGCCATAGTAGCGACCGAATTCCTCCGCCAATGGGAGAAGAGGAAGAACGTAGCCAAACTGGAAGAGATATGCATAGAACACGAATACCCGTGGCAATGGATTTGTACCACATCGCGCCCTTCTGGGACCAAATCGATACGGGCAGGAATGTTGAATTTTCAGACATAACTTTCTCGCCACGAGGAATTATTTCCTCCACCGTAGGAAAGTTCTCATCTTCAATGGCGATAGAGACGTCATCAGAGGCATAAGCACCGGCAAAGGGATAAGGTCAGTTCCCACATCGGAACCAGAGGATAGATTAGCCATAATTTTGATGAGAGAAATGATATTCAGGCAAAGAAGGATTAGAAGCAACAGGAATCACTAAAACCAGGAAAGAAGACACACAACAATTGAGGAAGGAGAAGAAGGCACAAGGTTTTGATGAGAAAACACATAAATAACAAATGAATGGCATCACATCTCTATTTATAAGAATTCGGGCATCAAAACCAAGAGATTATGCCATCATTACCCAGCACTGGAATCGAAATGGCAGCCCCAAGTGACAGTCGCACGGGAAATGACACAAAGCATCTAGAAAATGCGCTATAATGACGCATGATGTCATGACGTCATTCTAGTGCAGAAACGACGTAGCCCCGAAAGTTGCGGCTCACGAAAGGCCACGTTGCCAGCTCGTCCCAAACTTAACTGCCCGACCCACTCCTCCACTCTTCTCGACCATAACCAACAAAATTCGCTCATCGATGTCGTATGAGGACGACCTCAATAAGCGGATGGACTAACTGTATAGGTCAAAATCTACCATCGAGCATTTAGGACGAGGTAGTATCGAGGGAAGAGTCAATCGAGGTTGATCAGGAAACGACGAAGCTCGTGGTCGTGATGTCAACAATGATCGAGCTCGAGCACCATGGAAAAGGCTGTAACGGCTAGTTTTTAGAATTGTATAATATATGAAATATTCTAAAGAATATTCTGGCACATGTACTATGTACTATTAGGGTTTTTAAGGAGATGTCCCATATAAAAAGAAAAAAAGAGAAGGAAAGGGGCATGGGATATTCACTAGATAAGAACAGACTTCTGATAAAGATTTTCTCTTGTAAAAGATATAAAGATTACATTTTCATCAAGAATCTTATTCATATTATTCCACACTTTTCCATCAGATCCAAGAATAGTTCAAACATTCTAGGATTTATCTGTCACTCATCATTGTGAGGAAGAATAATCATCTAGTTCATTCATTATTAGGTGAACCACTTCTCATATTTACTTAAATGTCATTTATTATTATTTATTGCTAGTTACTCCTCCATTATTGCTCATATATTTTGAAATATTTAATGCATGTTATTGTGAGTCTCACACCATATCTGTTCCACATTATCCACATGTTCAAAATTCACATTTAGAGATATTATGATTAAGTAGGCTTAATCTATCATTACATAAATACAATAATTTTAACATAAAGTTATACTTTTTAACGAAAGAACTTGTGTGATCTTTCGAAGGAGAAGGCCTTTTGAAAGTGAAAAAACACAATATAGAATTTCCCACGAATCTCTAGTATTCGTCAACTACTACAAACAAGAAAGAGTCTCGAGGAAAGTACCAAGAACACCACCTTAACATTGATTGGCCAGAGCCCACAGAATAATGGAATCCACTAGCAAATACTTATCTTTAAGGGTAAACATTAAATAATTCAGAATGAGAGTGAAGTTAAAAACACATAGTATTACATTCTTTATATAGGGCAGCGGTGAAGTGAAGATCTCATCGGCATCGCTATGAGCTGAAAAAACTATCCTCTGAAAAATTATATATCCTCTCCATTTACAGATTTAGGTACCCAATTTTAACCAGATGGCAGATGCAGTGGTGAATTTTCTGGTAGAGAACCTGTTGCAGCTATTAACTGATAATGTAAAGCTAATTGGAGGTGCAAAGGGAGAGTTAGAAAATCTGTTGAAAGAAGTTCAACACCTAAAAGGGTTCTTAGACGATGCTGCAAAATTACCAAGCGACAGCGAGCAGTGGAAAGTGTTGGTGGAGGAGATTCAAAAAACGGTACATACCGCAGAGGATGCCGTTGATAAGTTCGTAGTTCAGGCGAAGCTGCACAAAGAGAAAAGTAAAGTGGGAAGAATTTTGGATGTAGGTCATCTCGGTACTGTCAGAAATCTTGCAGCTGAGGTCAAAGGAATTCATGAGCAAGTGAAGGAACTTCGTCAAAACAATCAAGCTCTTCAGGCCCGCCCGACTCTTGAGCTGCCTAAAAAAGGTGCCCCGGAAACAACTGATCAGCAGGTATGTCTAATGATACCCAAAAGTTTTTTATTTTTCGAAATTGTCCTAATCAGTTCGATATTGGTAAGATTCGATGAGTTTTCCATTTTCTATTTTAAAAAAGAGTCGCACTGATATTGGACTCTGTCTTCACGGATTTTTGGCCACAGCAGATATAAATGAGATAGTATAATTAATTTCACTAATAGTTACTGCACTATATTCATGATTTTTCTATTTCTTTAAGTCTTTAAATGGCAAAGTTTCAAAAAGGTTAAACCTAACAAATCAAATTATGTAATAAAATAGATCAGATACAGACATACTAACAAATCAATGCTGCTAGTATTTGAAAATTATCATATGCATAAAGATATAGCAGTAGCATTGATCTGTATGATATCCAATAAGAGAAGATATAAATTACACGAGAGTGGCATGTTTCTCAAGATCACTGGTCGCTGCAACATTTAGTTTCAATAGGACTATAGAAGTATAGCACAATCGGTTTGCGATGGGGACTTTGGGTGTTAATTACCTATAAGCTTGTTGTTGTTCCATCACCCAAATGATAAATGGACCTTGAGCCTAACTTAACACCAAAAGCTAGCTCATGAGGTGAGAATTGCCGAAAATCATATCAAGAGACCTTCCCATCCCTTAATGGCCGATGTGGGACTGAATACCCCACCCCCCTGCACGCTCAGGACGGGACATTTGGAGCGTGAACAATATAAGATTTGGGGGGGGGTAGGGGGGGTAGGGGGGGACAACATCGGTAAATGAATTGGGATGGCCTTGACTCTGATACTATAAATAAGACTTTAGGCCTAACTCAACACAGAAATGCGATACGACTATAGATTTATATTGAAATTTATGATTTTAATTATTAAAATAACCTAAAAATCAGTTCGGTTCGGTTCAGTTCGATTTGACTGATTTAGTCGGTTTTCAAATAACTATTGACACCCCTAGCCTCATCTATTCAGATTGTTGACCAATGCATCACAAACAAACAAGTGCTTCTGTGATATGTAGTAGTGATGGTGTAAAAACATTAGAAACATTATGACAATAAAAGGTAAACTCGATGTAACAAGTATTGATTGATAACACAGAATAATTAAAGTGTACTAAATAATATGTTATAATAGATCAAATTATATGATAGTACAAAGAATTTCTATACCATATATAAGCACGTATATACCTTAAATATCACGAGATTGAAATTGTAATACATGCCCCTTCCTTGTGAAGATTATATATCTACTCTATTTTCTGATGCGATCCCTTTTATTATCTTGAAAAAGGGTCCTGCATTGGAGGATGATGAAGTTGTCGGCTTTGATGAGGAAGCGGACAAAGTAATCAAGCGACTTGTTAAAGAATCAAAGGATCTAGATATTATTCCAGTGGTGGGTATGCCGGGACTTGGAAAAACCACACTAGCAAGAAAAATCTACAATGATCCTCAACTTTCATATGAATTTTTCGGTGTCCATTGGGTTTACGTCGGCCAATCTTACAAAATAAAGGATGTTTTTCTTAATATTCTCAAATTCTTCACAAGACGCACCGAAGATTATCAGCATGAGGATGTGGACGCATTAGCTAAGGTGATAGCCGGTTTTATCAAGAAAGGAGGTAGATGTCTCATTTGCTTAGATGATGTTTGGGAAACAAAAGTCATTGATTATGTAAAGAAAGTTTTCCCAGAAAACGAAAAGGGGCATCGAGTCATGATGACGACGCGTGACAAAGTTTTGGCTACTTATGCCAATCCAGAGCCTCACGATCTGAAATTTTTGACTCCAAAAGAAAGTTTTGAATTGTTGGTAAAGAGAGTTTTTGGCAAGAAAAGTTGTCCTAATGATTTAGTAGGACATGGAGAAAGCATTGCAGGAAAATGTGGTGGAGTACCACTTGCAGTAGTGGTTATTGCAGGAGCATTAAGAGGTCGTCCGAACACAAGTGATTGGATAAGAGTTGAGAGAAATGTGGTTCAGCATCTTTATATGAATAGCGAAGAAAGCTGCTTGAAATTTGTGGAGATGAGTTACGATCATTTGCCCCAAGAAGTACAGACATGCTTCTTGTATTGTGGTGTCTTTCCTCGAGGATTTGATATCCCTTCTTGGAAAGTGATTCGCTTGTGGATAGCGGAGGGGTTGATAAAGCCGCAGGAATCGTACACTCTGGAGGAGATAGCAGAGTTTTATTTGAACGATCTTATCAATAGAAATTTAGTGATATTGCAACAAAAGAGGTCTGATGGTCAAATAAAAACTTGTCGTCTTCACGACATGTTGCATCAGTTCTGCAAAAAGGAGGCTAGTAACAAATGGCTTTTTCAAGAAGTCTGTCTAACTCCTGATCAAACTATTCCTATGGAAGACCCAAATAAATCTCGTCGATTGTGCATTCAACCCTCTAATCTGAAAGACTTTCTCTCCAAAAAACCTTCTGCAGAACATGTTAGATCTTTCTATTGTTTTTCCTCAAAAGAAAAACAAATCAGCGGGTTGACTCCTAATGACATTAAACTCATCCACAAAGCATTTCCGCTTGTCAGGATTTTGGACGTTGAATCCCTCAAGTTTCTCTTCTCTAAAGATTTTAACCAGTTATTTCATTTGAGATATATTGCTATCTCAGGTGACTTCAATGCCATTCCTTTGACCTTTGGTAAATTTTGGAATTTACAAACTCTTATTCTTAATACGAGTACCTCAGAGTCCACCCTTGATGTAAAAGCTGACATATGGAACATGTTACAGTTGAGGCATCTTCACACCAACATACCTGCAAAATTGCAACCCCCTACTGCGACGACATCAGGTAAAGCTTCTTGTCTACAAACTCTTTGTATGGTTGCACCAGAAAGTTGTGAGAAAGAAGTGCTCGCAAAGGCTTGTCATCTGAAAAAACTGAGCATTAGAGGACAAATGGCGGCTTTTCTTGGTGCTTACAAGGGTGGAATCAACAATCTTGAAGAGCTAAAGTGCTTGGAACAATTGAAATTGTTGAATGATGTTCTTTACATGAATAAAGCGCCCCACCTCCCTCCAACATTCTCCCAACTTGTACGTACTGTGAAGAAGTTAACTTTGACAAATACAAGGTTTGCTTGGAGTGAGGCAGATAAATTGGGGCAATTGGAATCCCTTGAGATCCTAAAGTTTAAAGAAAACGCGTTCGCCGGTGATTCCTGGAAGCCAAAGATGGGATTTAGTGCACTCCGGGTTTTGTGGATTGAAAGGGCAGAATTTGAAACTTGGGAGGCTTCGGAGCATAACTTCCCCGTGCTTAGGAACCTTGTTCTTATGTCTTGTGATAAGCTCGACGCTGTGCCATTTGAGCTGGCTAATATATCTAACCTTCATGAGATGCGGTTGGAAAACACAAGCAAAGCGGTCAAATCTGCAAAAGATATACTGGAAAGCAAGACATCTAAAAGCATCAAATTCATCCTTACCATATTCCCTCCTGAAACTGGATCCAAGCCCACGCAGTGAACTGGTCAGTCGAATTTATTTGTATTGATAGTCTTCGCTAAACTTTTGTCTGCACGACTATATTCTTTTATAGCTGCCATACATTATCCATGAAATTTCATAGTTCCCCTTACATTCTGAATTAAACTCTGCTCATGATTCGACCAAGATTCAGATTGGAAAATACCCTTCGTTTTATTCTAATATAAATTAATCTCTTTCATAGTATACTGAGTATATGGGTTATTGTGAATGATTATTAATAGTTTCTTCAAAACCTCTCTGCAACAGTTTTCTTTTCTTTGTTTCCCTTTTTTTCATTTACTAATTTTGCTCCTTTTTACAGGAGAGAATGGAGACATTGAGGTTGTTGGAAATCTGGGATCATGGATATGGTGCGACTCATGTTTTCTGATAAGATTGTACCAATAAAGAAAGCCTTTTGTTTACACAAGCATTGTCATTTTTGAAATAAATGACATGTTTAAATAAATGCACTCCACTCTCGGCTTGAAACAAACACTCTTCCTGGGATTGTTGCAGTTCGAGTTCCACATCATGTGGAGTATTTTTTTTCTCAGTTGTAAAACTACTGTTTGCATGTTTCTAATTCTGTTTCCGTTGTATTTGGTTTGTTTCATTTTTGTGAGACTGTTGCTTTCATCTATCATTGTTCTGTTGAAAGACAATGTCATTCCATTCCAAGCAAATAAAGTGTTGTGTGTTTTATTACAAACTTGGAATCTTTCAAGTTCAGATGATGCATCCATAGGTTGCCAAAATGAGTTTTAACTATGTACTGAAAGTGTCATAGATTTTTTACAGTATTAGATTACCTAAAAGGTAATTACAGGTAATTTTTGCTCATAAAAAGTAGGATTAGTAACTTAAGAAATAAGGCATATTACCTGCTTGGCTCAACAGATGAATGAACTGCAAAAACACATGACCACGTCAAAGAGCATTCTATTTGTTTAAGAAGCGATGTCACCCTGAATCCCCCCTGCAGAAAGGAGCAAAATAAGAAAAAGAAGAAAGAGATTTTTACACTCTGTCACCTGATCCAAACTTACAACTAAAATGAGCCACGTTTTTCAGCCCTTATCCGAATTTGCCCATATTGTATAATATAATTTCAAAGTTAGGTCACTTTCCCCTATTTTCCTTCTTGCCCCCTCCTGATCGTTAATTCACAAACTCGATTTATTGTTGGTGTTTGGAGCTTAAATCATAGTTAGAGTACTGATTTTGTAAGATTGGGTTGAAAATTCAATTAGAAAGATTATCGACATTTGCTAAAAAAGCTTGAAGAAGTAGAATTTAATATTTGTGAGAAATTTGGAGAGGATCTTGTTTATGCTTGTTGGAAATAGTCTAAGGAAGTTGTTCTACAAAATTTAAAATCATTTGGTGGAGATTTGGAGTAAGTTTGAACAAGAACTGCAATTGAACAATAATTGTAGAAAAGTTTGTCTCTATAGCTCACCACATGTTATACACTATTATATATTTTTATATGGGATTGATGTATATGGGTATATAACTACTAACAAATAATAATAATAATAATAATAATAATAATAATGGTAAGCACCCTCCACTTCCAACCAAGAGGTTGTGAGTTCGAGTCACCCCAAGAGCAAGGTGGGGAGTTCTTGGAGGGAAGGATGCCGAGGGTCATTTGGAAACAGCCTCTCTACCCCAGGGTAGGGGTAAGGTCTGCGTACACACTACCCTCCCCAGACCCCACTAGTG
>AWOL01S0001842.1:36367-71409 GCA_000715115.1 Nicotiana otophora | reverse complement strand
AGGTGGGTTGCTCTGATGGTAAGCACCCTCCACTTCCAACCAAGAGGTTGTGAGTTCGAGTCACCCCAAGAGCAAGGTGGGGAGTTCTTGGAGGGAAGGATGCCGAGGGTCATTTGGAAACAGCCTCTCTACCCCAGGGTAGGGGTAAGGTCTGCGTACACACTACCCTCCCCAAACCCCACTAGTGAGATTATACTGGGTTGTTGTTGTTGTTGTTGTTGTAATAATAATAATGTATAAAAGTATATAAATACTGTTGCAAAAAACAATGCAGGCAGTGCCGATATAAACTGAAAAATATGGCTACGTGGATACAATATATGTTGTGTTGGGCAATATATATTGTAAACGGCAAATGGCCAAATATATCCCTTTACTTTCGAAAATGGCCTAAGAATACCCCTCGTTATACTATTAGGTTATCTATACCCCTACAGTCATACTTTGGGTTCAAATATACCCTCATTTAAACGGAGGTCCACGTGTCATCGTCCTTTTGGTCAATTCTAAATATCTCCTAATTAATTAAAAAGACTCATTACTCATACCCGAAAAATAATTTTTTTTTTGTAAAAACTGGAAAAAACTAAATTTTTTTTACTAAAAACTGAAAAAAACGAATTTTTTTTTTCCAATTTTTATAAAAACACTGCCTTAAAAAAACTGAAAAATAATTTTCTAAAGCAATTAAAAACTGAAATATTTTTAACTAAAAACTGAAAAAAAAAATATTTATTTTTTCAGTTTTTACAAAAACATTGCTTTAGAAAATTGCTTTTTAGTTTTTTTCAGTTTTTACAAAAATATTGTTTTAGAAAATATTTTTCAGCTTTTTTAAAGCAGTGTTTTTTTGTAAAAACTGAAAAAAAAATATTTTCCTTTTTTTCAGTTTTTAGTAAAAAAAAATCAGTTTTTCCAGTTTTTACAAAAAACGATTGCTTTAGAAAATTGATTTTCAGCTCTTTTTTTTCAGTTTTTACAAAAACATTGTTTTAGAAAATATTTATCAGTTTTTTCTAAAGCAATTTACAAAAAACTGCAAAAAAAATATTTTCATTTTTTTCAGTTTTTAGTAAAAATAATTTCAGTTTTTTCCATTTTTATAAAAAAAAATTTACTTTAAAAAATTATTTTTCGGGTATGGGTAATGAGTGTTTTTAATTAATTAGAAGATATTTAGAATTGACCAACAGGACGATAACACATGTCCCTCCGTTTAAATGAGGGGTACATTTGGACCCAAAGTATGACTGTAGGGGTATAGATAACCCAATAATATAACGAGGAATATTTTTAGACCATTTTCGAAAGTAGATGAGTATATTTGGCTCCGTATTTTAAAACTCCTAAAGAAAAATAAGAGAAAAGTGTTGCAGATAGGTTTATTTGCTAACAAATCTATTTGTGCTCCGGAAAGATACCACTAAATCATTCACATATATTCTTAAAAGTCAATGCAAGCAGATCGAACCATATGTTTAACAAATCAACACAATACACCGGTAATTATCCTTTAATTGGCTTAATTGTGTTGAAAAAACTGTTATACTATCAGTATAAAAGTTAAAACTCATTTTGGAAACATATGGATTCAATAAAGAAGAAAGTCAATATCCTGATCCCTCCCGCAGAAAGGAGGAAAATTAGTAAATGAAAAAACCAGAAAGCAAAGAGAGGAAAACTGTTGCAGTGATGTTACGAAAGAAACCACTAAATCATTCACAGCAATCCATATGTGGTATACTATCAAAGAATTCATGATACACGTTAACAGAATTAAGAAAAGAATTAAGTATCCTAAAGAGCAAAATTAAGAGAACTACTCTCGAACAGATCACTTAGAAGAGAGTTGAGTCTAAGAGTTCAGAAGAAGAGGAAGAGATTTTTCATTAAAATCAATGACAACCGAACAGAGTATTACAAATGTTAGGTTCGGAAATCCGGGTAGTGCGAAATTTAGTCAAACAACGGTATAATGACAATAACAAAGACAATGGTAGTTGATAACGGCAACTAAAGCATATAAAGAAGACACAAATTTAACGTGGTTCGGTCAAAGTGACTTACGTCCACAAGTGGAGATGAGCAATTTCACTATTCCAATAAGAGTACAAAAGAGAGTACAAAATTAGAGTAAATACTCAAATAAATCTCAAATACCCCAAGAGAATAACCTCACAAGATCACTACAAAGAAAGGGTTCACACAAGTGCTTTTCAACACTTAACTCTCATACAAAACACTCTTAATAAATGAGGAAAGGAAGAAACAAGAAATGAAGACTCATGTCTTGTTGGTGTGTATAAAATGAACTAATGGCCTTCCCTTTTATAGGCAAAAAAGTCTTGGTCTCTTAGGTGTAAAAGAAGAGATACAACTTGTGCAAATGATGTCCACCACATAATACAATATTTTTGGGTCCCAAAGAATATTGCCAACAAAATCTACACTTTGCAAAGATGCTTATGCTTATGTGAGATGGACTCCATTAAACAAAATATTAGTCATATTACAAATCTTTACCTTGGCCTAGTTTTGGCTGATATAATAAATTTGCTCCACCCTCTCCGCAAAAGCCCCAATGGGCATATGTCAAAATTGAATGCCATCAAAATCAGACAAGTTGTCTGATACCGAAACTGTAGTAGGGCCTATAACAGTGAATCCCAATAAAGTATACAACGAACCAGATCCGTGTGCTTTCATGATCACAAGAGCACCATGAGAAACTTTCAGAACCCCACCTTCACCTGCATACTTGCACCCAGGAGATTCTAGAGTGCCCAAAAAGATGAGATTTTTTTCAAGTCAGGAACATGTCTGACATCGGTGAAAATTATCACCACACCATCGTGCATTTTGATTCGAACTGTATCTTTTCCAAAAACTTTGCAGGCAGCATTGTTGCCCATCAAGACAACTCCACCTCCAATAGATTTATATGTGATAAATAAATCCCGATTGTGACACATATGATAAGAACAAACCGAATCTGAAATCCACTTATTGTTAGAGTTGAAACTATTATTAGTTGCTAAAAAAACAGTTCCCTCAGTCTCATCAGCAGCTACACTTGCTTCGACAATGTCAGTATTTTTGTGCTCATTTTCCCTTTCCTTATGCTTTTCTTTATTTTTCATCTTATAGCATTCAGAGATAATGTGACCTTTCTTATGACAATAGCGACACTCTAAATTATTGTATCTGGATATAGAGTCGAATTTTCCCCTAACAAACAAGCAAACTTCCGCTTGAGTTCCACTAGCTTTCCTAATAATATCACTATCTATCTGTTCTTTTGATTTTAAGATAGATTTAATATCCTTATAAGAGATATTATCCTTTGCATAAAGCATAGTATCTCTTATATGCCTAAAAGATGGGGTAGAGAACAAAGCAGTAACACGGCTTGATCCTCATCTTTAATTTCAGCATCTATATTACTCAAATCCATAAGAATGGAATCAAAGGTGTCAAGATGAGAGAGAATAGAGGTACATTCACCCATACGAATTGTATAAAGCTTCTGCTTCAGGTAAAGTCTATTTTTCACCGTCCTCTTCATATATAAGAGTTTTAATTTTTTCCACATGACTTTGGTTGTGGTTTCTACAGAAACCTCACGTAAAATCTTATTTGAGAGATTTAAAATAATACCCGCTTTTGCCCTTTTGTCTATGATGGCAAACGCCTCGTCCGTCATTTTATCCGGCTTCTTCTCCTTTCCTTGCAACGTCAAGTCTAAGCCATCCTGAATTAGGATAGATTCCATCTTTAATTGCCACATTCTGAAGTTTGTACTTCGGTCAAATTTCTCAACATAGGTCTTTGTTAGAATCATTTTGACTATTGAAACTAGCCTGGTTAGATCCGGCTCTGATACCAATTTGTTAGAATCGGAAATCCGGGTAGTGCAGAATTTAGCCAAACAACGATATAATGACAATAACAAAGACAATGAAAGTTGATAACGGCAACTAAAGCATATAAAAAAGACACAAATTTAACGTGGTTCGGTCAAAGTGAGTTACATCCACAAGCGGAGAGGAGCAATTTTACTATTCTAATAAAAGTACAAAAGAGAGTACAAAATTAGAGATAATACTCAAATTAATCCCAAATACCCCAAGAGAATAACCTCACAAGATCACTCCGAAGAAAGAGTTCACACAAGTGCTTCTCAACACTTAACTCTCATACAAAATACTCTTAATAAAAGGAGGAAAGGAAGAAACAAGAAATGAAGACTCAAGTCTTGTTGGTGTGTATAAAATGAACTAATGGCATTCCCTTTTATAGGCAAAAAAGTCTTGGCCTCTTAGGTGTAAAAGAAGAGATACAACTCGTGCAAATGATGTCCCCCCACATAATGTAATATTTTTGTGTCCCAAAGAATATTGCCAACAAAATCTACACTTTGTAAAGATACTTATGGTTATGTGAGATGGACTCCATTAGCCAAAATATTGGTCATATTATAAATCTCCACCTTGGCCTAGTTTTGGTTGATATAATAAATTTGCTCCACCCTCTCCGCAAAAACCCCAGTGGGTATATGTCAAAATTGAATGCCATCAAAATCAGACAAGTTGTCTGATACCGAAACTGTAGTAGGGCCTATAACAGTGGATCCCAATAAAGTATACAACGAACCAGATATGTGTGCTTTCATGATCACAAGAGCACCATGAGAAACTTTCAGAACTCCACCTTCACCTGCGTACTTGCACCCAAGAGATTCTAGAGTGCCCAAAAAGATGAAATTTTTCTTCAAGTCAGGAATATGTCTGACATCAGTGAGAATAATCACCACACCATCGTGCATTTTGATTCGAACTGTACCTTTTTCAAAAACTGTACAGGCATCATTGTTGCCCATCAAGACAACTCCACCTCCAATAGATTCATATGTGATAAATAAATCCCGTTTAGAACACATATGATAAGAACAAACCGAATCTAAAATTCACTCATTGTTAGAGTTGAAACTATCATTAGTTGCTAAAAAAATAGTTCCCTCAGTCTCATCAGCAGCTACACTTGCTTCGGCAGTGTCAGTATTTTTGTGCTTATTTTCCCTTTTCTTATGCTTTTCTTTATTTTTTAACTTATAGTATTCAGAGATAATGTGACATTTCTTATGACAATAGCGACACTCTAAATTATTGTATCTAGATATAGAGTCGGATTTTCCCCTAACAAACAAGCCAACTTCCGCTTGAGTTCCACTAGCTTCCTAAGTAATATCACTATCTATCTATTCTTTTGATTTTAAGATAGATTTAATATCCTTATAAGAGATATTATCCTTTGTATAAAGCATAGTATCTCTTATATGCTTAAAAGATGGGGGTAGAGAACAAAGCAGTAACACAGCTTGATCCTCATCTTTAATTTCAACATCTATATTACTCAAATCCATAAGAATAGAATCAAAGGTGTCAAGATTAGAGAGAATAGAGGTACCTTCACCCATACGAATTGTATAAAGCTTCTGCTTCAGGTAAAGTCTATTTTCCACCGTCCTCTTCATATATAAGGTTTTCAATTTTTTCCACATGCCTTTGGTTGTGGTTTCTACAGAAACTTCACGTAAAACCTCATTTGAGAGATTTAAAATGATACATGTTTTTGCCTTTTTGTCTATGATGGAAAACTCCTCGTCCGTTATTTTATACGGCTTCTTCTCCTTTCCTTGTAACGCCAAGTCTAAGCTATCCTGAATTAGGATAGATTTCGTCGTTAATTGCCACATTCTGAAGTTTGCACTTCGGTCAAAGTTCTCAACATAGGTCTTTGTTAGAGTCATTTTGACTATTAAAACTAATCCGGTTAGATCCGGCTCTGATACTAATTTGTTAGGATCGGGAATCTGGGTAGTGCGAAATTTAGCCAAACAACGGTATAATGACAATAACAAAGACAATGGAAGTTGATAACGATAACTAAAGCATATAAAGAAGACACAAATCTAACGTGGTTCGGTCAAAGTGACCTACGTCCACAAGTGGAGATGAGCAATTTTACTATTCCAATAAGAGTACAAAAGAGAGTACAAAATTAGAGTAAATACTCAAATTAATCCCAAATACCCCAAGAGAATAACCTCACAAGATCACTCCAAAGAAAGGGTTCACACAAGTGCTTCCCAACACTTAACTCTCATACAAAACACTCTTAATAAATGAGGAAAGGAACAAACAAGAAATGAAGACTCAAGTCTTGTTGGTGTATATAAAATGAACTAATGGCCTTCCCTTTTATAGGCAAAAAAGTCTTGGCCTCTTAGGTGTAGAAGAAGAGATACAACTTGTGCAAATGATGTTCACCATATAATACAATATTTTTGGGCCCCAAAGAATATTGCCAACAAAGTCTACACTTTGCAAAGATGTTTATGCTTATGTGAGATGGACTCCATTAGCCAAAATATTGGCCATATTGCAACAAATAGCTTCAATCTCAACCTATATGGAAACGAAGGGAAAGGAAGTCAGCTATAACTATCTCGTAACTAACTTCCGGATGATACCAGCTCCCTAACTTCCTAGCTAACTCACTGCACACGTGCGCCTCACATGACTCCCTACTTATTTCACAGCTGAAATTTCAACCATTTGACTAGAACCTGTGTAGTAGCCTTGCCATTTTGGAGCCACTCTCCTGTCTAGAATAGCCTCAAGTGCAAGTAAGACATGACCATGTTCAGCATGAATAACTGGGAGTGTAAGAGAGGTTGTGTGAGCATCTAGATTCGTTTTTAGCCGAGAAATATGAAATGTGGGGTGGATCTTCAATTGAACAGGCAAGGCTAAGGTGTATGCTACGGGCTAGACCTTTTGAATGATTTGAAAAGGTCCATAGTATTTAGCTGACAACTTTTGAAAGGAATGGCTCTTCAAAGACAATTTTCTGTATGGTTGCAGCTTAACATAGACCCATTCTCCCACTTCATAAGCTTTGTTAGTCCTGCCTTTATCAGCCTGGGATTTCATTCTATTCTGAGTCTTCAACAAATGGAACTTCACAATTCTAATGGTGGCTTCTCTCACCTGCAAGTTCCTATCAACAACACCCAACTGAGAGTCAAAGGGCATATAGGGTACCAATGGCAGTAGTTTCTGCATATATACCACCTCATAGGGTGTTATTTTTATAGTTGAGTGATAAATGGTGTTAAACGACCATTATGATAATGACAACCATTGAGGCCACTCTTTTGATCGATCAAAAAGTCATACATCTAAGGTAGCACTCCAAGCATCTGTTAACCACCTCAGTTTTGCCATGAGGGTGGTAAGCAGTTGATGTTAGCAAGGAAGCCTTCTGCAGCTTGAACAACTCCCTCAAGAATTTGCTAGTGAAGACTACAGCTCTGTCAGACACAATAGTCTTAGGCATTCCATGGAGTTTAAAAAGATTATCCATGAACACTTGAGCCACCTTCAAGGCAGTGTAGGGGTGCTTCAGAGACATGAAATGAGCAGCTTTGCAATCCTATCAACCACCACAAAGATGACCTCCTTGCCATGAGCTCATGACATGCCTTCTATAAAGTCCATAGAGACATCTTGCCAAACGCTATCAGGAATAGTTAAAGATTGTAATAACCCTAGATAAGCCATATTCTCATTCTCACACCTTTGACAGTTGCCACATTCTCTTACAAAGTAATATACAACTTGTTTTATTTTCTTCCAATAGAAATCTTGTTTTAGTCTACTAAAAGTGACAGCAATCCCAAAATCTCCACCAATAGAGCTGCTGTGGTAGAAGGTTATCAGCGTTTTCTTCAAATTTTCATTGTTTCCAACCATCATTTTTCTCTTCCTACTCAAGATTCTTGCTTGAAGCCTGTAATATGGCTTGACTATTATTGTTGTCTGCAGATTTTGTATAAGCTTCTGTAAGGCAGGGCCATGCACCCAGGATTGCTTAACTTCCTCCAATAGGTCCATTTGTATTGCAGAAATACTACAAAGTTGTATTGCCTTATCCTTCCTAGATAGAGCATCTGCAATAATGTTCTTCTTCCCACTCTTGTATGTTATGCTGTAATCATAGCCAAGCAGTTTAACTAACCATTTTTGCTGACTAGGTGTAGTAATTCTGTGCTCAAGTAGGTACTTAAGACTATGGTGGTCAGTCTTAATTGTAAAGTGCCTACCTAGCAGATATGGCATTCACTTTCGCATTGCACACACCAAAGCCAAGAGCTCCCTTTCATAAACTGATAAGGCCTTATTTATTTTGATATACCTTTACTGAAGAAAGTTATGGATCTACCATCTTAAATGAGCATTGCACCAATGCCTTCTCCAGATGCATATGTTTCAACAATAAACTCCTTAGAAAAATACGGCAAGGCCAGAATATGAGCTAAAGTTATCATTTTCTTCAATGTTTCAAATGCCAATGTTGTAGCTTCATTCCATACACGCAACACGTTCCTTATGCCGGCAGTAGACATCTAGCTCAAGATGTGGTTGACACTATCAAGAACTCTTCGAGGCCAGTTCGCACACCACCAAGCCATCAGAACTGAACTTCCCCAACTCAACCAAGTCATGCAAGTCGTCATACCCAAGAGTATTGCTACAAAATGCTGGTGAAGAATTACAACACCAAAAGAACCAGTTACCTTTGTTGCTATGCTGGCCCAACACCACCGAGCTGACCCATTTATTCGAATCCTCCTCGATTTGTTTTCAGGTCAACACTTTCCCTTGTCGTTACACAATTATCCTAAGTCAAAGCTCGCTGCAGAAGACCCTAGCACGAACCACGTCGTCTGAAAGCCCATAAACTACGGTATTTCCTCTGGAGCACCCATGAATGCTGCAACCGAGATACCCACTTTAAAGAGACCTTCTGTGAATCTGAAGATGTTTCTCTAACCTCTCTGGTACTGGAATGTAGATTTAGCAATGATACAGATATACCGCAAGTTCCAGCATCATCCCATGAAAATCACAGATCTTAGTCTTGTACAATTTCGGGGAACCCCTCAACACTATATATATACCTCAGACCCAAAACTGATATGACACCTGTCCATGCAATCTGATCGTCGATAGTAGACTCTCCCACTTGGCGCGGATTCATACGACACAACATCCAATGATCCACATTACCAACATTCATAAGCTCGTACAACACCAATCGGATACACGAACCAGTTGTATCCCATACTTGAATAGTTGAAGATTTTCCAACACATCTGCATCCTTAGTTTGTACAATACCTCAAGAAAATTATCGAGCATCCATGGCCCCCTCGTAGCCCATCCGCAACATTACCAACCGTCGGAGCATAACTGATACCGAGCGCGCAATATCATATATTAGTAGATATAAACGGATATACGATATATACTTCAAGTTGAATCAACGTCGCACGATAAGGAATGAAAGGAGTGGAATTTCTTAGTAGTTCCATAGCCTCTCGAACATAAGTACAGAAGTCTCTATACCGATCCGCAAGACTCTACTAAACTTGCTTATGACTCGTAGCACCTATGAACCTAGAGCTCTGATTCCAACTTGTCACGACTCCAATTTTGCATCTTAGGATGTCGTGATGGCACCTAGTCTCTAAGACTAGGTAAGCCTAACACATGGTAATTTAATAATATAATTGAACTATTTAATCATTAATCATAAACCAATAAATGACATACAGAACTGCAAGCGCCCAATAGTTATACATTTCCCAAAATCGGAAGTACGGAGTCATAAGTACTACTGAAACACGCTAAAATTTCTAAACACAATAATGTTTTGAATTATAATTTAACAGTAGCATAACGAGGTAAGATGGTGACTTCGCGGCCTGCGAACGTCAAGCAAGCATACCTTGAAGTCTCCCTCCATGCAGACATAATTGTCAACAACATGATCAGAATACATAGATCTGCACAAAAATGTGCAGAAGCGTAGCATGAGTACACCACAACGGTACCCAGTAAGTATCAAGCCTAACCTTGATAGAGCAGTGAGGAGGCCATATCAAGACACCTATTAGACATCGAAACCTGTTCAAGATATACATAAGCTAACAATAGAAAGAACATCAATGTAAGACTAATGGCGGAAAGATTATTGATTTACAACCAACAATGAAGTAATAGAAATATAAATGACATCAAGTAGTAAATGAGTAATAAAGAAACAACATAATCAGAACACTAATGAGATGTAAATGAACTCAAATAAGGAAAAACGGATGACAACTCAGATAATCAAATCGCTCCCAACGCATGGACTTACAACAAGAATTACCCCAAGGAACCATACCTCATAAACCACACGTCATGAACCACAATTTTCAAATCTTACACATATGGCACCCGTGCCCACAATAACAATCACTTTCACACGGCAAAGCCCACGTGCTACTATGTACTTTGCAACCATGACAAATATCAATTTAGATGAACGAGAGATATAGTTAAACACCATAAAACATAATAACAATCTTGAATAACGTAAGGTGTCAAATGAGATAATGAGTTTATTTTAAAAATCAAGTAAAGTAAAATAATATACACTTTATACGAAATAGAGTATCGGATGAGTTTAGTTTAGAAATCAGAAAATTAAGTAAAAGTATCATTTTTAAACAAAGCAAAATATTAGTTAATTAACGAATTAAATATAGAATTTATTAAAGAAAAACATGATACAATTTTAAGTAAGGTAAACATCTAACAGGGTGATGAGTATAATTTGAGAACCCAATTATAGTGAAAGTACGATAATCACTTAGAATAATAAAACACCGAGTGAGATAACAAGTTCTATCTTAAGAGGCACATAGAATAAAATATGTTAATAATTCTTTTATTTAAACCATTATGTTACCAACAACTCAACAAATATGATATAGTGACTCTACGCAATTAAATTCACATTGACAATCAATTTACCAAGTTATAACGGAGGCACAAATTGGCATGTTAAAGCAACACAACAAATCACGTAGAATGCATGACTCACATAAGAAACCACAATCATTCCAACACCAAGATAACAACGTATAAACAAAAACAATCAAAATGCGGATGAATGATTGAAGGAAAAACAATGACTGTCCAAATCAATAAGTTGTTCCAACATAGAATGCACAATGAAAATCACAACCGAGGTACCGCCTCGTATTCACATTTCATAATTTCAATCCTAATCTTTCCTTATATCACCACGTGAGTCTTATATTTAGTTTTAAAAATCATTTTTCTCCAAATAGCTACACGTATTTTAGCCCACCTTATCTCACAGCGTGGCTTCAAGTAGTTCCCCTACTAGCAGCGCGCGTATTAAGCCCACCTTATTTTACTGCATGCGTATCAACCCCTAGTCTTATACCACCGCATGCGTATAAATATCACAACACAATTAAAACTCGTACCACAAGCACTCATATGCCACAACTTGCCACAAAGTCAACAACATCAATGTTTCCACAACAAATAGCCCATGGCTCAACTACAACGTGCACAGGAATTTTAACAATATCAAAATGAATGAGAATGCTCAACAAGGAAAGGTATCTCAATAATTAACAACTTCGCCTCAATGTGATAACGGCTATTACAACTTCAACACCAATATTTAAAAAGATAATATTCCACGAAATAACAACTTCAATTAAAAGTGATTCAATAATTAAGAGGTAACCCGACAATAAGGAAGGCAATAACTTCAACTAAAGAATATAAGAGCAAAATAACAAGTAAGAGGTAGAACAAGTGCTAACAACGTCAAATTCATATAAGAGTAGATTAATATTGAGAGATATAACATGTTATGAAAATTCAATTAAAGGCATGGAAAGAGTTTAAATAACCTAAATCGGTCAAATACCACATATAGCTCATGTACCTAGTCTTCACCTTGCGTACAAGGCTTTCACATAACACATAGCACAATCAACTCAAATCCTAAGGGGTAGTTTTTTCCACACAAAGTTAGGCAAGATACTTACACCAACTAGGCCAACTCAACCCTCAGAAATAGTTTTTTTCCTAAAATTCTCCTTCACACGGCTCAAATCTAACAAAAAATAATTTAATAACATCAAATAATGCAAGAGAAACCAATTACAATAAATAAAGCTATGACCTTTACATTTTTCTTAAAAAGTCAATAAAAATTAACCCCGGACTCGTCCAGTCAAAACCCGGGTCTAAGGATAGATTCCGATAACCCATAACCTCACGGGTCCATATATGTATTTTATTTTCAAATCCGAGTCCAAATAAACTCTCAAAACTCAATTCTTTATTTTTCAAAAACTTGACAAAAATTTTCAATTTTCCTCTTTGATTTTCATAAATTTGATGTTAAAATCTAAGGTATATTCATGAAATATAGTTGGAAAATTAGAATCACTTACCCAATTTTTGTAGATGAAAACCCTCTCCAAAATCGCTCAAAACCGAGCTCCAAAACCTTGTGAGAAAAAGTAACAAAATTCCGAAATAAGAAAAAATAATTCAGCAGTTGTCCCACCTCGATTCAGGTCCTAGATGATCCTGAAACTCTCGTTTGATAAATCCAACACGATTTTTGCGAGATTACACCCAAGATAGCCTCTTTAATCACCCAATTTGGCCTTAAAATGAAGGAGATATGATGTTTTGAAAATTTAAAAGCAATCTGAAAATTTTAAGAATATAAATGGCATTTTCGTAATTACTTACATCAGAAAAAAAACCAGCAATATGAAAATTTTCGTTTTAGCACCCAAACTCATTCGAAATATGCCGGACACAAACCATATATGTATTTCAATCATAAAATACGCTACAAACCTGCTCGCAAATTCAAAACACCGAAAAGAGGTCATCTTGACCCGATATTGACCATGGTCAAACTTCAAATCTTTAACATAACTACTTTCTCAACCAATGATCTGAAACACACCCGAACCCCTCAAGACCCCGTCCAATCATACCAAAAAGTATAAATACATCATCCAAACTTATCCAAAGCCTCAAAACACCCACGGGAATATCACAACAAAGAATCGAGGCTCAAACCGAATAGAATTTCTCTAAAATTGTTAAATCTTCAATCTTTCAAAAGTGTGTCTAAATCATACTTAAACACTTCGGATTAGTTTCAAATTTTGCATACAAGTTCAATTCAACTATATAGACCTTTCCAAAGTCTAGTAACACCTATTGGAGTCCAATAACATCAAAGTTAACTCTTGGTCAAACTTATGAACTCTTAAGTTCTTCAAATTGCCAACTATCGACAAATTGTATCGAATTATTCTTGGAACTTCCGAAACCAAATTCGAATATACATATAAGTCCAAATTCATCATACGAACCTATCGGAACAATCAAAACCCAATTCCGAGTCCGTTTACCTAAAAGTCAAACATTGGTCAACTCTTCCAACTTAAAGCTTATAAAACGAGAATCATTCTTCCAAATCAATCCCAAACCGCTCGAAAACTGAAATCAACCATATACGTAAGTCATAATACATATTATAAAGCTACTCAAAGTCTAAAACCACTGAATGGAATGTTAAAGCTCAAAATGACCGGTCGGATCGTTATATAGGAAAAGACTTAGGAAATCCCTTAACTATGCCTATAGATTAGTTTTATCCCTTATCTATACGATTAAATATCAAATATCTCTAATCTTTGTAAAAGTGTACAACTTTAGTCTTTCCCTTAATAGGGTTTGCAAAACTAATAGATAAGAGCCGTGGAATGACATCAAGTAGCCACTTTTAAGTATGTTGTTAAAATATATCCACAATTTACAATGTATTTAAAGATTAGCCAACTTCGCTCAAACTTCAGGATACGGTGGCCTAGAGTTTAAACCTCAAAGTTCAAACTTCAGGACATCATGTCCTAAAGTTCAAAAATTATGTATCTTATGCCCTGGATTTTAAATTAGTAATTCAGAAATTCAGGGCACTTAATCCTGAATTTTTAAATTAGCAGCTCAAAAATTCAGGATACTAAGTCGGACACTAAGTCCTGAATTTTCAAATTCAGGATACTTAGTCCAGAAATTTTGGTGAATTGGTTAATCTTTAAATATATTATAAATTGTGGATATATTTTAAATAGCGAGCTTAAAAATGGCTATTGTTGCACTTCTCAGTTTGGGTTAAAAATGACGGATCTTTATCCCCATCTAAGGGTGGCAAGTAGCCCACTTAACCCATTTAGCCCACGGGCCGGGACTGTTTAGCCCGAGACCAAATGGTCCCGATCCCGGTTTCGGACCGGTCCATACAAAAAGACCACTTAGCCCGGGACCGTTTAGCTCGTTTAATTTGGGATCAGCCCGGGACCGACCCACTTGACACCCTTGTCCCCGTCAAAACCTAGTAAAAATTCTCTCTCTCCAACCGTCGACCCCCATTCCCCCAAATTTCCTATCATGCTCGACCTCCTTTCTCCCAAAATCCCTACAAATCCCACCTCTATAATGTTGAAGATAGGATCCCTATTCAGCGAGTCGTGAAAGGAAATCAAATTTCAATTGAAGAGAAATTCTTTCGATCCCTAATCGAAGAAGTGAAATGCAGACATTGAAAATTTTGTTAGTAGTTCCTCCGTTTTTTTCTCACTCAAGTAATATGGTAGCTTTTTAGTTGAAATTTTTTGCAATATGAAAACTTCTAAATCATCTATGGACAGCACAACCTGTAAAAATCTGCAAACGAAGAAATTCTGCACCATTGCGAACCTGGACTGCAACTTGAAAATTCTGCAATACAAAAGTTTATGCTTTATGAAAGGTTCTGCACAACGAAATTTCTGCAATCTAAAAAATTCCGCATTATGAAAAAATTCTGCACAAAGGAAATTTCTGCAATTTGTAATCTGTTCTGAAATAATATGATGCATTAAATTATTGAAACATAGTTATAGCAGTTTGGTCAAACCATGAACTACATATGAATATGAATAAACATTATCCATGCTTCAAAGTCTTCAACCATTCCTAAACAGCAGCAAATGTGACTAGAACAACGTCCAAGACACAACAGCTAAGAATTTCAACAATAGAATATCTTCAATAGTAGTGAGAACTACCATGTTATACTTCTCCTATTTTAACCGACAAAATACAGAAAAATGGTTCAATGTGTAACATATAAATGGTACTTATTTGAGTAGTTTTAGTAGTTACATATTCTATTCAACTTCCAAAAAGACAAATAGCAGAAATCATGAGTTAAACATCATAAAAAATAACAACAAAAGTAATTCGAAGAGCATCCAACTTTTACCTCATTTACTTCTCCACTTCTAACCTACAAAATAGAGAAAGTGTGGTTTAACTTTAATCTTGTAAATAGAAAGGCGATTTAAAAATTACATAGATTCAAATATAATACCGGCAATTTTTTAAGATGTGATGATGTAGTCGATTGCTAAAAGACTGGCTCATTTAGGTCATATTATCTCTCCACATAATTAAACTTGCAAGTTCTCTTGTTGTGACCAGGCTTATGACAAATGTGTCACGACCCAAAATCTCACCACATACGTCGTGATAACACCTAGTCTCTAAGACTAGATAAGTCGATTATTTACAACAATTAAGCCAGTTTTTTTAACAATGATAATTTAAAACAGAGTTTAATATGAATACCAAAACAAAAGCGAAATAAGCATACGCAACAATAATCATAACAACCTCCCAAGATTAGGTAATACAGAGTCACGAACTCTAACTGAATACATAGAAAGATCTCAAAGATCGAAATATAATACTGTTCAAATAACAAGCTCGTAGTACAATGAAAGGAAAGGACTCCAAGGGACTGTGACGACCAAGCAACTCTATCTTGAATCCTCGCGATCAATAAGCTAACTCTGCCCGAGTTCAATATCTCCAATACCTGGCTCTGCACAAAATTGTGAATAAGTGTAGTATGCGTACACTACGATCGGTACCCAACAAGTATCAAGACTAACCTCGATGGAGTAGTGACGAGGTACAAGTCAAGACACTCACTAATCAAAATAACTTGTGCAGCATAGAAGTATAAAATTGATAATGAAAGCAGGAATCAGTAAATGGTAACAAGAATCAGCATGTGCTATAAACAGTAAAGTAATAAGATCACCATGAAAGTACCACTGAACCTAAATAAGGAAGACAATAACAACCAATTAATAAAGTCGTTCTGACACAAGTTTCGCAACGAAATTACTCCGAGATACCTTATCTCATATTTCACAAGTCACGGGTCTCAACCCACAAATCATATACTCACGGCACCTTGTGCCCACATTCCAATCACGACCGCACGGACAACTCACGTGCCAATATATCATTCCGCTCGGCATGATCACATGCTCACAATCATAATCCGCCCGGCGTAGTCACAGACTCACTATCACAATTCGTCCGGCATGGTCACATGCTCACTATCACAATCCGCCCTGCATAGTCACATGCTCAATATCAACATGAAGCAGATAATACAAGAATATATGGGCATGGTCAATAGATGTCAAGTTTCCCACTCCTAAACTAGTATAAGTGGCATGCTACGGTGTATGCTTGTGTGAGTATACTATTACAGCCCAAATCAACAAGTAATATCAAAGACATTGAGTAGCTCATCGACGCATCACAACAAGTCACGTGAGGTAAATGACATATACAAGAAAAAAAACACCATCACACGAATATCACCAACAAAATGTCCCCAAGCCATCACACTTCATCCCTGACATTGCCACCTTTATCTCTCTGATAGCCACCCGTATCACTCCATCCTGACAATATCATTAACCGCTCGTATCACTCCGATAGCCACCCATATCACTCCGTATAGAGCCACCCTTATCGCTCTGCCCGGACGATAACACAATAGCCACCCGTATCACTCCACACAATCAACAACGGTGAGATGTCACCCTTATGCCCCGCATAACAACAATAGTGAAATGTTACCCTTATACTACGCATAATAACAACCAATCCACACAACAATTCACATGTGCTAACATCACAACAACACGACATATTGACTCATATCACAAGTGCCCATAGGCAACAACCTTTCCAAAGAACCAACAATATCAATATTTCCACAATAAATAGCCTACGGCTCAAACACAATGTGTATAGAATCTCAAAACAATAAAATGGATGGGAAAGTAACTCAACAAGGAACAACATCCCCTTTAAACACAACTTCAACTAAAATAGATTAATGACTTTCAATAACTTCCACTTCAATTAATTTTTTATGGATAAATTCGATAAAGAAGGTATTTCTATGAAATGAAAAACTCCGGATTCTAGTGTATGAAATAGGCTAACAATGAAAGAGATTTCATGAACTAGCAACTACGTCTAAATGCATGAGAATAACATGCTGCAACAAAATGATATTATGTAACAACTTCAAATAAGCATGTGATAGTAAACATGACGAATAAGAGATATAACATGTGCCAACAATTCCAAATAAATACATGAAAGAAGTCTAAGAGTCTAAATCGGTCAATTTTCACATATAAGCCCGAGTATGCACTCGTCACCTCGCGTTCACGGCTTTCACATAATGCAAATAGCACAAACAACTCAAATCCTAAGGGATAGTTTCTCCCACACGAAGTTAGGCAAGATACTTGCCTCAAAGAAGCCAAATCAATGCTCTAAAATGATCTTCTCGTGTGAAACAATCTTCGAACGGCTCAAATATAGCCAAAATAACTTAATATCATAAATAAAAATTATAGGAAATAATTTCGGATAATAAAGCTTCGGTCTTTAATGAAAACTAAAAAGTCAACCCTGGTCTCGCACCTCGAAACCCGACAAAATTTACAAAATCCGAATACCCATTTCGATACGAGTCCAACCATACCAAAATTATCCAATTCTGACATCAAATCATCCTTCAAATCATCATTTTACATTTTTGAAAATTTTTACAAAAATTCCTATTTTTCTCCAACTCAAATCACTAATTTAATGATAAAAACAAAGATGGAATCATGAAATATATCAAATCCGGGCAACAAACACTCACCCCAATCCAAATCGTGAAGAACCCCTCCACAATCTCCCAAAACCGAGGTCTACAACTCAAGCTATGATAAAAAAAGGGCAAACCCTCGAATTATATGAAATCTGCCAAAGATTCTGCTTTTGCGGTCACAAGGTCGCTTCTGCGAAAATACCTCACCTCAGCCAATGTCACTTATGCGACCAGGAATGCGCTTTGGCGCTCGCGCTTCTGCGTTAAGAGTTCCACTTCTGCAGTTGCGCAGATGCGCCCAGACATCCGCTTCTGCGTTTTTCCTCATCCATCTTTGCTTTCGCTTTTGCGCCCTCTTCTCTTCTGCACCTACGACCACCGCACCTACTCCCATTGGTTCGCAGGTGCGACCACACCAGATCTTGCCCAAGCCAGCTTCACTCAATATTATCCAAATGATCTAAAACCCATGCGAAACACACTGGGGCCCCTTCCGAACATACCAACAAGTTCCATAACATATCGCGGACCTACTCGAGGCCTCAAATTACATCAAACAATGTCAAAACTATGAGTCACACCTCAGATCAAACTTAATGAACTTATGAACTTTCAACTTCTATAACTCACGCCGAATCATATCAAATTAACCCGAAATGACGTCAAATTTTGTATGCAAGTACAAAATGACACAACGGAGCTATACCAACTCCCAGAATCAAAATCCAAACCTGATATCAGTAAAGTCAACTCCCGAAATAGAAATCCAAACCCGATATCAACAAAGTTAACCCCCGGTCAAACCTCTCAACTTTCCAAACCTTCAACTTTCCAACTTTCGCCAAAATGCATCAAATCAACCTACAGACTTCCAAATTTGGACATACACCTAAGTCCAAAGTTACTATATGAAGCTATTGAAAACATCAAAATACCATTCTGGAGTTGTCTACACAAAAGTCAATCTCCAGTCAACTCTTACCATTTAAGCTTCTAACACAAGAATCATTCTTCTAAATCGATCCTGAATCATCCGAAAATCAAACCCGGCCACATACGCAAGTCATAATATATAATACGAAACTAATTGAGACCTTAAGTCACCGAACGGGATGCTAATTCTCAAAACGACCTGGTCGGGTCGTTACAAAATGCTACATTCAATAGATGTTTGCTTCAATTTCATCCTCGTTCTGCTCGCTCCAGCTTCACCAAATTCCTTTCTCCTTAATTTTTGCTTTCTTCCTCTCTTTTGTTTCACATTCTTTGGAGACAAAGGGGGAGTCTTACTAGATTTAGGCCACAATAATTATCCATTAATTGGAAGAATAACATATTCATAAATTCTCCTATATATTTCCACCATGTAGCAGCCATCGACGTAATTAATTACCTCATCCTTTTTAGCCTAAATTGCCAAAATGGCATGTTTGCAAGGATATCCGGTTATACTCCACTTCCTACAACTATATATTTTGTTATGTAGCTCCACTACACAATTATCATCCATGATCTCTCCAACGATTACATAATTCCACTTATTTGATTTTTTTGAGGAATAAATGCAGCTGCTGCAGACTCATTTTTGTGTACAATATCCTTGAACCTAGGGCAAACATCACCCAAATTCTATTTTTCTTCTTTATCTATGCTAGCTTGTATCTGAGCCATCAATATTTATCTTAAGTTCTCTAACAATGTTATAATGGGCTTGTCTCGAGCCTCAAGTATCATGCTATTAAAGGATTCGCACTTGTTATTAAACAGGATATCACACTTAGCATTTGGATTGAAGTGATATCTAGACACTTCACTTCGTGATTTTTCATTTAACCAAGAAATAACATCTACATCTAAATTTAAAATATCAGACATGCGATCATGAAAGAACTTTACCGTCGTAGCCTTTGCAACAGGCCAAAGTGTATTCCTTAAGGAGAAACCACTAAAGCCAGCCCTCTTGAAATTGATATAGAGATGTCTTACGCAAAATCTGGCTGACGAGTTGAAACATATCATTAAATGCTTCAAGAAGACCTTCAATAAAAAGACTATATTTTTAATAAGAGTTTCAAACTAAAATATTGAAGCAAGCAAAAATTGAATATAAAAGCAATTCAAATTCAATAAACCAAATATAAATTATTCAATAAACTAAAATATGGTGGCCACGCTTGCAGAGGTTTATCATTCCCCCGCGGAAGATTTTGGGAGAATAGAGATTCATCATATGAACTAAGGTTAGCTCATCTCCTGTCTCCTGGCACAAGCGTCGAAGGCAGGTGACCGTCCTCCATACTAAAGGACTTACCTGTGCCAAACACACCTGGTAGCAAAGGCAAAACTCCGCAATCACGGAATCAAGATCTTCACTAAAAGAAAACGCACCCAAAGTAAAGGGATACGTGTAAAAGTATGTAAAACCTTCCTTGGGAAGGATCACTTGCTCCGAAATCAGGAGCAATGGTATCCAACTCATGGCAGCAACAATATTCCTTCACAACATGAATACTGGAAGGACGAATGGAAGAAGGGTACCTGCTAACAGCCCATATACTGGGGTTAGCAGTAGGGAATTTCTCTTCTAAGTTCTTTATGGTACTGATTCTCTTTGGGATGATGGAACCCGCCGTTGGAGGAGCAGAGTCCTTGGCTTTGTTCTTGTTCTTTGAAGAACTGGCACGCTTGGAAGAAGAAGCCATTGATTAAGAAGAAGGAAAAGGTTTGTGTTTGAAGAGAATTAGAGAAAAGATGGAGAACAAAGATACAAATCAAAAGTTCGAGAAATTATGAAGTGCAAAGGAAAAGAATGATGCGTTTAAGTAAAATTTTGGCGGCTAAATCCATGGCAACGATTGCCTCGATAAAAAGCAAAAGTTTTGCTGAATTGTGGGAAGACACATGTTCGGGGCATTAAAAGTGGAGAGACGTACGTCTAATCAACCGTCAAAAGCCTTCAGAGGAAGTTATTGTAATTCCCGCCAAAAGAGTGTTTCTACCAACTCCCCGGTAACACAAAGTTATGTCACCGAAAAACTGGGGGACTATCTGTATAGATGAAATATGATATGACACGTGGTCATAAAGGAAAGACAAGTGGAACCCTAGACGGGGATGGCCGAAGACCGAATGCAGTCATTCCGCTTGTCACCAAAAGGGATAACGTTCATAAAGGTGTATTAAATGCTATGCGCCCGGTAACATTTAATAAGGAATATTCTGCAGCATTAAGAGCGACGACCCGTTACAGAGAATTTGACATTTATATTCACCGTTACATCTTCATCAATGACCCTCATAATTTACATTAAAAGGGGGCACGATCCTAGGACCTCCTCCCCTAGACACAACTATAAATAGTGAGTCTAGTTATCATTGTAAGGGCCATGAATTTTTTGGCAAAACTTAAACTACATTCCATACTAAATTAGTTCACTTGTCTATAAACCATGTATAAATTCAACAGTATTGTTTTATGGGTAAACATGGATGCTCGAAGTCATTTTAGATACGGCAAGACAGCTCAGGAGGAGTAGAAAGTTGCCACAACCTAGGAGGGGTTTATAGGAAGCCAAAAAACGTGAGCCTTTTTACATACTTCTTAAAGGGGGAGAGCGCCAGGAGAACGTTGAGACGCCATCAGTTTGGAGCGCGAGGCCAGCAGACAGGCCCTAATAGCAGTTGTCGCCTACTTCACTGAGTTGTGGTTCTAAAAAGAAGATTTAGCTTGGTATATTCCATCAAGAGAAAGTCATATCTATATATAGAAAGCAAAATAGAAATCGTAATGTTGACCCCACGGAGCGGTAGCGAAGGAGACAGCAAATGGATGGAAATTCTCCACTTTATGGCTGTTGCCGCTTCTATCTCCGGCGCTCTGAATATCGGGTATGATTGTTACTTTCTTGCCTTGCCCCACTCCCACCACCTCTTCCGAAAAGACAACCTCGATCATTCATTACATATGATCAAATTTATAGTTTGTAATCGAGGGCGGTCAAATATGAGATAGGTTGCAGCTATAGTCAGAAGTGAACCTCACAAGATCACTCCAAAGAAAGGGTTCACACAAGTGCTTCTCAACACTTAACTCTCATACAAAACACTGTTAATAAAGGAGGAAAGGAAGAAACAAGAAATGAAGACTCAAGTCTTGTTGGTGTGTATAAAATGAACTAATGGCCTTCCTTTTTATAGACAAAAAAGTCTTGGCCTCTTAGGTGTAAAAGAAGAGATACAACTTGTGCAAATGATGTCCACCACATAATGCAATATTTTTGGGTCCCAAAGAATATTGCCAACAAAATCTATACTTTGCAAAGATATTTATGCTTATGTGAGATTGACTCCATTAGCCAAAATATTGGTCATATTATAAATCTCCACCTTGGCCTAATTTTGGCTGATATAATAAATTTGCTCCACCCTCTCCGCAAAAGCCCCAATGGGCATATGTCAAAATTGAATGCCATCAAAATCAGACATGTTATCTGATACCGAAACTATAGTAGGGCCTATAACAGTGGATCCCAATAAAGTATACAACAAACCAGATCTGTGTGCTTTCATGATCACAAGAGCACCATGAGAAACTTTCAGAACTCCACCTTCACCTGCATACTTGCACCCAAGAGATTCTAGAGTGCCCAAAAAGATGGGATTTTTTTTCAAGTCAGGAACATGTCTGACATCGGTGAGAATTATCACCACACCATCGTGCATTTTGATTCGAACTGTACCTTTTTCAAAAAATTTACAGGCAGCATTGTTGCCCATCAAGACAACTCCACCTTCAATAAATTCATATGTGGTAAATAAATCTCGATTGTGACACATATGATAAGAACAAACCGAATCTAAAATTCACTTATTGTTAGAGCTGAAACTATTATTAGTTGCTAAAAAACCAGTTCTCTCAGTCTCATCAGCAGCTACACTTGCTTCGGCAGTGTCAGTATTTTTGTGCTCATTTTCCCTTTCCTTATGCTTTTCTTTATTTTTCAGCTTATAGCATTCAGAGATAATGTGACCTTTCTTATGACAATAGCGACACTCTAAATTATTGTATCTGGATATAGAGTCGGATTTGCCCCTAACAAACAAGCCAACTTTCGCTTGAGTTCCACTAGCTTCCCTAGTAATAT
The DNA here is from genome assembly GCA_000715115.1 of Nicotiana otophora. Classification (NCBI taxonomy): domain Eukaryota; kingdom Viridiplantae; phylum Streptophyta; class Magnoliopsida; order Solanales; family Solanaceae; genus Nicotiana; species Nicotiana otophora. The sequence goes on along the minus strand of AWOL01S0001842.1, from coordinate 48,275 downwards.
CACTATCTATTTGTTCTTTTGATTTTAAGATAGATTTAATATCCTTATAAGAGATATTATCCTTTGCATAAAGCATAGTATCTCTTATATGCTTAAAAGATGGGGTAGAGAACAAAGTAGTAACACGGCTTGATCCTCATCTTTAATTTCAGCATCTATATTACTCAAATCCATAAGAATGGAATCAAAGGTGTCAAGATGAGAGAGAATAGAGGTACCTTCACCCATACGAATTATATAAAGCTTCTGCTTAAGGTAAAGTCTATTTTTCACTATCCTCTTCATATATAAGGTTTTTAATTTTTTCCACATGCCTTTGTTTGTGGTTTCTACAGAAACTTCACGTAAAATCTCATTTGAGAGATTTAAAATAATACTTGCTTTTGTCCTTTTATCTATGATGGCAAACTCCTCGTCCGTCATTTTATCCGGCTTCTTCTCCTTTTCTTGCAACGCCAAGTCTAAGCCATCCTGAATTAAGATAGATTCCATATTTAATTGCCACATTCTGAAGTTTGCACTTTGGTCAGATTTTTCAACATAGTTCTTTGTTAGAGTCATTTTGACTATTGAAACTAACCTGGTTAGATCCGGCTCTGATACCAATTTGTTATGATTGGAAATCCGGGTAGTACAGAATTTAGTCAAACAACGGTATAATGACAATAACAAAGACAATGAAAGTTGATAACGACAACTAAAGCATATAAAGAAGACACAAATTTAACGTGGTTCGGTCAAAGTGACCTACGCCCACAAACGGAGAGGAGCAATTTTACTATTCCAATAAAAGTACAACAGAGAGTACAAAATTAGAGAAAATTCTCAAATTAATCCCAAATACCCCAAGAGAATAACCTCACAAGATCACTCCGAAGAAAGAGTTCACACAAGTGCTTCTCAACACTTAACTCTCATACAAAACACTCTTAATAAAAGGAGGAAAGGAAGAAACAAGAAATGAATACTCAAGTCTTGTTGGTGTGTATAAAATAAACTAATGGCATTCCCTTTTATAGGCAAAAAAGTCTTGGTCTCATAGGTGTAGAAGAAGAGATACAACTTGTACAAATGATGTCCACCACATAATGCAATATTTTTGGGTCCCAAAGAATATTGCCAACAAAATCTACACTTTGCAAAGATACTTATGCTTATGTGAGATGGACTCCATTAGCCAAAATATTGGTCATATTACAAATCTCCACCTTGACCTAATTTTGGCTGATATAATAAATTTGCTCCACCCTCTCCGCATTTGCCCCAATGGGCATATGTAAAAATTGAATGCCATCCAAATCAGACAAGTTGTCTGATACCGAAACTGTAGTATAGCCTATAACAGTGGATCCCAATAAAGTATACAACGAACCAGATCTGTGTGCTTTCATGATCACAAGAGCACCATGAGAAACTTTCTGAACTCCAGCTTCACCTGCGTACTTGCACCCAAGAGATTCTAGAGTGCCCAAAAAGATGAGATTTTTCTTCAAGTCAGGAATATGTCTGACATCGGTGAGAATTATCACCACACCATCGTGCATTTTGATTCGAACTGTACCTTTTTCAAAAACTTTACAGGCATTATTGTTGCCCATCAAGACAATTCCACCTCCAATAGATTCATATGTGATAAATAAATCCCGTTTAGGACACATATGATAAGAACAAACCAAATCTAAAATTCACTCATTGTTAGAGTTGAAACTATTATTAGTTGCTAATAAAACAGTTCCCTCAGTCTCATCAGCAGCTACACTTGCTTCGTCAGTGTCAGTATTTTTGTGCTCATTTTCCCTTTCCTTATGCTTTTCTTTATTTTTTAACTTATAGCATTCAAAGATAATGTGACCTTTCTAAATTATTGTATCTAGATATAGACTCGATTTGCCCCTAACAAACAAGCCAACTTCCGCTTGAGTTCCACTAGCTTCCCTAGTAATATCACTATCTATCTGTTCTTTTGATTTTAAGATAGATTTAATATCCTTATAAGAGATATTATCCTTTGCATAAAGCATAGTATCTATTATATGCTTAAAAGATGGGGGTAGAGAACAAAGCAGTAACACAGCTTGATCCTCATCTTTAATTTCAGCATCTATATTACTCAAATCCATAAGAATGGAATCAAAGGTGTCAAGATGAGAGAGAATAGAGGTACCTTCACCCATACGAATTGTATAAAGCTTCTGCTTCAGGTAAAGTCTATTTTTCACCGTCCTCTTCATATATAAGGTTTTCAATCTTTTCCACATGCCTTTGGTTGTGGTTTCTACAGAAACTTTACGTAAAACCTCATTTGAGAGATTTAAAATGATACATGTTTTTGCCCTTTTGTCTATGATGGCAAACTCCTCGTCCGTCATTTTATTCGGCTTCTTCTCCTTTCCTTGCAACACCAAGTCTAAGTCATCCTGAATTAGGATAGATTCCATCGTTAATTGCCACATTCTGAAGTTTGCACTTCGGTCAAATTTCTCAACATAAGTCTTTGTTAGAGTCATTTTGACTATTGAAACTAACCCGGTTAGATCCGGCTCTGATACCAATTTGTTAGGATCGGGAATCCGGGTAGTGCAAAATTTAGCCAAACAACGGTATAATGACAATAACAAAGACAATGAAAGTTGATAACGACAACTAAAGCATATACAGAAGACCCAAATTTAACGTGGTTCGGTCAAAGTGACCTACGTCCACAAGTGGAGATGAGCAATTTTACTATTCCAATAAGAGTATAAAAGAGAGTACAAAATTAGAGTAAATACTCAAATTAATCCCAAATACCCCAAGAGAATAACTTCACAAGATCACTCCAAAGAAAGGGTTCACACAAGTGCTTCCCAACACTTAACTCTCATACAAGACACTCTTAATAAATGAGGAAAGGAAGAAACAAGAAATGAAGACTCAAGTCTTGTTGGTGTATATAAAATGAACTAATGGCCTTCCCTTTTATAGGCAAAAAAGTCTTGGCCTCTTAGGTATAAAAGAAGAGATACAACTTGTGCAAATGATGTCCACCATATAATACAATATTTTTGGGTCCCAAAGAATATTGCCAACAAAGTCTACACTTTGCAAAGATATTTATGCTTATGTGAGATGGACTCCATTAGCCAAAATATTGGCCATATTGCAACAAATAGCTTCAATCTCAACCTATATGGAAACGAAGGGAAAGGAAGTCAGCTATAACTAACTCGTAACTAACTTCCGGAAGATTCCAGCTCCCTAACTTCCTATCTAACTCACTGCACACGTGCGCCTCACATGACTCCCTACTTATTTCACAGCTGAAATTTCAACCATTTGACTAGAACCTGTGTAGTAGCCTTGCCATTTTGGTGCTAATCTCCTGTCTAGAATAGCCGCAAGTGCAAGTAAGACATGACCATGTTCAGCATGAACAACTGGGAGTGTAAGAGAGGTTGTGTGAGCATCTATATTCGTTTTTATCCGAGAAATGTGAAATGTGGGGTGGATCTTCAATTGACCAGGCAAGGCTAAGGTGTATGCTACGGGCTCGACCTTTTGAATGATTTGAAAAGGTCTATAGTATTTAGCTGACAAATTTTGAAAGGAATGGCTCTTCAAAGACAATTGTCTGTATGGTTGCAGCTTAACATAGACCCATTCTCCCACTTCATAATCTTTGTTAGTCCTGCCTTTATCAGCCTGGGATTTCATTCTATTCTGAGTCTTCAACAAATGGAACTTCACAGTTCTAATGGTGGCTTCTCTCGCCTGCAAGTTCCTGTCAACAATACCCAACTGAGAGTCAAAGGGAATATAGGGTACTAATGGCGGTGGTTTCTGCCTATATACCACCTCATAGGGTGTCATTTTTATAGTTGAGTGATAAGTGGTGTTAAACGACCATTATGCTAATGACAACCATTGAGGCCACTCTTTTGGTCGATCAAAAAGTCATACATCTAAGGTAGCACTCCAAGCATCTGTTAACCACCTCAGTTTTTCCATGAGGGTGGTAAGCAGTTGATGTTAGCAAGGAAGCCTTCTACAGCTTGAACAACTCCCTCAAGAATTTGCTAGTGAAGACTACAGCTCTGTCAGACACAATAGTCTTAGGCATTCCATGGAGTTTAAAAATATTATCCATGAACACTTGAGCCACCTCCAAGACAGTGTAGGGGTGCTTCAGAGACATGAAATGAGCAGCTTTGCAATCCTATCAACCACCACAAAGATGACCTCCTTGCAATGAGCTCATGACATGCCTTCTATAAAGTCTATAGAGACATCTTGCCAAACGCTATCAGGATAGTTAAGGATTGTAATAACCCTAGATAAGCCATATTCTCATTCTCACACCTTTGACAGTTGCCACATTCTCTCACAAAGTAATATACAACTTGTTTTATTTTCTTCCAATAGAAATCTTGTTTTAGTCTACTAAAAGTGACAGCAATCCCAAAATCTCCACCAATAGAGCTGCTGTGGTAGAAGGCTATCAGCGTTTTCTTCACATTTTCATTGTTTCCAACCATCATTTTTCCCTTCCTACTCAAGATTCTTGCTTGAAACCTGTAATATGGCTTGACTATTGTTGTTGTCTGCAGATTTTGTATAAACTTCTGTAAGGCAGGGCCATGCACCCAAGATTGCTTAACTTCCTCCAATAGGTCCATTTGTATTGCACAAATACTACAAAGTTGTATTGCCTTATCCTTCCTAGATAGAGCATCTGCAACAATGTTCTTCTTCCCACTCTTGTATGTTATGCCGAATCATAGCCAAGCAGTTTAACTAACCATTTTTGCTGACTAGGTGTAGTAATTCTCNTCAGCCTGGGATTTCATTCTATTCTGAGTCTTCAACAAATGGAACTTCACAATTCTAATGGTGGCTTCTCTCACCTGCAAGTTCCTATCAACAACACCCAACTGAGAGTCAAAGGGCATATAGGGTACCAATGGCAGTAGTTTCTGCATATATACCACCTCATAGGGTGTTATTTTTATAGTTGAGTGATAAATGGTGTTAAACGACCATTATGATAATGACAACCATTGAGGCCACTCTTTTGATCGATCAAAAAGTCATACATCTAAGGTAGCACTCCAAGCATCTGTTAACCACCTCAGTTTTGCCATGAGGGTGGTAAGCAGTTGATGTTAGCAAGGAAGCCTTCTGCAGCTTGAACAACTCCCTCAAGAATTTGCTAGTGAAGACTACAGCTCTGTCAGACACAATAGTCTTAGGCATTCCATGGAGTTTAAAAAGATTATCCATGAACACTTGAGCCACCTTCAAGGCAGTGTAGGGGTGCTTCAGAGACATGAAATGAGCAGCTTTGCAATCCTATCAACCACCACAAAGATGACCTCCTTGCCATGAGCTCATGACATGCCTTCTATAAAGTCCATAGAGACATCTTGCCAAACGCTATCAGGAATAGTTAAAGATTGTAATAACCCTAGATAAGCCATATTCTCATTCTCACACCTTTGACAGTTGCCACATTCTCTTACAAAGTAATATACAACTTGTTTTATTTTCTTCCAATAGAAATCTTGTTTTAGTCTACTAAAAGTGACAGCAATCCCAAAATCTCCACCAATAGAGCTGCTGTGGTAGAAGGTTATCAGCGTTTTCTTCAAATTTTCATTGTTTCCAACCATCATTTTTCTCTTCCTACTCAAGATTCTTGCTTGAAGCCTGTAATATGGCTTGACTATTATTGTTGTCTGCAGATTTTGTATAAGCTTCTGTAAGGCAGGGCCATGCACCCAGGATTGCTTAACTTCCTCCAATAGGTCCATTTGTATTGCAGAAATACTACAAAGTTGTATTGCCTTATCCTTCCTAGATAGAGCATCTGCAATAATGTTCTTCTTCCCACTCTTGTATGTTATGCTGTAATCATAGCCAAGCAGTTTAACTAACCATTTTTGCTGACTAGGTGTAGTAATTCTGTGCTCAAGTAGGTACTTAAGACTATGGTGGTCAGTCTTAATTGTAAAGTGCCTACCTAGCAGATATGGCATTCACTTTCGCATTGCACACACCAAAGCCAAGAGCTCCCTTTCATAAACTGACAAGGCCTTATTTCTTTTGATATACCTTTACTGAAGAAAGTTATGGATCTACCATCTTAAATGAGCATTGCACCAATGCCTTCTCCATATGCATATGTTTCAACAATAAACTCCTCAGAAAAATACGGCAAGGCCAGAATATGAGCTAAAGTTATCATTTTCTTCAATGTTTCAAATGCCAATGTTGTAGCTTCATTCCATACACGCAACAACTTCCTTATGCCGGCAGTAGACATCTAGCTCAAGATATGGTTGACACTATCAAGAACTCTTCGAGGCCAGTTCGCACACCACCAAGCCATCAGAACTGAACTTTCCCAACTCAACCAAGTCATGCAAGTCGTCATACCCAAGAGTATTGCTACAGAACGCTAGTGAAGCATTACCACACCAAAAGAACTAGTTACCTTTGTTGCTATGCTGGCCCAACACCACCGAGCTGACCCATTTATTTGAATCCTCCTCGATTTGTTTTCAGGTCAACACTTTCCCTTGTCGGTACACAATGATTATAAGTCAAAGCTTGCTGCAGAAGACCCTAGCACGAACCACGTCGTCTGAAAGCCCATAAACTGTGGTATTTACTCTGGAGCACCCATGAATGCTGCAACCGAGATACCTACTTTAAAAAGACCTTCTGTGAATCTGAAGATGATTCTCTAACCTCTTTGGTACTAGAACGTAGATTTAGCAATGATACAGATATACCGCAAATTCCAGCATCATCCCATGAAAATCACAGATCTTAGTCTTGTACAATTCCGGGGAACCCCTCAACACTATATATATACCTCAGACCCAAAACTGATATGACACATGTCCATGCAATCTGATCGTCGATAGTAGACTCTTCCACTTGGCGCGGAGTCATAGGACACAACATCCAATGATCCACATTACCAACCTTCATAAGCTCGTACAACACCAATCAGATACACGAACCAGTTGTATCCCATACTTGAATAATTGAAGATTTGCCAACACATCTGCATCCTTAGTTTGTACAATACCTCAAGAAAATTATCGAGCATCCATGGCCCCCTCGTAGCCCATCCGCAACATTACCAACTGTGAGAGCATAACTGATACCGAGCGCGCAATATCATATATTAGTAGATATAAACGGATATACCATATATACTTCAAGTTGAATCAACGTCGCACGATAAGGAATGAAAGGAGTGGAATTTCTTAGTAGTTCCATAGCCTCTCGAAGATAAGTACAGAAGTCTCTGTACTGATCCGCAAGACTCTACTAAACTTGCTTATGACTCGTAGCACCTATGAACCTAGAGCCTAGAGCTCTGATACCAATTTGTCACGATCCCAATTTTGTATCTTAGGATGTCGTGATGGCACCTAGTCTCTAAGACTAGGTAAGCCTAACACATGGTGATTTAATAATATAATTGAACTTTTTAATCATTAATCATAAACCAATAAATGACATACAGAACTGCAAGCGGCCAATAGTTATACATTTCCCAAAACCGGAAGTACGGAGTCATAAGCACTACTGAAACACGCTAAAATTTCTAAACACAATAATGTTTTGAATTATAATTTAACAGTAGCATAACGAGGTAAGATGGTGACTTTGCGGCCTGCGAACGTCAAGTAAATATACCTTGAAGTCTCCCTCCGTGCAAACATAATTGTCAACAACATGATCAGAATGCATGGATCTGCACAAAAATATACAGAAGCGTAGCATGAGTACACCACAACGGTACCCAGTAAGTATTAAGCCTAACCTTGGTAGAGTAGTGACGAGGCCAGATCAAGACACCTATGAGACATCGAAACCTGTTCAAGATATACATAAGCTAACAATAGAAAGAACATCAATGTAAGACTAATGGTGAAAAGATTATTGATTTACAACCAACAATGAAGTAATAGAAACATAAATGACATCAAGTAGTAAACGAGTAATAAAGAAACAACATAATCAGAACACTAATGAGATGTAAATGAACTCAAATAAGGAAAAACGGATGACAACTCAGATAATCAAATCGCTCCCAACGCATGGACTTACAACAAGAATTACCCTAAGGAACCATACCTCATAAACCACACGTCATGAACCATAATTTCCAAATCTTACACATATGGCACCCGTGCCCACAATAACAATCACCTTCACACGGCAAAATCCACGTGCTACTATGTACTTTGCAACCATGACAAATATCAATTTAGATGAACGAGAGATATAGTTAAACACTATAAAACATAATAACAATCTTGAATAAAGTAAGGTGTCAAATGAGATAATGAATTTATTTTAAAAATTAGTAAAGTAAAATAATATACAATTTATACGAAATAGAGTATCAGATGAGTTTAGTTTAGAAATCAATAAGATTGAGCAAAAGTATCATATTTAAACAAAGCAAAATATTAGTTAATTAACGAATTAAATATAGAATTTATTAAAGAAAAATATGATACAATTTTAGGAGATATGATGTTTTGAAAATTTAAAAGCAATCTGAAAAGTTTAGGAATATAAATGGCATTTTCGTAATTACTTGCACCAGAAAAAAAACCAGCAATATGAAAATCTTCGTTTTAGCACCCAAACTCATTCGAAATATGTCGTACACAAACCATATATGCATTTCAATCATAAAACATGCCACAAACCTGCTCGCAAATTCAAAACACCGAAAAGAGGTCATCTTGATCCGATATTGACCATGGTCAAACTTCAAATCTTTAACATAACTACTTTCTCAGCTAATGATCCGAAACATACCCGAACCCCTCAAGACCCCGTCCAATCATACCAAAAAGTACAAATACATCATCCAAACTTATCCAAAGCCTCAAAACAACCACGGGAATATCACAACAAAGAATCAAGGCTCAAACCGAATAGAATTTCTCTTAAGTTGATCTTCATTCTTTCAAAAGTGCGTCTAACTCACACTTAAACACTTCGGATTAGTTTCAAATTTTGCACACAAGTTCAATTCAACTATATAGACCTTTCCAAAGCCTCGTAACACCTATTGGAGTCCAGTAACATCAAAGTAAACTCTTGGTCAAACTTATGAACTCTTAAGTTCTTCAAATTGCCAACTTTCGACAAATTGTGTCGAATTATTCTTGGAACTTCCGAAACCAAATTCGAATATACGTATAAGTCCAAAATCATCATACGAACCTATCGGAACAATCAAAACCCGATTCCGAGTCTGTTTACCTAAAAGTCAAACATTGGTCAACTCTTCCAACTTAAAGCTTATAAAACGAAAATCATTCTTCCAAATCAATCCCAAACCGCTCGAAAACCGAAATCAACCATATACCTAAGTCATAATACATATTATAAAGCTACTCAAAGTCTAAAACCACTGAATGGAATGTTAAAGCTCAAAACGACCGGTCGGATTGTTACATAGGAAAAGACTTAGGAAACCTCTTAACTATGCCTATAGATTAGTTTTATCCCTTATCTATACGATTAAATATAAAATATCTCTAATCTTTGTAAAAGTGTACAACTTTAGTCTTCCCCTTAATAGGGTTTGCAAAACTAATGGATAAGAGCCATGGAATGATATCAAGTAGCCACTTTTAAGCATGTTGTTAAAAATATATCCACAATTTACAATGTATTTAAAGATTAGTCAACTTCGCTCAAACTTCAGGACACAGTGTCCTAGAGTTTAAACATCAAAGTTCAAACTTCAGGACATCGTGTCCTAAAGTTCAAAAATTATGTATCTTATGCCCTGGATTTTAAATTAGTAGTTTAGAAATTCAGGACACTTAGTCCTGAATTTTAAATTAGCAGCTCAAAAATTCAGGATACTAAGTCGGACACTAAATCCTGAATTTTCAAATTCAGGATACTTAGTCCAGAAATTTTGGTGAATTGGCTGATCTTTAAATATATTATAAATTGTGGATATATTTTAAATAGCGGGCTTAAAAATGGCTATTATTGCACTTCTCAGTTTGGGTTAAAAATGACGGATCTTTATCCCATCTAAGGGTGACAAGTAGCCCACTTAGCCCATTTTGTCCGCGGGCCGGGACCGTTTAGTCCGGAACCAAACGATCCCGGGTCGGTCCCTACAAAAAGAGCACTTAGCCCGGGACCGTTTAGCCCGTTTAATTTGGGACCGGCCCGGGACCGGCCCACTTGCCACCCTTATCCCCGTCAAAACCTAGTAAAAATTCTCTCTCTCCAACCGTCGACCCCCATTCCCCCAAATTTCCTATCATACTCGACCTCCTTTCTCCCAAAATCCCTACAAATCCCACCTCTATAATGTTGAAGATAGGATCCCTATTCAGCGAGTCGTGAAAGGAAATCAAATTTCAATTGAAGAGAAATTCTTTCGATCCCTAATCGAAGAAGTGAAATGCAGACATTGAAAAGTTTGTTAGTAGTTCATCCGTTTTTTTCTCACTCAAGTAATATGGTAGCTTTTTAGTTGAAATTATTTGCAATATGAAAACATCTAAATCATCTATGGACAGCACAACCTGTAAAAATCTGCAAACGAAGAAATTCTGCACCATTGCGAACCTGGACTGCAACTTGAAAATTCTGCAATACAAAAGTTTATGCTTTATGAAAAGTTCTGCACAACAAAATTTCTGCAATCTAAAAAATTCCGCATTATGAAAAAATTCTGCACAAAGGAAATTTCTGCAATTTGTAATCTGCTCTGAAATAATATGATGCATTAAATTATTGAAACATAGTTATAGCAGTTTGCTCAAACCATGAACTACATATTGTATATGATGTTCAAACATTTGAAAAGTAAAAACATTTAACAAGAATTACTTTCATTGTGACTAGAAATGACAAAAAATATGAATAAACATTATCCATGCTTCAAAGTCTTCAACCATTCCTAAACAGCAGCAAATGTGACTAGAACAACGTCCAAGACACAACAGCTAAGAATTTCAACAATAGAATATCTTCAATAGTAGTGAGAACTACCATGTTATACTTCTCCTATTTTAACCGACAAAATACAGAAAAATGGTTCAATGTGTAACATATAAATGGTACTTATTTGAGTAGTTTTAGTAGTTACATATTCTATTCAACTTCCAAAAAGACAAATAGCAGAAATCATGAGTTAAACATCATAAAAAATAACAACAAAAGTAATTCGAAGAGCATCCAACTTTTACCTCATTTACTTGTCCACTTCTAACCTACAAAATAGAGAAAGTGTGGTTTAACTTTTAACTTGTAAATAGAAAGGCGATTTAAAAATTACATCAGATTCAAATATAATACAGGTAATTTTTTAAGATGTGATGATGTAGTCGATTGCTAAAAGACTCGCTCATTTAGGTCATATTATCTCTCCACATAATTAAACTTGCAAGTTCTCTTGTTGTGACCAGGCTTATGACAAATGTGTCACGACCCAAAACCTCACCACAGGCGTCGTGATGACACCTAGTCTCTAAGACTAGATAAGTCGATTACTTACAACAATTAAGCCAGTTTTTTTTAACAATGATAATTATTAACAATGGCGATTAAGGACATGTATGATGGGGCTAAGACACGGGTTAGGACAGTAGGAGGCGACTCTGAGCATTTTCCGGTTGTAATGGGGTTACACCAAGGTTCGGCACTCAGTCCGTTCTTATTCGCCCTGGTGATGGACGCGTTAACAAACCATATTCAAGGGGATGTGCCATGGTGCATGCTATTCGCCGATGACATAGTTCTGATTGATGAGTCACGAGTCGGTGTTAACGAGAGGCTGGAGGTTTGGAGACAAGCACTTGAGTCTAAGGGTTTCAAGTTGAGCAGGACGAAGACGGAGTACCTGGAGTGTAAGTTTAGC
>AWOL01S0001842.1:0-34790 GCA_000715115.1 Nicotiana otophora | reverse complement strand
TTATAAGCCGAGGGTCTTTCGGAAACAGCCTCTCTACTCCTTCGGGGTAGGGGTAAGGTCTGCGTACATACTACCCTCCCCAGACCCCATTAATGGGATTCTACTGGGTTGTTGTTGTTGTTGTTGTTGTTTAATATGAATACCAAAACAAAAGCGAAATAACCATACGCAACAATAATCATAACAACCTCCCAAGATTAGGTAATACAGAGTTACGAACTCTAACTGAATACATAGAAAGATCTCAAAGATCGAAATATAATACTGTTCAAATAACAAGCTCGTAGTACAATGAAAGGAAAGGATTCCAAGGGACTTTGATGACCAAGCAGCTCTATCTTGAATCATCGCGATCAATAAGCTAACTCTGCCCGAGTTCAATATCTCCAATACCTGGCTCTGCACAAAATTATGAAGAAGTGTAGTATGCGTACACTACGGTCGGTACCCAGCAAGTATCAAGACTAACCTCGGTGGCGTAGTGACGAGGTACAAGTCAAGACACTCACTAATCAAAATAACTTGTGCAGCATAGAAGTATAAAATTGATAATGAAAGCAGGAATCAGTAAATGGTAACAAGAATCAACATGTGATATAAACAGTAAAGTAATAAGATCACCATGAAAGTACCACTGAACCTAAATAAGGAAGACAATAACAACCAATTAATAAAGTCGTTCTGACACAGGTTTCACAACGAAATTACTCCGAGATACCTTATCGCATATTCACAAGTCACGGGTCTCAACCCACAAATCATATACTCACGGCACCTTGTGCCCACATTCCAATCACGACCGCACGGACAACTCACATGCCAATATCTCATTCCGCTCGGCATGATCACATGCTCACAATCACAATCCGCCCGGCGTGGTCACATGCTCACTATCATAATTCGCCCCGCATGGTCACATGCTCACTATTACAATCCGCCCGGCATGGTCACATGCTCAATATCAACATGAAGCAGATAATACAAGAATACATGGGCATGGTCAATAAATGTCAAGTTTCCCACTCCTGAACTAGTATAAGTGGCATGCTACGGTGTATGCTTATGTGAGTATACTATTACAGCCCAAATCAACAAGTAATATCAAAGACATCGAGTAGCTCATCAACGCAGCACAACAAGTCACGTGAGGTAAATGACATATACAAGAAAAAAAACACCATCACACGAATATCACCAACAAAATATTCCCAAGCCATCACACTTCATCCCTGACATTGCCACCTTTATCTCTCTGATAGTCACCCGTATCACTCCATCCTGACAATATCATTAACCGCTCGTATCACTCCGATAGCCACCCCTATCACTCTGTATATAGCCACCCTTATCACTCTGCCCGGACGATAACACAATAGCCACCCGTATCACTCCGCACAATCAACAACGGTGAGATGCCACCCTTATGTCCCGCATAACAACAACAGTGAAATGTTACCCTTATACTACGCATAATAACAATCAATCCACACAACAATTAACATGTGCTAACATCACAACAACACGCCATATTGACTCATATCACAAGTGCCCATAGGCCACAACCTTTTCAACGAACCAACAATATCAATATTTCCACAATAAATAGCCCACGGCTCAAACACAATATGTATAGAATCTCAAAACAACAAAATGAATGGGAAAGTAACTCAACAAGGAACAACACCCCCTTTAAACACAACTTCAATTAAAATAGATTAATGACTTTCAATAACTTCCACTTCAATTAATTTTTTATGGATAAATTCGATAAAGAAGGTATTTCTATGAAATGGCAAACTCTAGATTCTAGTGTATGAAATAAGCTAACAATGAAAGAGATTTCATGAACTAGCAACTACGTCTAAATGCATGAGAATAACCCGGCAACAAAATGATATGATGTAACAACTTCAAATAAGCATGTGATAGTAAACATGACGAATAAGAGATATAACATGTCCCAACAATTCCAAATAAATACATAAAAGAAGTCTAAGAGTCTAAATCGGTCAATTTTCACATATAAGCCCGAGTATACACTCGTCACCTCGCGTTCACGGCTTTCACATAACGCAAATAGTACAAACAACTCAAATCCTAAGGGATAGCTTCTCCCACACGAAGTTAGGCAAGATATGTACCTCAAAGAAGCCAAATCAATACTCTAAAATGATCTTCTCATGTGAAACAATCTTCGAACGGCTCAAATATAGCCAAAATATATCATAAATAAAAATTATAGGAAATAATTCCGGATAATAAAGCTTCGATCTTTAATAAAAACTAAAAAGTCAACCCTGGTCTCGCACCTCGGAACCCGACAAAATTCATAAAATTCAAACACCCATTTCGATACGAGTCCAACCATACCAAAATTATCCAATTCTGACATCAAATCGTCCTTCAAATCATCATTTTACATTTTTGAAAGTTTTTACAAAAATTCTTATTTTTCTCCAACTCAAATCACTAATTTAATGATAAAAGCAAAGATGGAATCATGAAATATAATCAAATCCAGGCAACAAACACTCACCCAAATCCAAATCGTGAAGAACCCCTTCACAATCTTCCAAAACTGAGGTCTACAACTCAAGATATGATAAAAAAGGGCAAACCCTCGAATTATATGAAATCTGCCAAAGATTCCGCTTTTGCGGTCACAAGGTCGCTTCTGCGGAAATACCTCACCTCAGCCAATGTCACTTATGCGACCAGGAATGCGCTTTGGCGCTCGCGCTTCTGCGTTGAGAGTTCCACTTCTGCAGTTGCGCAGATGCGCCCAAACATCCGCTTCTGCGGTTTTCCTCATCCATCTTTGCTTCCGCTTCTGCGCCCCCTTCTCTTCTGCACCTGCGACCACCGCACCTGCTCCCACTGGTTCGCAGGTGCGACCACACCAGATCCTGCCCAAGCCAGCTTCACTCAATATTATCCAAATTATCTGAAACCCGTGCGAAACACACTAGGGCCCCTTCCGAACATACCAACAAGTTCCATAACATATCGCGGACCTACCCGAGGCCTCAAATTACATCAAACAATGTCAAAACTATGAATCGCACCTCAAATCAAACTTAATAAACTTTCAACTTCTACAACTCACGCCGAATCATATCAAATTAACCCGGAATAACGTCAAATTTTGTATGCAAGTACCAAATAACACAACGGAGCTATACCAACTCCCAGAATCAAAATTCGAACCCGATATCAGCAAAGTCAGCTCCCGAAATCGAAATCTGAACCCGATATCAACAAATTTAACCCCGGTCGAACCTCTCAACCTTCCAAACCTTCAACTTTCCAACTTTTGCCAAAATGCATCAAATCAACCTACAGACTTCCAAATTTGGACATACACCTAAGTCCAAATTAACTATATGAAGCTATTGAAAATATCAAAATACCATTCTGGAGTCGTCTACACAAAAGTCAAACTACAGTCAACTCTTACCATTTAAGCTTCTAACACAAGAATCATTTTTCCAAATCGATCCCGAATCATCCAAAAATCAAACCCGGCCATGTACGCAAGTCATAATATATAATAGAAACTAATCGAGACCTTAAGCCACCGAACGGGATGCTAATTCTCAAAATGACCCGGTCGGGTCGTTACAAAATACTACATTCAATAGACGTTTGATTCATTTTCATCCTCGTTCTGCTCGCTCCAGCTTCACCAAATTCCTTTCTCCTTAATTTTTGCTTTCTTCCTCTCTTTTGTTTCACATTATTTGGAGGCAAAGGGGGAGTCTTACTAGATTTAGGCCACAATTATTATCCATTAATTGGAAGAATAACATATTCATAAATTCTCCTATATATTTCCACCATATAGCAGTCATCGACGTAATTAATTACCTCATCCTTTTTAGCCTAAATTGCCGAAATGGCATGTTTGCAAGGATATCCGGTTATAGTCCACTTCCTACAACTATATATTTTGTTATGTACGTCCACTGCACAATTATCATCCATCATCTCTCCAACGATTACATAATTCCACTTATTTGATTTTTTTGAGGAATAAACGCAGCTGCTGCAGACTCATTTTTGTGTAAAATATCCTTGCACCTAGGGCAAACATCACCCAAATTCTATTTTTCTTCTTTATCTATGCTAGCTTGTATCTGAGCCATCAATATTTATCTTAAGTTCTCTAACAATGTTATAATGGGATTGTCTCGAGCCTCAAGTATCATGCTATTAAAGGATTCACACTTGTTATTCAACAAGATATCACACTTAGCATTTGGATTGAAGTGATATCTAAACACTTCACTTCGTGATTTTTCATTTAACCAAGAAATAGCATCTACATCTAAATTTAAAATATCAGACATGCGATCATGAAAGAACTTTACCGTCGTAGCCTTTGCAACAGGCCAAAGTGTATTCCTTAAGGAGAAACCACTAAAGTCAGCCCTCTTGAAATTGATATAGAGGTGTCTTACGCAGAATCTGGCTGACAAGTTGAAACACATCATTAAATGCTTCAAGAAGACCTTCAATAAAAAGACTATATTTTTAGTAAGAGTTTCAAACTAAAATATTGAAGCAAGCAAAAATTGAATATAAAAGCAACTCAAATTCAATAAACTGAATATAAATTTTTCAATAAGGCCTTTTGTTTTATCTGACATGAAAGTACAACCACAATGATCACCAATCTCCAAATCAATAGACAAGTAGTTCAAAATCCATGACCATGTATCCCGTGTTTCCTTTTCAACAACTGCATATGCGATTGGAAAAATGTTATTATTAGCATCAAATCCAACTGTTATTAACAATTGAATTCCATACATTTGGGCCCTTTAACCAACAACCATCTACACCATCTACCTTTCTACAACCATCCTTGAAGCCTTACTTATAGGCACCAAAGCATATATAAATTCTTTGAAATATATATGGCTTGTTAGCCATTTCATTGTCTGATAATTTCACATGAATCGAACTACCTGGATTTGTCCTTTCAAGCTCATAGATGTAGTCCCACAACATAACAAATTAATCTTTAGTGTTACCATCAAGCAATGTAATGGCCTTTCTTTTAGTCCTTCTAGCTTGAGGTAAACTCATATGAGCTTTACTGTATTTCTTAATTTAGAAACTTTCAAATCCCTGTTTGAACTGATGGTAACCAGATATATCCTCGCAATAAAAGAAGATGTGATCTTCTTATTACAGTGATGCCAATTTTTACAACTATACTCAGGATTGTAAGTTTTTATTTGAAATCCCTTGTCTCTGTGCATTCTTGATGCAATAATTTCCCACTCACAAATCGGGTGTATGCACTTACCTCTTATCCTTATCTAGTTAATTTTGTGCCACTTGATATACTTTCCAGCTTTTATTTCATGAGTTTCCACAGCATATTTAAACTCTTTTTTTTCAAATGTATATTGTCGTGACCCCAAAATCCCATCTGAGGTAGTCGTGATAACACCTAATGACACCTAATCTCTAAGACTAGGTAAGCCTAACACACAAGGGAATTTAACAGAAATAACGATAAAATTCTCAAAACCGGTGAAACTGAGTCATAAGCTCTAAGATTACACTAGAAATTTCTAAATGCAATATTATTTTGAAGATAAATAGTAGAAAAAGACAATAGTGGAAGGTGACTCCGAAGCCCGCAGGTGTCAAGAAGGTATACCTTGAAATCTCCGAGATATCCGAGTCAACTCACTGGCATCCGACACTAGTAGAGGTACCTGGATCTGTACAAAAATATATAGAAGCATATCATGAATACACCATAATGGTACCAAGTAAGTATCAAGCCTAACCTCATTAGAATAGTGACAAGGCCAAGTCATGATACCTACTAGACACAGAAACCTAAATAGAATATTAACATAATCTAATAACGGAAAGCAAAAAAATAAATGACAATAGAACAGTACAATGATATAAGTCTAACAACGGAAATTAAGGCAATAAAGGGCTACAAAGAGTGAACATATAATAAGAACATCTAGTGATCAAGTACCGTGAAAATACAAGTATAATAATGAAGAAAAGATAATAATCGTTCAAATCAATAAGCCTTTTTAACATGGAATGTCCACAAGAATCACAACCGAGGTATCACACCTCATATTCACATTTTACAAGTCACAATCACAATCTTCCTTATATCACCGTGTGAACCTTGCATTTATTTTTAAAATATGTTTTTGAAAATAGCTACACACATTTAGCCCCCTTATCTCATTGTGTGACTTCAAGTAATTCCCTTACTAGAAACACACGTATAAATACCTTATCTCACCGCATGCGTTTCAATACCCACCCTTATACCATCGCATGTGTATCAATATCACAACACAATAATCAACTCACACCACACGTGCCCATATGCTACAGCATTACCAATGTTACCAGAACACATAGGCCCGACTCAACCACAATATGAACAAGAATTTCAATAACAACAAAACGAGTGAGAAACAACTCAACAAGGAAAGATATCTCAATTATCAACAACTTCAACCTCAATGTGTTCATAGCTTTCACAACTACAACTTCAATAACTCACAATGAAGGTATTCCCATGAAATGGAAACTTGCAATTCAAGTACGTAGCATAAGATTACAAGGAAAGAGGCAACATGAAATAACAACAACGTCTAAATGCATGAGAATAACTCAACAATGGAGGGAATAACATGTAACAACAATTACAAATAAATGCATATAAGAGTAATATTGACAATGGAAACTAGAACAAGTAATAATAACTTCAATTAAGGCATGTAAGAATAACTTGACAAAAAAAAGAAAGAACAATGATTATAACTTCAATTAAGTGTTTATAAGTAACCTAAGAGTCTAACCGGTCAAATACCACATATAAGCCCGTGTACACACTCGTCACCTCATATACACGTCTTCCACATAATTCAAATAATAAAATCAACACAAATCCTAAGGGGTAGTTTTCCCCACACAAAGTAAGGCAAGATACTTACCTCAACTAGGCCAAATCAACATTCAAAAAAAGTTTTTCCCTTAAAATTTGCCCTCGCACGACTCAAATATAACCAAAAATGACTTAATATCATCAAACAATGCAAGAGAAACTAATTACAATTAATAAAACTATAATCTTTATACAATTCCTCAAAAGTCAATCCCCCTCCCGGTGAAAACATGAGCTCAAGGATAGATCTCGACTACCAATAACCCCACGAGTCCATATATATATATATATATTGTTTTCAAATCCGAGTCCAATTCGATTATAAAATCTTAAATTTTCATTTTTTTCAAAACATAGACAAAAATTTTCATAATTTCTCTTTGATTCTCATAAATTTGATGTTAAATCTCATATATAATCTTGTAATATAGTTGGAATTTATCAAAATCACTTACCGAATGATTGTATGTGAAACTCTCTTCTCCAAATCGCCTCATACCGACTCTAGGGGTTCTAAAATGAGAGAATGAGACTCAAATTCCTATTTCCAGCCCTTATGTTTAGGTGCAGGTGTCTCAATTACGGCGCCAATCATCCTAAAGGGAAGTCGCAAATGCAACATTGACTTCGTATTTGCGAAGTTTGCTCCCATCGCAAATGCGACCAATTGATCGCAAATGCGAACCTACTCAGCTCAGGTACTTTTTCGCAAATATGATCAAGGTATTGTAAATGCGACACCTGATACCCCCCTTCTATGATTGAAATTGTGATGCTGGTGCTCACAATTGCAACACCTGAGGCACCAGCACACTAGCAACCTGAAAATGACTCCAAACCAATCTAACACACGCCTGAAACTCGTCCGAGCCTTCGGGGCTCCAAACCAAGCATCCACACAAGTGTAAAAATATCATTCAAACTCACTCGTGCGATGAAAATACCAAAATAACATCTAGAACCATAAATCAGACATCAAAACGCATGAAATTCAAAAGAAAACTCAAGAACCTCTAGAATTGCAACCAAGCATCTGAATCCTATCAAACCAATTCCGAATGACACCAAATTTTACAGGAAAGTTCCAAATAGGAAAATGGACCTATTTTAAGTCCCAAAATCAAATTCCGAACACGATAGCCACAAAGTCAACCTACGATCAAACTTAGAGAAACTTCTAAACTTCAAATTGCCAACTTTCGGTAAAATATGACAAATCAACCTAGGGACCTCCGATTTGAATTTCGGGCATACAACCAAGTCTAGAATTACTATACAAACCTATTAGAGCCCTCAAAACACCATTCTCAAAGTTATTTTCATAATAGTCAAACTTCGATCAATATTTTCAACTTAAGCTTCTAAACCAAGAACCAAAAGGTCCAAATCAATCCGAAATGTTCCCGGAATAAAAATAACCAACCCCTCAAGTCATACAACCACAAATCCACATATGTGAAGTATCAAAAGGGGAAACAGGACTTAAATATACAAAACGACTGGTCGGGTCGTTACATATATTCAAGATAATGTACGGGATTCTTCTCATGAATTTTAGGATTGTACTTAGGAAAATCAAAACTCTCATTGTCTGAATCACTATCCAAGCTTAAAGTTTCCGAATAATTCACGCAATCAGGATTGCCTTCTTCATTTGACAGCTTCTTTTGAACCTCAGCACTAATAAGCTCTCTACCACCTTCAACGCGTTATTTTCCAGTAACTCTCTTATCAAAAATTGCATTGAAATCTGATATTTCATTTTCGAATCCTCAAACTCATCACAACTAGACGATTTTGACGTTTCAGCCATTGTCTCAGTAATTC
The DNA here is from genome assembly GCA_000715115.1 of Nicotiana otophora. Classification (NCBI taxonomy): domain Eukaryota; kingdom Viridiplantae; phylum Streptophyta; class Magnoliopsida; order Solanales; family Solanaceae; genus Nicotiana; species Nicotiana otophora. The sequence continues at coordinate 26,020 of AWOL01S0001842.1, read as the reverse complement.
CAACAATTTGTTGCATATTTTGAATGTTGATTGTTTGACCTTCATTCTCAGGTTCTATCTTTGCCATTTCAAAGAAATAGTCTAGATGCTCAAAATATATCTCAACTATATTATATTTGAGAATCGATTCGGCAATTCTGCTAGCTTCAACTTCAGTTGATACTAGTCTCAATATGTTACCAAACTTACCACATTTGTGCCAGAATATCACAGAATCATTGATGTAACCACAAATCTCCGTCATCTTCCTCACTCTGTCATATTAAGATCTATTGGTTTCATATAGTTAAATTAGTCGATTATACGCCCAACATAGTGTTTAGTTAGCTGATGCTTCATTAACCCCCATGATATACCTTAATTCTGAAATATGACACCGCAATTATAGAGTCTGTCAACAATAAAATCATATTGTTAATAGGAATTTCAAACCAAAATAATTTGAAGCAAGCAGAACTGAATATAAAAGCAATTCAAATCTAATAAACAAAGAAGTTCTAATTAAACTTCTGTAAAGGCAAGTAGAAACAAATTAGTTGTAACTACCCGGTCGGTCGTTTTAAATATTATAGTCACGTTCCTCCATTTATTACTTATTCTATGTTCATTTGTGATTATATGACTTGTCGGGGTGGTTGGTTAGGTTCCGAGGATGTTTCGAAATAAATTGGGGCACTTAGTCCCAAGGTTGGAAGCTTAAGTTGAAAGAGTTAAAATGATGTTTACTTATGTGTAAATAGCTCCAGAATGGAGTTTTGATACTTTCAATAGCTCTGTATGGTAATTGTGGACTTAGGTGTATGTCCGGATATAGATTTGGAGGTCTGTAGTTCGTTTCGGCTTGAATTGGCGAAAATTAGAAAGTTGAAGGTTTGGAAAGCTGAGAAGTTTGATCGAGAGTTGACTTTGTTAATACCGGGCTCACATTTTGGTTCCGGGAGTTGGAGTAGGTTTGTTGTGTCATTTATGACTTATGTGCAAAAATTGAGGTCAAACGGAGTTGGTTTGATAGGTTTCGGCATTGATTTTAGAAGTTGGAAATCCATTAGTTTCGATAGGCTTGAATTGGAGTGTGATGCCTGTTTTTTATGTTGTTTGATGTGATTTTAGGCTTAAACTAAGTTTGTATTGTATTTTAGTACATGTTGGTATGTTCGGACGGGGTCCCGGGGGCTTCGGGGGTGATTCAGATAAAGTTCAGCTTCATTTTGGCCTTATAGAACTGTTGATCTAGTGTCTGGTGCAGTCTTCATCGCGTTCGCGACATAGGGATCGCGTTCGTGTAGAGTTGTTCAATGGAATGAAGTTTTTTACTTCGGGTTCGCGAATAAATCCACGCGTTCACGAAGGTCTAGTAGGTCAATGCATCGCGATCACAATAGAGGATTCACGTTCGCGTAGAAGGTTGAGGCTGTCTTGGGCACCGGGCTTGTAGCCTACGCGTTCGTGGGAGAGGGGTCACATTCGCCTAGGCATTGGATCCGAGTTCATCGCGTTCGCGGCAGGTACATCGCATTCACGAAGGAGGGTTTGATAGTTGTGTATATTTGTGTTTCGCAAAAGCGAGGCAATTTTCGTGTTCGCGAAGAAGAGAACCTGGGCAGAAAGTTTTAAAATCCCAAATCGTGGGTTAGACTATCAGTTCACATCTTGGGTTGTAGAGCTCGATTTTGGGCGCTTTTGGAGGCGATTTTCTCGTCTTGGATCGGGGTAAGTATTTTTGACTCGGATTTATTGTTATATCATGATTCCATCTTTGTTTTAACATTTAATTAGTGGATTAAAGTGAATAAATAAGGGAATTTGTGGAAACTTTGCAAAAATAAAAAAATGGAGGTTTGAAGATCGATTTGAGGTCGGAATTGGATGATTTTCATATGATTTGACTCGTTATTGAATCGGTATTCGGATTTGTGAATTTTATCGGGTTCCACTCCGGGGTTGACGTTTTGGGTTGACTTTTTGATTTTGGTTGAAGATCTTAGATTTATCATTTAGAATCAATTCCTATAGCTTTTATTGATATTATTACATTATTTTGGCTAGACTAGAGCCTTTTGGAAGTTGATACGCGCGAGAAAGACTTGTTAGATGAGTGATTTAGTTTGCTTGAGGTAAGTAACTTATCTAAACTTAGTTGAGGCACTAGTTGCCTGAATTATTATGATAGCTACGTGCTATTGGGTGTGCACATGTGTGGGGTTTGAGCCCATGTGCTAACGTTGGAGGTATTTATCCATGCTCAGATTGTGTTTAGACTATGATATGCCTAGATTTGACTGTTAAGTTTTAAGCTATGAAGTTTCTCATATTTATAACATTGTTGTGAACTATTTGAGCCATGTTAGAGGCTATGTAGAGGTTTAATCCCTAAATGAACTTGATAAATGCTATTTTGTGACAAGATTTGCCGATTCGAGCTATGATAGAACACTTTGCACATGCCTACACTTAGCGTGTCACTTTTACCAATCCAGGAGCATGAGACTTGTTAATTATTCACCATGTACATGTATTTCTGTTATTTGCTCCTGTGTGATATGATCCATCCCCCTAGGGTCACCCTCTCATGTTTCTCTCTTGATGGTGTACACGCGAATATTGAGGAAATCTGATAAGTGGTTTGGAATGGAATTGGAAAGGTTGAGGAAATCAGGCCAATGTTGGTTTAGATTTTGCATTTTATCTTTACTTGCAATTTTCATGATTATTTACCTGATTTATCTGCATATCACCTCTATATGCCGAACATTGACTCGGCAGAGTATTTGAGAAACTGTACACATACACATATAGATGTTTCTTCCTGTGCTCTACGACTTAATTTCATTACTGCTCTGTACTTGTTAAAAGATGAAACTGTAAAGGTGATAACTAGCATCATTTATAATTTGTGATTCTTTTACCTCATCAAGGTTAGCTTCGATACTTATTGAGTACATTGGGTCGGTTGTACTCATACTACACTTTGCACTTCGTGTGCAGATCCAGGTACTTCTGGATGCGGCAATTGCTAAATTTGGTGCTAGTGCCTGCTTGGAAACTTTGAGGTAGCTGCTATGACGCCCCCAGACCTTGACTCTCATTCCTTTCATTTTTATTCAGTAATGTTCTATTTTCTCAAATAGTTGTACTAGAGTTTCAGACTATGTTGAAACTTAGCAGCTCATGTACTCGGTGACACCAGAATTTTGGGATGGTTGTAGTAGAGTTTCAGTTATTTTTATCAGATATTTATGAGATTCTCCGTTGTTGAGTTTATTAAATTTGTTCCATTCATATGTTGTGTTGTTATATGATTGTCAGTTTGTCTAGTAACTGTGTCAGGCGTCATCACGACGGGTTGAGATTTTTGGGTCGTGACAATAACCCTTACTTTCCCATAGTGTTGGTGAACAAAAAGAGGTGGCTCTTGGAGAATGTGTATTGATTATAGAAAACTTAACAAGCTTATTGTTAACAATAAATTTTTCATTTCTGTTATTGAAGAATTGTTGGATGAATTAGTAGGAGCTCAGTTCTTTTCTAAATTGCACTTACAGTCTGGTTATCATCAAATTAGCATGGCAGAGGTCAATGAATTGAAGTCGATCAGCAACACGTTCAAGGCATAGTTGGCACAGAAGCTCTACCCGCTATATATTATAAAAAGACTTGATTCTGTTGAAGAAACTTGGAAACGAATAAGGAATACATATCCAACATTCAATCATGCAAACATTTATTGAAGGGCTGGATTGAAATTATAGATGGACATACATAATCAAATATAGAGCGGTCAATTTGGTTTCATTTGTCATTGACAGTCATCACTACTATCTTGTCCAATATTTCAGCGCGCTGATCTAACTGGAAACACCGTTTCTTTTAATACAACTTGCATGATTAAGTAAGTTCATAGACGGATCCAGAATTTAAACTTTATGGATTTAATTTTTAAGATTTTTGGTATTGAGCCCATTATACTTTTAAGGGTCCATATTTACTCTTTGTTGTAATTTCAATTGATTTCTACATATAAATTCATACTTCTCGTTGTAAGTTATGGGTTCAATTGAAACTGGTGCTATTATGTTAGATCCGCCCTTGAAGTCAACATAGTGCAAACTAAAGTTAAATTTTGTAATACTAAGAACAAATGAAATCATCAGTATACACTCATAACTACATTTGCACACCAAGTTCTAAAATATTGATGAAAATAAAATTACGCTTAACGTTACACAAAACACTTGTGACTTGCTAAAAAAAAAAAAACTTGTGACTTGTCTAATAACGTGCGCTTCTAAGACGGTAGAAGTACTCCACACAGTTCATATAAAGATTTTGTCTTACAAATAGATGTTGAATAATATTATGCAGATTTCAGATCACGAAAATAATTTCATGAATAGAACTTTGTGGTACACTACATCACCATAATATTTCGTACATGCACCGCCATTGAAAGACCTAATTATATAGGGTGAAATATAATATAACACGTGGTCATCTAAATGAAAGACACGTGGAATCCTAGACGGGGATGGCCGAAGACCGAACGCAGTCATTACGCTTGTCACCGGAAGGGATAACGTTCATAAAGGTGTATTAAATGATCTGCGCCCGGTAATATTTAATAAAGAATATTCTGCAGCATTAAGAGCGACGACTCATTACATAGAATTTGGCATTTATATTCATCGTTACATCTTCATTAATGACCCTCATAATTTACATTAAAAGGGGGTACAATTCTAGGATCTCCCTCCATAGACACAACTATAAATAGTGAGACCAGTTATCATTGTAAGGGACAGAAATATTTTGGCAAAACTTATACTACATTCCACACAAAGCTTAGTACAATCTTACTTTTCTACTTTTTGATCTCATCATTGTTGTACTCAGAAACTTTGTTCCCGGAACTATCATCTCTGTTGTTTCATCTACATTTTAAGGCTAAGTATTATACATTTCTTCAATTATCGCATTATTTCAGGATCAAATTATTTCACTTATCTAGAAATCACATATAAATTTAACTGTACTGATTTATGGGTAAATAGTTTGGCGCCCACCATGGGGCCTAGACAACTGTGCAATTAAATTGATCCTTACCTTTTTTACTAACGTGATTTGATTATTTTGTCTTAGAAAAAAATCACAAAAAGGCAGATAACACTGTTAACAAAACGTACAACCATGAAATTCGAGGGGATCAGCCTCATTTCGAGGATTCGATTAGTGACACCCGCAGTGAGGGAAATGATGCCACGACGGTGCATGACAGGCAGAACCCTCGACAGGTTCAGGAGACAACTCCCGATGATGCTGATGAAGAGCATGTTGTGGATGCGGTGAGGGCCCTGCAAGAGCAACAGGCGATCATTCTAAGTCATCTCACACGGCAGGATAAGGTTATGATGGAGCCGAAGCATGCGCTATCGGGGGCTTCGAATAATGTAAACATACGAGATCCAATTCCTCCTGGTGTTCCCACAAACCAAACAATGCAGAGAGTCGACAACAACACTCCCAGGGGTGAAGTTGGCTTCGATGGGGCTGGGGGACGGACCCGGTCTCAACAACGAGAACGACCCATTCAAGAATAAACTTTTACGGTTTATGAGGGAAGTAAACGTCCGCATGGACCAGATCCTGGACGCGCCACTAGTACTAAAAGGCCCGGACTCTAATAAGTATACTCAATTGTCGTACAAGCCAAGTGCAGCACCAGAACTAATCCCAAAGCAGTTCAAAATTCCTGAAATGCCAAAGTATGACGGGATTTCAGACCACAGGAGCATATTACCACTATACGAGGGCAGTAAAAGGAAATGATTTAGCTCCTCACGAAATAGAATCTGTGTTGTTAAAAATATTTGGAGAAACTCTCACGAGGGGAGATCTAACGTGGTATTCATTATTACCCGAGCATTCCATAGATTCCTTTGAGATGCTCGCAGATTCTTTCATCAAGGCTCATGCTTGGGCTAGAAAAGTACAAGTTCGGAAGGCCGACATATTCAGGATCGCAAAGGGAGAATCCGAATTATTACGAGAGTTCGTTACCCGATCCCAAAAAGAAATAATATTGCTCCCGCATATCCCAAATGAATGGGTAGCTGAAGCATTCACCAAAGGATTGAATCTGATAAGCTCAGACGCTTCGCGAAAGCTGAAGGAGAGCCTGCTTGAGTTTCAAGCAACAACTTGGGCAGATGTCCATAACCGATACGAGTCAAAGATAAGGATTGAAAATGACCAGGTCGGTTCTACATCATCGGCCAAGGTACGGGAGAAGCACAGAGAAAAATCAAAGGATGACTACGATGCAGATAGACGAATTTCGAGGGGCCAATTTTTGCCTTACGAACGGACTGAAGGCCGAGGCAGAAACTACCAGGCAGCAAACAAGTTCACTGTTGATAGAGGGACCAATCGTGGTTGCAACAATAGATCACTTCAGGATAAATAGACGTCGGGGATTCAGGATCCTTCTTACCCCAAGTTATCGGAATATAACTTCAACGTCAGTGTAGTGGAGTTGGTGTCATCCATGAGAAACATTAAAGAAGCACGATTCTCGAGACCTATGAGATCCGATTCCATCCAGAGGGATCCAAACATATGGTGTGAATACCATGGGATGAACGACCACCGAACAGGGGATTGCCGTCACCTCCGAGAAGAGGTGGCAACACTATTGAAGAACGGTCACCTCACAGAATTCTTGAGTGACCGAGCTAAGAACAATTATGGTTGTAACAGAGACAACGCGGAACCTTCAAAAGCAGGAGAAGGACCCCCATGTCAAACGATCAATATGATCTTCAAAGGGAATGGGATTAGCGGGGTAACCTTTTCAGCAGCGAAGAAGACAAAATTATCAATAACTCATAGTAAAAGACTCCGGGAAGATGATATCACTTTCACGAAGGAGGACACAAACGAATTATTGTTACCGCACAATGATGCACTGGTAATTTCCTTAAATGTGTTGGATTTTAAGATTAAGTGTGTTCTAGTGGATCCAGGAAGTTTGGCTAATATCATACAATGGAGATTATTGGAGCAAGCTAAACTCACCGGAAGCATTATTCTAGCAACAAAGCTCCTTTCTGGATTCAACCTTGCGAGCGTGATGACCCGGGGAGAAATTTTGTTACTCATGAACGCTAAAGGAATAATAAAAACAACTCTATTCAAAGTAGTAGATGGTGACATGTGATACAATATCATCCTGGGAAGGCCGTGGTTACACGAGATGAAATTTGTACCCTCAACATATCACCAATTGCTGAAGTTTCCAATGCCCAAAGGAATCAAGTAGATAAGAGGTGATCAACCGGCAGCAAGGGAGATGAATGCAATTTCGGTTTCCAGTAGCAAAGGGAAGGAGCACGCGGCATAGCAACTACAAGAACCGACACCTACTCTTGAGCTAGAAGAAGTTAGATCGGGAGCAGAGTCGTCAGAACATTATCAAGTGCCGAGATATTTCCAAGTTCCAGAACATTATCATGGTAGAGGAACTGGAGCAAGTTGCATTATTCGTTGAGTTCCTAGAAATAAAATTACATTTGTGGACAGGACTGCACCCGGAGGTTAGGTCTGGTTTTATTGAATTCCTTAAATTTAATGTCGATTTTTTTGCATGGTTGCACGAGGATATAACAGGTATCCCGACGGAAGTAGTCGTGCACAAGCTGAGTTTGAATCCCAACATACCTCCAATAAGGCAAAAGAAACGCCTTATCACCTAGACCGGGAATAAATTCGTCAAAGAAGAGGTAAGCCGCTTTCTTAACATCGGTTCGATCCGAGAGGTAAAATATCTAGACTGGCTAGCCAATATAGTAGTAGTTCCGAAGAAGAACAATAAATTTTGCATTTGTGTAGATTATAAAGATCTTAATAAGGCGTGCCCAAAAGACTCGTTCCCACAGCCAAATATTGATCAAATTATTGATGCCACGGCCGGGCATGAGTTAGTCAGTTTCCTCGATACTTATTCCAGGTACTACCAAATCAAGATTAACCCGGAAGATCAAGAAAAGACTTCGTTTATAACGAATTTTGGTACATATTGTTACAATGTGATGTCCTTCGGGTTGAAAAACGCTGGAGCCATTTATCAACGGCTCGTAAATAAGATGTTTGAAAAGCAAATAGGAAATACTATGGAAGTTTATATAGACGATATGCTCATTAAGTCTTTGAATGTAGGTGACCACCTTAAGCATTTGCAAGAAACATTTGACATCCTGAGGAAGCATAAAATAAGATTTAATCCCGAAAAGTGTACGTTTGGGGTCAATTCTGGTAAGTTTTTAGGATTTCTAGTCTCACAAAAGGGAATTGAGGTAAACCCTGACAAAATCAAGGCCATGGAGGATATCTCTAATCAATTGTCGAACGTAAAAGAAGTCAAAAGGATCACAGGAAGATTAGCATATTTGAGCAGGTCCATTTCCCGATCGTCGAAAAAATGTCATCTCTTCTTCACACTGCTCAAAAAGAAAAATAATTTCGATTGGACACCGGGGTGCCAGCAGGCTCTGAAGGACCTGAAGAAGTACTTATCAAGCCCTTAATTTCTCTCAAAACCAAAAGAAGGTGAAACATTTCTAGTCTATCTCGCAGTTTCAGACGTTGCGGTAAGTGTAGTTTTAGTCTGGGAGGACGAAGGTATGCAATTTCCCATTTGTTACATTAGCAAAATTTTAACTGGAGCAGAAACTCGCTACTCATATTTGGAAAAATTGGCCTTAGCTCTCGTAGTCGCCGCTCGGAAGTTGAGGCCCTACTTCCAACGTCACCCGATAGTTGTGGTGACTACTTTCCCTTTGTGGAACATCCTCCATAAACCCAAGATCTGGGGAAGATTGGCCAAATGGCCATCAAAATGAGTGAGTTCTATATAGAATATAAACCAAGGACTGCAATAAAGTCACAAGTCTCGTCTAACTTCGTGACCGATTTCAGTCCAGCACTACTGCCTCTCGCAACCAAGGAAGCAGTAATGATGTCAAAATCGACATCGGGGGTTTGGACCTTATTTACAGATAGAGCTTCCAATGTAAAAAGGTCCGAACTCGAAATAGTCTTAATCATGCCTTCGGGGGAAACCTTAAGGCAAGCCATCAGAATAATCATTTTAACTAACAATGAAGCAGAGTACGAAGCTTTGATTGCAGGGCACAAATTAGCCCGGGGACTTGATTATGAGGTTATCGAAATCAAATGTGACTTGCAGCTGGTCGTAAATTGGGTTTACGGGATCTTTGATACCAAAGAAGAACGTATGCAACAATACGTGGTAAAGGTCCAGGCTCTTTTGGCACGATTCCGGGAATGGCCAATTACTCATATCCCGAGGGAGGATAACGCAGAAGCGGATGCATTAGAAAACTTAGGATCATCGACGGAAATAAAGGAATCGGAGTCTGGGATGATAGTGCAACTGATGAACTCAGTCCTGGATACAGATGGTTACTATGAGGTAAATTCGACTAGTCTGTTCTGGGACTGGAGAAATGAAATAATCGACTATCTCGAGCATGGGAAGTTTCCCGAAGAGCCCAAATTCTCACGGGCATTACGCACCAAGACTGCACGTTATAGTTTCAAGAGAGGCCAATTGTATAGAAAATCCTTCCAAGGCCCGCTTGCCTGGTGCTTGGGAGCGTCGAAAACTAATTTTGTCATGAGAGATGTCCACGAAGGAATATGCAGAAATCCCTCGGGCGCAGATTCTTTGGTGCTGAAGTTAATATGGGTAAGATATTACTGGCCTCGCTTAGAACAAGACGCTAATGACTTCATACGAAAAATGTGATAAGTGCCAACGCTACGCGCCACTAGTACACCAACCGGAAGAACCCTTACATTCGATTCTATCCCCATGGTCGTTCATGAAATAGGGGATGGACATCGTCGGACCGCTGCCACCGGCTCCCGGAAAGGTAAGGTTTCTTTTAACTCTGACTGAATATTTTTGTAAATGGGTGGAAGCAGATCTCTATAAGAAGATTGGAGAACGCGAAGTGGTAGATTTCCTATGGGAAAATATAATTTTTAAGTCCGGAATACCAAAAGAGATAACATACAAAAATGAACCACAGTTTATCGGTGCAAAAGTTATAAAGTTCCTCGAAGATTTGAAGATAAAGAGGATAACATATTCTACTTATCATCCGAGAGCAAATGGTCAAGCGGGGTCAACAAACAAAGTGATTATTCAAAACCTCAAGAAAAGGTTGGAAGCAACAAAAGGCAAATGGCCCGAATAATTGCTCGGAGTTCTATAGGCCTACAGAACAACGGCCAAATCGAGCACAGGAGAAACTCCTTTTTCGCTTGTGTACGGTGTTGAAGCCCTAATCCCGGTGGAAGTGAGCGAACCCACTTTGAGATATTTTCGGGCAGATGAAGAATCGAACAACGAAGCTATGTTAATCAACTTGGAACTGCTTGAGGAACGCTGGGACTTGGCACGAGTAAGAATGACAGCTCAAAAGCACAGTATGGAGCGATATTATAATCGAAGAGCCAACCTCTATTATTTCAAAATAAGAGATTTGGTTCCGAGAAAAGTAACCCAAAATACCCGGGAATGCAACGCGGGGAAGCTAGGTCCAACGTGGGAAGGTCCCTACCGGATTTCAGCTATCACTGGGAAAGGTTCGTATGAGTTAGAGAATCAAAATGGAGACAAGTTGCCTAGTAACTAGAACGTAGAAAGTATGTGTTGTAGTCGTTTTCCCTTCGTTTAGTTTTTGTCCCAATTAGGTTTTTCTCGCAAGGTTTTTAATGAGGCAGCGATAGAAAGCGTACTATGAAGACAACAACAATAAGACCATTGATAGCAAGGCAAACTAGCAACCTTCCACTCGGGGACGGTTAGATAATCTTTGGTTCGATAGAAAATTCCCAATGGGAAGTTAAGTTTGCTACCGAATAGAGGTTACCCGACTGTTCACGAGCACAAACCGCTAGAGGATTGTTAGATATTCTTTTGCTCTATAGCATGGATTCCTAAGGGGAAGTAAGGTATGTTGCCGAGTTAAGGATTATCTAACAATTCATTGGTGGGATCTTTGAAGACACAAAACTTTCAGTGTTCCAATTCGCATTCTTCGCATTCGAACACTAGGGGGAATGATATGATGATACGGCAACATCAACTGCCACTTCAACCGGGAAACAAAAATTCAGAAACCAAATGCATCATCGAGACAGGGGACTGTGTAGCCAACCCCGTAGAAATACGTTGTACAAGATAGCCACAAGTAATGACAATTTTATTTTAGCATAATAAATGTTAGCCACAAGTAATGGAAATTTCTTAGCATAATAAATGCTTGTGTACTTTTGAAAATAGAATGAATTATATGAAAAGAAATCCTTTTATTTTTATCTTGTTTCTTATTTGAACGATGAACTAAATTTGTTATTTGAAAGTTAAACAAGTACTTCAAATGTTAGTGCCGTAATAAACAAGAGACGCCCTCTTTAAGAGCACCGTAAATATAAGAGGGCCCTCTCTTATGAAAATCCTCACGTTAAAGGGTTGGTTTCAGAAGAATTTATGCCTGAAATCAAAATGCCTTCAGGGAAAAATGCATCCGAAGACATACACGAAAGGACGCAAAAATTAAACTTGCACAAATACATATAGAAACCCTCACAAAAAAAGGATAATGCTCGGAACCAAAAGTGCTTCGAGGAAAATGCATCTGAGACTACACATAGTAAAGCACAAACAGATAAATGTACGTAGAATTCTTACGCAAATTCAAAGGTTAAAGACTTGCATGGATATTCAAATAAAAGTAAGACTCATACAATAATTGAGCAAAAATATGTCCTTATTTACAAGAACGTGCCAAAACGATAAAAGCACAAAATGGGAAAAAGAAAAGAAAAGCCAAACTGCAGTGCCTCCGGAACCAGGAGGAAGAGAAGTGTCTGCATCTCTAGGAGAAGTAGGCGGGTCCATCGGTGGCTCAACATTTTCATCAGTTTGTCCATCGGCATCATCATCTTCCGATTCTTCATCAATTCCCTAAAACTCAAAACTAGAACCAGAAGGGTCAGACCTCGATGGGAGTCCACTTTTAGCAGCTAACTCAAGTCCGCGTGACCTGGCAATTTCAGCATCAAAGTCAATGACACCATCTTTGGCCTCTTCCAAGGTTTTTCTCCTCATGCTATGCATGGCATAAGGTTTTTCAACAATGAAGGAAGCTTCTCGGCGCTTGAGTTCTTCTTTGAGTTGGGTTACCTCGACAGAAATGTTTTCCCGGGTGGACCAAGCAAATTTGAGACTGACATCAAGGTCGCAGACAGTTGAACTAAATAGCCTATTATGCTCAATAGTTTTCCTGTACTTCTCTTTTAGCTGGGCGTGTTTCGCCCCATAGTAGCAAGCTCTTCAATTTTGTAGTTCAAGGCTGCCTCTAAGTTAATCACTCTTTCAGCGGAGGCAGACTTGGTTGCAGGAAAAACGGCGTCCTGGACTTCTGCACATTTGGACTTGGCTTCATCAAATCTAACCCTCAGCGGGTCAATTTCTTGGCTAAGGGTTACCACTTCTTGCTCGCTTTGCTGCAAACGAGCCTCCAAAACAATGATCTCAGTAGCTTCGGTTTCCATTTCCGAGAGGCGGAGAACAGTTCGATCCCGTTCCACCAAACGTTGATTCCGTTTAGAAGTAAGTTCCTCCTTCTCATGAATCAACTTCTGAAGGCCCTCAGAAGCAAGAAAGTTTGCCTACAAAACAAGAAAAAGTAAAACTTAAAATACATTCATTCAAAAGTAGAAGAAATAACAAAGGTAGAAAGGAAGATACCGTTGCGGTGTTGTTCAACAAACACTCTCCCGAGAATGCCTGAATCTTTTTTCAGTTTTTCTATGAAGCCAATGGCTTCAGATAATAGCAAGCTCCACCGGTCGGGATAACAAGTTGCATCCGGTAGAGACCGGAAGAGTAATGTTCCTCTTCCTTTGTGGATCTTTAGAAGGGGCAGCATAATTTTGCCCCAAATTCCCATGAACTGGGGACTGCAGAAGAGGAACACCTTCTTCACTGTCAGGTACAGCCGGTGGAGGCGATGTAGCAACTGCTGGTGGAAGAGTGTGTCACTCCCCAAAATCGTGGAGCACGACCGGCGCTCAACCGAGTAAACCTAGTCGAGCAAGCCTAATTTACATTAGCCTCTCATCATTACTCATGCATGATTACCATAATATAATAAGATCTTGACTTTCATATTAAATACACTTGTCTCAATGACCCATATTTTCTTTCTCGTGGTAGTTACACAGCTCTATAAATAGCTGTAAATATTGTGAACATAAATACATGACATAACTCAAATCTTTAATCATATGAACCACAGTGTACATGGAGCTTATATGACAATAGATACCTATATACATAAAACTAACTAGACCCAAACACCCACTAAAATTGTAGCGGGCTCACCATAAGTTGAGTAATGAAGAAGATCCCTATCAAAGATCCATATCATCTTGTAGAGGCATACTTGTATCCATTAAACGATGCAGCGCCCCCGGCAAAAAGGACATGAGTACATGTGGAATAGTACTCGTATGTAAGGCAGTCAAAATAACATATAAAAATACGGTAAGTCAAATAAGAGGCAAATAAAGTACATCAAGAAACTACGAAATATCCCATAGGTCAACTGCGCCATATGAACTATACGTGGAATACATAATATAATGTAATTATAATAACATGTACAAACAATGCCAACGAAAGTGGAACCTTCCTCCCTTAATTTACACATATACATTTCGTAGACCGTCCTTAGTGTTCATATATCATATTATACACCTATGCGTCTAGTATACCATTCACAGCGTTCACTTACACAATACAAATACACTTATTCAAAGGCTTGGAAATACAATATGAATATGATGAATCATGGTAACAATAAATAGGCTTAGATAGACATTAACGTCAAGCAAATTTATTAAGAGCTTCCATTCAAATTTATCGATATTAAGTTGGGGATCCTTTATAACCACCCTCACACAAAGCGGCCATGCCGCCACACCCCAGCATATGCGGGTGGAGGTGTATCACGATAGCACAACCTCTACACAAAGCGACCCTGTCGCCTCACCCCAATATATGCGGGTGGAGGTGTATCACCATACCAAAATCCCAACACAAAACAGCCATGTCGCCTCACCCCAATATATGCAAATAGAGGTGTATCACAATACCACAATCCCAATACAAAGCGGTCATGTCGTCTCACCCCAATATATATGGGCGGAGGTGTATCACAATACAACAATCCCTACACAAAGGGGTCATGCCGCCTCACCCCAATATATGCAGATGGAGGTGTATCACAATACCACAATCCCAACACAAAGCGGTCATGTCGTCTCACCCCAATATATGTGGGTAGAGGTATATCACAATACAATAATCCCTACACAAAATGGTCCTACTATCTCACCCCAATATATGCATGTGGAGGTGTATCACAATACAACAATCCCTATACAAAGCAGTCATGCCGCCTCACCCCAATATATGCGGGTGGAGGTGTATTCCACAATACCACAATCCCTACACAAAGCGGTCCTACCGCCTCACCCCAATATACGCAAGTGGAGTTGTATCACAATACCACAATCCCTACACAAAGCGGTCATGCCGCATCAACCCAATATATGTGGGTGGAGGTTTATTCCATAATACCACAATCCCTACATAAAGCGGTCCTACCGCCTCACCCCAATATATGCGGGTAGAGATATAATCCCAATCATAATGCCATATATAAACTCAAAGCAACATAGTTTGTCATTACATTTAACATTGTAATTACTCATATCATTGGAGTACTTCATGTTCATGCTCATCATGGAGAAACACAACTCATTACATTAGCGCATGCATGGTAAATCAATAAGTCAATTTCAATGGCACATGGGCCCACTTCCTTTTCTTAAGGTTCATCGTCATTTAACAAAGGACATCTCCCTTCTATCTCATTATTCACTCCCTTGACCTCTTGAAGTCATTATCTAGGTTCATGACTCTTGGGGACTTAACAATCAAAGTCATTTATACATATTATTTCAGAAGCATACCACTATAGTTGAAACCATTGGGACATATAATACTTCGAAATTCTCATTTAGGCAACGATCACATTTCATGTTCACACTATCACTTATTTGTACTTGCCATGGATGCTCATATAACATTAAGAGAATTTAGGAACATCATAGCCTTTACTCGCAAGAACGTAGGGGCTTATAATACATTGGAAACAAAAGTACAAATACGTACATCTCATAACCTTTCACACCATATATCACGTAATCCGTACTTTCAACCACTTACAACATTATTATTTCATTGGCTCTCTTGGCCATACATATGATTATTCTTTCATGGAACAATGGCCGTATTTCCTATTCCACACTTTCATATCTTTCCTTTCATGGATCATCATCCTAAATATCCACATATACAATATCCCGAAAAACACAACTTTAGGTTCATTAGTAATGAAGACTTTAAACACAATGGATTTCTTCTTGAATTATTTTTTTTCCAAAAAGGACAATACACCATTTCCACTCACGAATATGTAATAATCCAAAACACATTAAAAATACTCACTAAACATAGCATTAGCTAAAACATCCACATATGGGCATCACTTGAGTTCATAAGCTTTTAAGCAATTCTATTTTCAAAGTCAATTTTTGAATAGTTGAATCAAAGCTCATTTCATAATCTTCTCACATCATTTCATTTCATGGGCACCATTGGCCACAAGTATAACTTTCACTCTTGGCACGTTGGCCATACTTTATATCCCCAATTCACTTATTTCACTTCCAACTATCTTTATAGGTTATCAACAATAAGACATTTCCAATCAATACTTTAGATACACATATGAGCAATTAAGATTCTTAAGCATATTGAGTTTTCTCACACAATTTGACATAATAACCTTTCTTTGAAACACCACTCAAAAACATGGCATTTTAATACATATATCATTCTTGAACACATTCCCAAAAGATAATATAATGTGATAGGAATATTCGGAACACATTTTGAATGCATAATTCTCAACACTTTGCTTATTTGGGACATTCAAATTTATTGGGAACAACCCGAAACATAGAATAAGGAACTTGAGACATCCACACTTAAAACTTACGGGAACATCATTGAATTCAATTCTAAGAAAGAAGTTTAGCCAACATATCTCGCTTTGCGCTTTCTTTAAATTACTACAACGTTCCGAAAATTCTAGCAATCCCAATCTATTTTGATACATAACAAAATTAAACCATAATTAGAAATATATTCATGGTCTCGGCTCATTTGAGCATTTTATCAAACACTAGGTGTGCAAATTTGGCTACAAGGTTCTTCTACAAGATTTCCTTCACTCCTCAACCCAATATTTACTTATTTTAGCCCAACAATCTTCCCACAAATCTTACGGGTACATACATATATAAATAATACTCTCATACCCAAGAATCATACTCCTAATCAACCATCTTCTACCCAAATTCGAAATTGAAAACTAGGGTATGGAACCTTACCTCTTAGATGAAGAACTTGTGAGATTTCCTTCTTGGATTTCAAAGTTTGGACCATATCTTGATGAACAAAATACTTCATATACTTCCTCTCTATAGAACACTCTCACTTCTCTCTAAAAAACCTCAGATAATTGCCCCAAAATAAACCCCAAAGCCTATTTATCAAAATGGGGCCGGATTATGAAAATAAAAAATTTAATCCTCTGAAAGTAGGTCTGTGGTCGCATAATGTACCGCAAAATGGGTATGCGGGTCGCACAATGGTCGCAAAAATCGGTGCCCAGAACTGGGCTATTCTGATCCATTCTGCGACTAGTTTGCGGTCGCAGAAGCACTTTCACGATCGCAGAATGGTTGCGGAATCTCATTTTTCCAGCCTTTGATAATTTGGTCATAACTTCTTGTAGGAGTGTCCAAATGACTAACGGTTTGCAGAGTTGGAAACTAGATTCAAAGGAATTTAATTTGATAGGTAGATAATCTCCTAAGTAGTTACATTTTGGTAAAAGCATGCGTTTGAAGTAGGATCTTGTGCGAACTCACTTGAAACTTTATCCCATCATAAAATTTTTAACTTGACTTAGCCTTGGGGTTTTTCTTAGACCATAAACCATTCTTAATGCACATAATACATATATTATCATGATCAATTGATATCATTCATATAATAGTCCTTGTCTACATACAAAATAATATAATTAGCGCACATCAACTTTCTCAATAGCGCTTAAGTACTTCGAAATGTTCTGGGGTGTTACAGAGTAGATGAAGATGGAAGTGATGTAGCAGTTGTTGGTATTGGTGAAGATGGATATGAAGCTGATGGAGTTGAAGAGTGAGAAGAAGTTGCATCAAATACGGTGCTAGTTGTTGGATACTCGCCAACCAAAGATGGCAAGGACCCGGTACTCCACCCCACAGTATCGGGCACAGCAATTAGGGCCCAAAAACGGGAGTTGATATTATCTACCAAATCAAACTCTTCCTAAAGTGCCGAGGCATCGTCCTCGATTGGTGTAACTCTCTCAACAGGTCGAGCATCTTGTTGAGATGATGAAGATCGTTGTCTTATATGTAGAGAAGCTCCTTCATTACTAGCTTCTTCATCATGATCAATCACCACGGTGTCTATGACCGGCCCGGAAGGAGGACCAGTCACTATTGCCACCGGAGATGACTCGGGGGCATCAATCTTTGCCCTCTTATTCTTTCCCCTGGCCATGGAGGAACGTCTTCTCTTAGGTTGTTTATCCTTGCCGGCGACTCCGTAAAGAAGTGTTTACGCCCGAGACAGGCTCGGAGATACATGTTCGAGTAAATGCCTCCTGAAGCAGCCTCGCTGCATCAGCAGGATCAGCCAAGACGTCCTCCTCGGGGACAGCAACAGAGCCCGTAGGTAGACCTAATTTCGTTAACAAGTTAGAAGGGTTCAACTAAGTTATCCATATACAAAAATAAATGGAAGCAAGGTAAGTTAAAATTATCATGATTTTTGGCCTTCCACTAATGTTCGGTAAAAAATGCATATATTTAACCATTATTACCTCACAATATATTACTTCTAATCATCTTTTGAGTATTAATTATATTACTTTGTACTTAATATTATATTCTAACTATGTAGGAATAAAGCGATGTGAAGATAAAGAGATTTGAAGCAAAATTAAATAAAATGCGGAAGAAAAAAAATAATAAAGAAGGAGATAAAGGGGGGACACATTTTTGGTTTTGTCCCCCCAAGTGGAAGACAAAAGAATAAGATATAGAATGCAAATCAAAACGCAGCAAGAAGTAATTATAAAATCGTCACTGCTTTCTGCGCCAGGTCCAGCGCTAGGCCTGGTCTGGATACTGGGGACAGGGTACTTTTCCTAGTTTGCTCGGGATAAGGTTATTTCGTCCCTACACGCCCCTAACTCATATAAAAAGGGGTCTTAAACTATTTTGATGAGGGGAGAATGTTTTTGAAAGGAACCTTTAACTAAGGGAAAGCACAGAGCTGTCGTGGAGGCCGAGTTTCATCTTTTCTTCCACCAAACTTAGTAATTTTTATGTTTCTTTGTATGATTTGTCGTTTGGCTATCATGTCTATGTGGAGCTAAACTTCACGTTCTAGGGTTGTGGTTCTTTCATGACTATTGTTATTCGGATATTGATTTTGATTTCTTATTTATCATATTGGTTTATTTATTCAATCTTGGGCTTAATTATTTGATTGCTTGATCTCCAATTAAGTATTATCTACGAATCTAGAGTTGAACTCGAAAGTGAAAATTCTAGGTTGCATATAGGATTGAGTAGAGCAAGTTCTTAAACCCGGGTATCGGAGAACGAATTCGCGGTTAGGATAGACATATACTTAATTTTCTTGCTTGGTTGATGTACAGGAACTATAAATGCGTTCTTCCTAGTTCTAACTCCATACACATATAGGCGTTAGGTTAGCTTGAATAGGCGAGTAAGAACTCGACAGATTCTTATGAGCAATATTAACCATGTCAACCAATAAGCTAGATGAATGAGTTAGTTAATTAATTGAAGAATATAATAGGAATATTAGATAGCGCATAACCCTAGATCGTTTTCATCACATTGATAATATAAAAATCTGCTCTTCCTCTGTTTAAAGTTCATTAGTTATTTTCTTTTTAGTTTAATTACTTTAGCATCATTACTTTTGGGTTTAATCCTTGTTTAGATAATTAGGATAGTCTGATTTAGTTAATAGTTAATCACAAGTCCTCGTGGGTTCGACATCCGACTTTTAGTCACTTTATTACTTGACGACCGCGTATACTTGCATGTGCGTAACCCATATTTAAGGGCCATTTCTTTCCACAAATAAGTTTCGGGCGTCGTGACGTCCAAGATCTTTTGAACCCACCAGTCCAAGCCTTCTATACATGTGGGATCCATCGAGTTGCTGAAACAAACGAAGGATGGAGGATCAATACGGCTATAGAAAAATATTTAGTAAAAGGAAAAAACTAAACAAAGAGCTTACGAGTGCGGTTCCAAGCGGCCGGAAATGATGAAGTCGTTGCCGGAATGATGTCGTTGGTGGCAACTGCAACGAACCGTTTCATCCACCCACAGTCGTTGTCATCATCCATACTAGACAGCAAAGCATGGTGGCCACGCTTGCAGAGGTTTATCATTCCCCCGCGGAAGATTTTGAAAGAATAGAGATTCATCATATGAGCTAAGGTTAGCTTATCTCCCGTCTCCTGGTACAAGCGTCGAAGGCAGGTGACCGTCCTCCATACTAAAGGACTTACCTGTGCCAAACACACCTGGTAGCAAAGGCAAAACTCCGCAATCACGGAATCAAGCTCTCCACTAAAAGAAAACGCACCCAAAGTAAAGGGATACGTGTAAAAGTATGTAAAACCTTCCTTGGGAAGGATCACTCGCTCCGAAATCAGGAGCAATGATATCCAACTCATGGCAGCAACAGTATTCCTTCACAACATGAATACTGGAAGGACGAATGGAAGAAGGGTACCTGCTAACAGCCCATGTACTGGGGTTAGCAGTAGGGAATTTCTCTTCTAAGTCCTTTATGGTACTGATTCTCTTTGGGATGATGGAACCCGCCGTTGGAGGAGCAGAGTCCTTGGCTTTGTTCTTGTTCTTTGAAGAACTGGCACGCTTGGAGGAAGAAGCAATTGATTAAGAAGAAGGAAAAGGTTTGTGTTTGAAGAGAATTAGAGAAAGGATGGAGAACAAAGATGCAAATCAAAAGTTCGAGAAATTATGAAGTGCAAAGGAAAAGAATGATGCGTTTAAGTAAAATTTTAGCGGCTAAATCCATGGCCACGATTGCCTCGATAAAAAGCAAAAGTTTTCCTGAATTGTGGGAAGACACGTGTTCGGGGCATTAAAAGCAGAGAGACGTGCGTCTAATCAACCGTCAGAAGCCTTCAGAGGAAGTTATTGTAATTTCCGCCAAAAGAGTGTTTCTACCAACTCCCCGGTAACACAAAGTTATGTCATGGAAAAGCCGGGGGACTATCTGTATAGATGAAATATGATATGACACGTGGTCATAAAGGAAAGACAAGTGGAACCATAGACGGGGATGGCCGAAGACCGAATGCAATCATTTCGCTTGTCACCAGAAGGGATAACGTTCATAAAGGTGTATTAAATGCTATGCGTCCGGTAACATTTAATAAGGAATATTCTGCAGCATTAAGAGCGACGACCCGTTACAGAGAATTTGACATTTATATTCACTGCTACATCTTCATCAATGACCCTCATAATTTACATTAAAAGGGAGCACGATCCTAGGACCTCCTCCTCTAGATACAACTATAAATAGTGAGTCTAGTTATCATTGTAAGGGCCATGGAGTTTTTGGCAAAACTTAAACTACATTCCATACTAAATTAGTTCACTTGTCTATAAACCACGTATAAATTAAACAGTATTGTTTTATGGGTAAACACTAATCAATTATTAGAAAGGTCTTTAAATAACAATTACTCCTGTTTTTTTTATGTAATACTTATAATGGTATATTCACTTTATTACAACCACTAGATAGATAACGAAAAGAATATCCTATATCGTACATATAATATTGTAATACAATGCTGCAAACCGAAGTATTACAAATTACAAATGAATAAGAGAACCAAAAGGTACATGCACCAGGTCTTCCCTCTTTTGAGAGTGGTCTACGTCAATAGATATACCATCTTAAAATCTTAAAATAATTATGACAATAAAGTAGATTTTTCTACTCTTGCGTGTTCTGCATCTTTCCTTTTTAGAATTGTATACTCCATTTGTTACAATTTCTAGATACACTGACAGAGTATAAATAATTAAAAGCCACACTAAGATTCTTTACATCAATAATAACATAATACTATTGATTCTACAAACGTGTAATCTCTGTTATTTAATATAGGTGCATTACATTATGATTATGATTTAATCCTTGTATTCGCGTAATAACTTAACCCATGAAATTAAAATGTGTCTGCATTGTTTCAAACATACTCCGTTTAAATAACGAAAAAGAGTCAAAAATGTCCTTGAACTATTTGAAATAATTCAAAAATGTCCTCCGTTTGATTTTGGTACCAAAATATTCATTTCGTCTAT
The DNA here is from genome assembly GCA_000715115.1 of Nicotiana otophora. Classification (NCBI taxonomy): domain Eukaryota; kingdom Viridiplantae; phylum Streptophyta; class Magnoliopsida; order Solanales; family Solanaceae; genus Nicotiana; species Nicotiana otophora. Next base: position 4,288 of record AWOL01S0001842.1, on the reverse strand, counting down.
ATTTTGGACCACAAATGCCCTTAAACCGTTAGTCTTGCCATTGAAGGTGACATGGCAGCACAACTGGGTTAGATTTGCTTACATGACCATCCACCTAAACAATCCAACATAGCAAAATTATTTTTTCGGATTTTTAAAAAAAAATACAAAATCAACACTTATTCCGAAAAAGTAAAAAAAATCCGGAAAAATTATTTACTTCGGAATTTTTTTATTAAAATACAAAATCAACACTTATTCCAAAAAAAATAAAAAGAATTCCGGAAAAATTATTTATTTCGGAAATTTTTATTAAAATACAAAATCAACACTTATTCCGAAAAAAATAAAAAAAAAATCCAAAAAAATTATTTATTTCGAAAATTTTTATTAAAATACAAAATCAACACTTGGACCGAAAAAAGTTAAAAATTTCCGAAAAAATTATTTATTTAGGAAATTTTTATTAAAATATAAAATCAACACTTATTCCAAAAAAAGTAAAAAAATTCCGTAAAAATACTTTTGCGGAAAAATAATTTTTCCGAAATTGTTTTTACTTTTTTCGGAATAAGTGTTGATTTTGTATTTTAAAAATAATTTCGAAAAAATAATTTTTAAAAAAAAATAATTTTGTCATGGTGGATTGCTTAGGTGGATGGCCATGTAAGCAAATCTAACCTAGTTGGACTGTCATGTCACCTTTAATGGCAAGATTAATGGTCTAAGAATATTTATGGTCCAAAATAGAGACAACAAGAATATTTTTTATACAAAAAAAAATAAGAACATTTTTGAATTATTTCAAATTGTTCGATAGCATTTTTGGTCCTTCTCCGTTTAAATAAACATGTACCGATCATCAAAGAGGGAATGGCCAATAGGTGGGGAGGAGGGGTAGTAAACAAACCATTATTTTATTCCACTAATGTATATGCATGTATTAATTTTATATTATTAATTTCAGTAAAATTTATTGTTTCTATTTTGGGGAAACACAACCAATTTTAGGTCCGTTGCATGTATAAAGTCCATAAATTTATAAAGTCCGTGTATTATTTTAACATAATGGCATAAATGCAATTTGGATGAACTGAAAGAGACTGAAATATATTTTAATTTTTATGAAAATTCTATTAGATGTAACATTGAGGATCGAATATGTCACCTTTTACATATATCAACAATTATACCTGTCGACAGGAATATATCAAAGAACCAAATAAAACAACCCCAATACATAAAGGATGATTTTGATATTTTCTCCAAAAAAGAAATTCTCAAGAAACTCTTACACTGGTCAACTAATACAAACAAGAAGAGTCTAGAGGAAAGTACCAAGGAAACTACATTTACATCGAAAGGCCAGAGCCCACGGTAATGGAATCCGCTTGCAAATAATTTTCAGAAATTAGCACGGCGTGAGTGATGGTTTTGGCGGAATGTCCCGTTTTATGGTCGCAGAATATCCTTTTTTTTTTTTTACTTGACACTATAGTTCTTTAATTTTTAAAATTAGAAATTCTTGTTTGACGATAGTAAATAAAAGTTAATGATCAATTATTGTTAAAATCGTCTAAACATTGATAATTTGTGCTTAAATATTTAATTCAGACACAAATTTTGGTGATTTACTATAAAAATCTCAAAACTCCATTATTGGTACTTAGGAAGTATTGAAGAAGACAAATTAAAGTGAGTCTTTTTTATTTGGTGTTACTCAACTAAATTGGTGATTGAGGATTGTTTGCATTGGTATTTGGAAGCTTTGTTTCAATGAGATTATTTGGAGCAGATTTGGGGTGGTTTGATCGAAATTGAAGTTGCAAATTCAAAGAACACTTTGTTAAAACAAACCAGAAAAATATGTTAATCCAATAGACTTTGATGAACAACTTAACAGATAGCTAGACAAAATATAACATCGACTCTACCGACCTGATAAAGAATTCTTTGAAGAGTAGAAGTATGACAATCTGATAGACGTCAATAAATAACTTAACAGGTTGATAAAGCAATAATAACATCTACACTACCAAATTAATAGAGAAATCCTGAATTGCAAAAATATGACAGGGGATAGATTTTGATGTATAATGTAATCCAGTAGAAAACTTGTGCGGATCCGGCGTCATTTTTCATATAAGAATACCCATATTTTTTGAATAGAGAACCTGAACGCCAATTTTGGGACATTACGTTAAGCCCATCCAAAAAGTCTCTTTTGACAACCCAGCTGACATTTAGAATCCTGTTAAATTATCATTGGGTGCATTAAAAATAAGAATAAAGAAAGACCATAATTCTGAACACGAGTCAACTCTATCCCACATACTACTACATTTCTTTATATACAGCTGCATTGAAGTGAAGATCTCGAAAAGCATTCCTCTGAAAACTTCTCCTCTCCCATTTACATTCTTGCTTATAAAAGAAAAAAAGATGGCAGATGCAGTGGTGAATTTTCTGGCGGAGAACCTATTGCAGCTATTAACTGAAAATATAAAGCTAATTGGAGGTGCAAAGGGAGAGTTGGAAAATCTGCTGGATGAAGTTAAAAACTTAAAAGCATTCCTAGACGATGCTGTGAAATACCACAGCAATAGCAATCAGTGGAAAAGGTTGGTGGAGGAGATTCAAAAAACGGTACATAAAGCTGAGGATGCCATTGATAAGTTCCTGGTTCAGGCGAAGCTGCACAAAGAGAAAAATAAAGTGGGAAGATTCTTCCATGTGAGCCATCTCGCTACAGTCAGGAATCTTGCCGCTGAGATCAACGGCATCCTTGGGCAGGTGAAGGAACTTCGCAAAACCAATCAAGCTCTTCAGGCCCGCCCAATTGTTGAGCTACCTAAAAAAGGTTCCCAGGAGGTAACGCAGGTATGCCTGAAACCCAAAAAGCTTTTTCATTTCTTATTTCTTTTTCCCTCTATCTGGTAGTTGTATGTGCAAGGGCGGCCCAATAAAATTGATGGTCTAAAGCCAATTCTCTACAAAGGGCTTTAAACTTAATTAATTAAACTGAGACAGAGGACTTACTTTCTAATGTATAGATCAATTAAACGAGACAAAAAGAGATAGAAGGAAAAATATGTGAAATTGTTAGGAGAAAAGAACGAATGCACGCGAATGAGGAAAAATCAGAACCTAAAAGTGGTTGATGATAGAAAAATTTACCATACTTTACATACTCATCCGGTGTGGTTGTTTTATTTTTTAATTTAATTTTTTGGTATTTATGTATTTATTTTATTTAATTGAGATAGGTTTGAAGGTTGATAAAAGTTGTTATCTGATCTGTTAATGGATAAGAGAGTGTTATAATTCCAAACCCATTTGAAATTATAGGACTGAAAAAATAAGTACTTAAAAGTTTCCTTTTTGAGTCATTAGTCCAGTGATCTGATGCTTTTCATGGTTTGAGTTAATGTGTAGCTACAGATTAATATTAAATGGGTGTTTGATGTAATAATATGGAACTCAAGATAAAAAGAAACTCTTAAATCCAAAATCTGACTACGAAATCATTGCATCCAAAGCCTATCTATTCAAATTAGTGACCAATGCATCACACACAGACAAGTGTTTAAGTGATATGTTTAGTGATCGTGTAAAAAGTGTTACGGAAGTCGAATATATAGAGTGATTAAATCACAACTACTATATCTAAAGGTAGCTAATAAATAGTAAATGAGACAATAATAAAATAAACACCAGAAATTAACGAGGTTCGGCAAAATTTAATTTTTGCCTAGTCCTCGGACACAATCAACTCAAATTTATTTCACTCCAAAAATACAAGTGAAATACTACAAGAGAGAAAGAAGATTCAAATGCCTTAGGAGATAAGAAGGCAAGTGAGAGATGTTTACAAATAAACAAAACCCTTGCTATTTATAGAAGAGAAATGGCCTTAATAATGTCATGCATGACATCATATTAAGTGTGAACATGCAATGTAAATGCATGAAAAATGCATCTACCAATTTCTTCCTAAAAGGAGGCTTCAAATGTTCATACTAGTTCACATTAATCTTGTCAAAATTCAACAAATCTCTACCTTGGCAAGATTCCACTTTTGCAAATTTCTCTTACTGATAAATTTTGATTGTGTCTTCAACTCCAATCTTCAAAGTTCAACAATGTTGATCAAGCTTAAACAATGTTGAAACTTGATCGCAGTCACTACTTTTGTTAGCATATCGGCAGGGTTGTCTGTAGTCCGAATGTTTTGCACCATGACTCCACCTTCTTATATAATATCTCGTACAAAGTGATATCGAACATCAATGTGCTTCGTCCTTGCATG
>AWOL01S0001841.1:19191-30286 GCA_000715115.1 Nicotiana otophora | reverse complement strand
TTTTGGATCGACGGGCATCGGTTTGATGTGTTAGACAGGCCTTGGAGCCGATTATGGAACTTCGGAGCGAGGTAAGTCTCTTGGCTAACTCTGTGAGGGGGAAACTACCCCTAGGTGATGTATTTGATATGTGCTACTTANTATGGGTGTTAGAGAATATTTTGATTGGTTTGCACCTTGTTTGACTAGTTTTGGATCGACGGGCATCGGTTTGATGTGTTAGACAGGCCTTGGAGCCGATTATGGAACTTCAGAGCGAGGTAAGTCTCTTGGCTAACTCTGTGAGGGGGAAACTACCCCTAGGTGATGTATTTGATATGTGCTACTTGTTGCGGGGGCTACGTACGCACAAGGTGTCGAGAGTCCGTACGTAGCTAAATCCATGTTATTGTCCGGGAAGACTTAGGTTCACACCATGTTATAGCTGTACTATTTGAGTTGTCTCCTGTCTATTAAATTCCTTTATTTTACATTATGACTTGAGACTAGACTTGTGTAGAGTGATAGACTTGCTATTGTAGAGATTCGATGGGCTTCATGATTAGCCTCGAAATAATTGTACTCCTCTTTCGAATTTCTCTCACGCTATGCGTTCTCATCGAATGGTTTTTCCAAAAATGTATAACTCACACGTCTATTCGTGAGTGGGGTCAAGGGCCCGTCAAAGCTTTTTATTCTAATCGAATCGGGCCGTTCGCCTCAGCATGATAGATATATCTATGGTTCCTGCCGTTCAACCCTCGGCAGTGCACACATTATGATGGATCGATCTGTATGCCTCAATAGGATTACGTACCACACTTTTATGGGAGCAGGCCATTCGCATCGGCATTAAATAGATGTATATATGGTTCGGAAATGTTACGATGGATCGAGCCGTACGCCTCGGCATTTCTATAAAATACTCTTATGAAATCGTGTGTAATAATTGGCAAGAAGTTAGCATATCTATGAGCTTTTCCTGATTGAACTGTGACGACCTATCTGGTAAGGTCCATTATATATATACTCCGATTGAGGAGGTAACTACTAGCTGAGAGTTTGAGTTATTGCTGAGAGGAGGATTGTACCACGTATTATACTTGTTATTTTGCTTATTTACTCTGACTCACATATGTTTACTTCTACTGTATCTGTCTTATTGGACCACTTGTATGTGTTGATATCGACCCCTCGTCACTACTTCTCTGGGGTTAGGCTAGATACGTACTGGGTACGCGTTGATTTACGTACTCATGCTACCTTGTTGCACTTTTTGTGCAGGTACATATATGTCTGGTGGTCTTTTGGGCGCGGAGGCGCGGCTATTGCGGGGACTTTACCCTAAGCTGCATTTCATGTTACGATCTGCAGCCTACAGAGTCTTCATCAGGGTTATTTATATTCTCCTGTCTAATTTGTATTCCAGACAGTTGTTGTAGTTTATTATATTTCCTAGTTAATGCCATGCACTTGTGACACCGAATTTTGGGAGTTCCTACGGGTTGTTCATTATTGTAGTTCATGTAAATGTTATCATTCACCTGTAAATTCTATTTCATACTATTTAATTAATGAAAATTTTAATTTCAAACTACTAAAATGAGTAATTAAATTGATAAATCATCACTGGCTTGTCTGACGGCAGCGTTAGGCGCCATCACGACCTTTAGTAGATTTTGTGTCATGACACTTGTATAAGTAAAAGCAAAAAAACAAAGCGATGTGACTTCGAAGTAGACAAAATAAACACTTATACAGTAATGCCAATTATGGAGGAGTAAAATGAATAGACTTATTTTAGTGCGGTAGCCAACTCTAATGATTATGACATGCACTTTGGAATGATGAGCCTAATCTATCTAACTAATCAAACCTTCAATTCGTGTCATGCCTTCATACTTCAACCGGGCTTCAATGATCCAACTTCTCTATAAAATCCACACTCCTCACTTGACTTGTAGTGCCACGAAGGGTTTTCACCATCAAGCCTCTCTTATTTTTTTTTCTCAACTCACTGGAGCCTTATGGTGCCCGTGAGGGTTTTCACTAATAATACTCTCTCATTTTATCATTTTCTCTTCTTGTGCTGAGAGCAAGATATTACCCATGATGCAAGAAGATCATATATTTTCCACACGCTTGACTTGGAATCCTCAAAGATTAATTGGAAGGTCTTACTTTGGACCGTATTGTAGGCTTTTGGACAATGTTAGAAAGAAAGGATGACATGAAGGCTCAAAACAATTAAGACGAAAAGGTTTAAATTTACAACTATTGGAATCAGATCTTTTTGAAAAACTAACACTCCTGCCCCAGTTTCATCGATTCTGGGAAATTTTGAATTTTATTTCGGCGGGACCTAACCTCAGAGTAAGGCTGCCTACGTATCCTTTAAAGGAATCAGGTCGGACGTAATTCAAAAAAAATCTTTTTGTTGTTGTATTTTTTCCTTTTTCTTCCTTTTCCTCTTTTCTTTTTTTTTTCTCTTATTTTTCTTCCTTTTCTTTTTTTCCTTCTTCTTTTTTCCCCTTTTTTTCTTTCTTTTTCTTTCTTTTTCTTTTTATTTTAATTCTATTTTCAAACTCTATTTCTGATTCCAAAAGAAGGGTATGAAAGGAAGTAAACTATGGCTTAAAAAGGGTAGGAAACGGTAAAAAGTGTCTAGATAGCAGAATAAAATGCCTTCATCATACCAAACTTTGAAAATTCCAAATACAAAGCATGTGATTGAAGATAAGCAAAGGAACCAAACACAATATCTCTTGATGCCATCAACACAAACAAAAAATACCAATGGGCAATACCTTTGTCCCAATGAATGACCCTTGCCAGTTCGAAGAGGGCCCGACTCAACTTTCTCTTGTTGTGGAATAATGCATTTTAACATTCCAAGCTCTGACTGAAATAGGCCAGTAACAGTGTACCACATATCAACCCATATGTACCACCTATTAGCGTCTTGATGGGTGTACCATTCCAAGACTTCCCCACTCAAGCTCTGACTGAAATAGGCCAGTAACAGTGTACCACATATCAACCCATATGTACCACCTATTAGCGTCTTGATGGGTGTACCATTCCAAGACTTCCCCACTCAAGCTCTGACTGAAATAGGCCATTAACAGCTCGTTTTTCCTGCTAGCACCTCTCATCTTACTATAATAACCTCTCAAATGAGCCATTGGATCTCTATGACTATCATATAAATCAAACTTTGGCATCTTGAACCAACAGGCAGTTGGGCGTCAAGGAACAAGCATAAGTCCTTATAAGACACACTTACTGGTCTTCATATCCCTTGTATGTTCCTTAATGACTGCTATAGACTCTTCGCCTTCCTGGATATCTCGTCTTGATTCAGGTCTTAGCATACTTTCCAATTTCAACAGGAGGCTCAAAATGAGAAATGTAACAGTATGGATCCGGGACCTTGAAAGTTAGTTCTGGAGCATAGTACTAGGCATCGGGAACTTTGAACACTAGTTCACCAAGAAATCACAGAAGGGTGGTTTTTGAAAGAGCTACAAAAATAGGAGTGGTTAATGGAGTAGAATATTGGGTAGGTTTGGCTGGTGGAGCATGAAGAGGTTGGGATGAAGTGCTAGGGTAATTGTGGTAAGGGGTAAAGCCTAAAGCCTGTTGTGGGGAAAGATCAGCAGTAGTGGGAATTTGGGCTTTTGACAGTGGTGGGATGGTGGCGGGGTTTTCAGTGTAGTTAGTGTTAAATGAGGGTGGAGGGTGCCCACTGATCCAAGCTTGGTACATCTATGCCATTTGTTGTTTAAACCGTAGGACCTCTTCTTTCAACTCAGATTCTGATTCAACAATCTCCTTTGACGGATCGACAACACCTATGTCCAATTCCTTACTAGCCATGGCTGTCTTGCTCTTTGAACTTGTATTGTACGGATGACTCATTAGAATGCCACAAACTAACCACCTTCTTGAATGATAACAATAAAAATAACCAAGAGGATCCAAACAAAACCAACATGTGAGCGTTAGGGCATTTAGCAGATAATAATATCACATTTCGTGCAATGCACTTGAAACAATTAACGGTTCTAGAATGACTTTGAGGGCCACAAGCATTTTTTGCATCATCCCAGCTTATGCTCAGTCTAGCCTTCCCTTTTCCTTCCATCTCTATCAATCCTTGGTTACTCATTTTCTTTCCTCTCATCACTCTTTTCTTTCTCACACTTCTTATATCCCATAATTTCCTCTTTTCCTTTCTTTTGAAAATGATTTGATGGAACCCGTCGTAGGTTACCTACGTATCATGTTAAACATGAATCAAACCAAGCGTAGTTCTGGAAAAATGATAGACAGAAAAAACAAAAATCTTTTTAAATTTTTCATTTATAATTGTTTTGGTTTTTTTAAATACAAAATAAAAAATACGATAACAAAGGACTCGACAAACTCAAGTAATACGATAGACTATGACAACACCTAAAAGACTTAATACTACTGGACAAGACTAGAAAGTAAAAGGCAACATAAAAATGGACTCAAAACATAAAAAGCCTCCTCAAGCAGCTCTTCAATGCGACGGTCCTAGCTGTGAAGGTCCTGGGGTGTTTGTCATACTTAAGCTCCGGTAGGTGGATCCATACATGAATAAGAAGAATAAGACCAAATAGAGTTAGTGGCTCAAGACACTATGTGAGACCATAACACTTCCTATTGGATACATGCAAGACACGACTGAGGCTATTTTTTGCAAAATGGCCTACGAGGCCAAAAGTGGCTAGAAGTACAAACTTAACAAGGGTGACCTCTTGTAAACACCTCACGAAGTCTTATAAGGCCTTAGACTCCCAGAAATCATAGTGTCCAAAATTACTTTGCATAAATGACCCCACTTTGCAAAAAGGGCATGTGTGGCCAAAAATGGCTAAGCATGCAGCTTATATAGGGACAGACCTTAAAATAAGAGGATACCTTGTTGTGGACTCGGGACTTCCCAGATATGGTTCAACAAGCTGCTTTTATGAAATAGCCCTATTTTGCAAAAAATGATCGATGTGGCCAAAAGTGGCTAGACCTGAAAGACCTGGATACTATCCCCCCAAACAAAAATCTTAAGACTCACTAGGAAGATGAGGAAATATCAGACCGATGTGGGTTACATATGTATCTCGCCCCGAAAAACGAAAATCAGGTATGCGTAGTTCGTGAGGAATGGTCAAAATTTGAAAGGCTTGCAAAAAAGTTTAATTGGACTTGAAAAATTAGAGGGTTTTTTTCTTTTTTGTAAAAATGGTATAAAAGTGCAAAATCTTTTTGTAATTCTTTTTTGAAAAACTATGAAAGACAAAATGTGAGTGGGACCTACTTGCTTTAGTTTTTTAATATTTTACCCTCTTTCTTTCTCGTCCGTCCCCAACAAGAATTGGTCCTCCAAATAACCCTTTTACCCTTAAAGAATGCAACAAAGAGCACATAAGGATGATATAATGCCTTTTTGGGATACAGGCCCATTTTGACATAATTTGGATAGGCCTCCTACAAAGAGACACAGTGCCTGAGACCAAGCCCTACTAGGTCTAGATGACATGATGCAAATAAGAATGACCAAAAGTTCGACCTAAGTTAAGGATTTGACTAGACTGGGATTCGGTACGGCACGTGGTCAATGGCGGCTGCTCGCAGACATAATTAGATCTTCATGGAAATAAGTCACAAAAGATTGCGGTGGAGAGCCAATTTCGCTGACTGCAAAACAATTTTGCGACCGCAGAGTCGACCGCATATTGGTTGCGCACTACCTAGGTACTAACCCATCGCATAATGTTTAGGTGACCATGAAATCTACTTTGCTATGGAACTGCACCATAGATCCCTCATGTATTAAACCTTCATCTCTTTCTCTTTCTTATGTTCGACCCCCCTACTCTAATCCAAATAAAAGAAAACAAAAGAAAATAAGAGAAAATAAAAATGAAAGAAAAGCTTGAACGATTCTACTCACTTTACTCGGAGGATTCACTTCCAAGTGGTTTTCTCAATCTCCTCACTGATCTAGTATGAAACTCTTCCCCTAATGTATCTCAGGTAATTTGATACTTACTCGCATCAGTGTCCCCCCTTCTCCATGATACTCGTTCTCTCTATCTTTTTCTGTGTTTCATGTTTTGGGTGATCAATTTGGGGGGAAAATTATTTGTTAAAATCAAAATCGTGAGATTAGGGCTGGGGTTACTGATTGATATTAGTGGTTGTCGTGATGTTTGACAATGCACAGGGGAATTAGTAGGATGAACTTAGAATTGATAAATGGATGGTGGTGTTGTGTTAAAACTGTTAAATGTTGTTATGCCCAGGTAGTATAGAGTGAAATTGAAGTCCCATGGTTGTCTATTTATCATTTCTATGGAGAAGATTATTTCTGCGGTGCCGCGTAACTGATTTGCAGTCCGTTGAATCATCGCATATCTTGTATGCTTGTATGCTTGTGGGATATCGACTCTTCGAAAGATTCTTTGGTCGTAGAGTTGATCTGCGGGATGCGAACCTGCTGCAAACGTCAATAAGTGCAAGCAATTTGTGAAGCTAAAAATGCGATCAATCTGTTGTCGCAGATTAGTTCTGCGACCACTTATGCGTTCCGCATAAGTTGTTGACCATACCATTGAATATTTTGCGATGCACTTCACGGTCCACATATCTTTTCTGCGATCACAAATGTGCTCTGCAGAATCTGTTTTTTTCCCTTCATTTCTTTGCCATGTTCTACAAATGTTCTACCATATACTTACTTCACTTTTATTGGCAGGAATGACACCAAAGAAAACCCAAGCATCTACAGCACCACCACATGAGAAAAAAAATGGGTTGGAGCTGTAAGTCCAACATCACAGTAGCCCCAACGCAAAAGGTCTAGCACACATGTCAATTCATCTAGTCTGTCTCCCAATCTGAAGAGGAAGAGCCTCAACTTGACCTATTGCCACCAGTTGACCTCTGGGCCGAAGCACGTAGAACAATACTGAGGATATTAGTTTTAGTATCACCGTCTCTTGGAAAAACTACAAAGAGGGATGGAGAAAAGGAAGATCATCGAGAAAAAGATGCTAAGTGAGAATGGACATAAAGAACACTACCCGCATGCGCTAGACAACATCCAGAAGAGGGGATGGGAGTTATTCACTGAATCACCGGAGGAATACAATGAAACACTTGTTAGGTAGTTCTATGCTGCATATGCTACTTCAATAACTAAGCAGCAAGCGAAGCACCGTTCTTACTTGACCCCCGTCACAATCAGAGGAATTAAGGTATCTTGTGGACCAAAATCGATAAATGAAACCTATTTCGGGACTTGGGAGCCAGGCATGACAGAATATGATTCAACGATGGCAAATAAGGAAGACGAGCCTGCTTGGATAACCTCTGTCACAGCTCAGGGGACTCGAGCTTGGATTGTTCCGGGCCAGAAGATCCACAAGAGGGATTTCACCCAAGAGAGCCGATATTGGCTAAGTTTTATCTGCTCTCACACACAGCTAACAAGAAATGAGACCGGCATTAGTGTAGAGAAGGCAATCCTCATTTCTTCAATCATGTCAGGTTTCCGGATTGATTTGGGCCAGCTCATATTCCCAGAGATTGGGGTTCGGGCAAACCAGAAGGAAACTTTGCTTCCCCTTACATGCCCCATCAATTCTTTGTGTGAAGATGCAGAGGTTCCCCCACTTCCCAAATATGACTGCATGATAGAAGCCACTCAAGAGCAACTAGTCACCATCCCACCTGACTCGTCCACTTCCTCAGTACCTGTCACCCCGTCAGCACCAGCCACCTCTTTAACACCAGCTACCTCCACATCCACTCCCAAGCCGGCCACTGCTACACCCATGTTTCACTACCTGCCATCTCCAAGCTTGGTCTGCTGGCACAACAAGCAAATGCCAAAGTATAAAAACTTGTAAAAGAACTTCCACTACTCTTCAGGAAAGCATTGGCAGCGCTCCAAGCCTCAGTAAGTGATCTTCAAAAGAAACATTTGTCATATGAAGATTGACTCCAAATAATTGAAGCCCGTGTTAAGAAGGTTGAGCGACGTGGAGCTGGGGACGTTCCTTAACTCAAAAAGGATGTTGATGACCTCGATTTGAAGATGTATAAGATACATACATTAAATTCTGACCAGGCAACCCTTCTCCCGGTGGAGGGGGAGCATGGCACTTGCACCTCCCAAGTATCGAACTTTGATTTGGATTTTATGAACCTCCTCTCAGTAGAGGAGTAACATGGTACTGGCATCTCACATGCTCGGGGTCCTGCTGTACATACTGACGAGTAGTCGAATGAGGAATCCTTAGTGTCTCGTAAGGAGACAGGTGAATAGCAAACTTTTGAGAAGGGTGATGATGAGAGGGAAAATAGAGGTAAACAGGTTGCTGCTTCTACAGAAGAACAGGGTGATGAGGAGGTGGATTTTTAGATAGCTATCGCCCATTCCCTTGAGAATATGGCTTCCATGGCTACCACCACGACCACATAACCATCATCGGGTGAGGTCAGCAGCTCCCAGGTCTAGCACCTGGCTCCGCAGCTTGTGAAGCATCCTACTTTGGTCTCAGACACCACTGTCTAGTTGGAGGATCCACCCACTGCCTTCTTAGTGTTATCTCACAGCCCCATGTCCACATCAGAGAGTCCAACCCCTCCAAGCGCTTAGTGCGTCCCAAGAAGCCCCTAAACTTTACTCTCACTTTTTCAATGCTTTGGGGACAATGCATGTTTCTATGTTGGGGGTGGGGTAGAAAGATAAACTTTTGCAACTTGTATATAAATATTAGTCTTGATAGTGTGGATATGTATATAGTATTGAATTCCACTTGGTTTTTCTTTTCCGGTTTCTTTTCCAAGGGTGTAATAGTAGAACCATAGCCGTAGCATGAAATATTTTGACTTGTTTGATGCTTTTGTTCTCGATTCAAGCATGTGATAAGTTTTTGTGGAATAAATTGTACCCATCAATTTTCGTGAATAAATAGTCATTTTTGTGTAATCGAAGCTGGTTGTTTGCCGTCGTGGTCACATAAAATCTTGATATCATGTGATTAAGATTTGATTTGCCTTGTTTTCATTTAAGGAATGAAATTATACCGATTTGAGTAGTTCATGCATCATGAGTGGTAAGAATTTGTGAATAATGTATGTTCTCAACTTGTAATGTCTAGAACATGCCCAATTTGTTCCTCAATGCAAATCTTAGGTTGATGGTTAGTTGTTGAAATGATCGTAGGCCTTCTTTGTGATTGCTAACTAATTTTTGGCCAAATTGACCTCCCTTGTGCATTTATTACCCTAGTTGTCCATCGTTGAGCCTTTAACCTTTCCTTTAGCTACCACACTACAAATCGTTTCCTTTTTTGTGAAATTACTCCCTCTTTTGTACTCATCCCTTCTTGAATATTATGAATGAGTCTTTAATCCTAAGTTGGGGTGTTTGTATCAATTGGGAAATAATAGAGGAATGTATTTTGTGTAAAAAGCTAATATTTTGAGGTTGTGTCTTGTGAAGCGAGCGGTTAAGTCAAGAGCCAACATACCTTAAGCAAAAAGCTTCACATCATTCTAAACCATGAAATACTAACTCTTTCAAAAAGAAAAAAGAGAGGAAAATGGAGTGTTGAGAAAACGTGGTAAGGCAAGCAACTAAGGAGTGGTCATGAATTACAAGGTGGGTTGATAGTAGCAATTAGATATCAGCAAGGGCAATGTGTGGTATTCGAGAAATAATTTCTGTAGCGTTCGAGGAGGGTATAGTCATTATTTTCTCAAAAATTAATCTAACTCATCCCCAAGCCTACACTACAACCCGTGAAAAGCCCTTTTTGATCAACAACCAATTATTCCTGAGCTAGCTATGAGTTAAAATAAGGGCAATCATATGGATTGATACTTGTGGCACTTAGCTTTCTTTGTCAGTGCAAGAGTGTTTCATTGTATCCCATGTACATATTTGTATTTGTTGAGTTGGGGATTTTCTTTACTGTTAGGACGCATGAATTGCAAGAGTTAGTAGAATCTAGGTTTCTTGTAGGATGCAAGTGCATATTTAGATATTAGGAGCACTATGTCATTGCTTTTGAGACTCGAAGCTCACAAACCTATTATTTGAACAGTTAAACGATTTGTGCCTTTGTTGAAGGGTAAATAAAGGAAGTTACATGTTTGTTAGCTAACAATCAGCACCATCCATAGTCATTGAATATTTTGTGATCAATCGAAAGTAGATTAGTTCGTAGTAGGGTAACTTCTTAGTTGCTTGAGGATAAGCAAGAGTCTAAGTTGGGGGTGTTGATATGCCGTAGAAATGTGGCACTTTCGATACTAATTTCATAGACTTTAGTTCATCTTTTAAAGCATTGTAAGTCATTTCTTATATAATTGTGGTGTTTTGCAGGAAACCGGACATGAAGAGCCAAGAACATGATGATAAAAGCCATAAAAAGGCATATTGGCGACATATATGCGACCATAGAAGTAATGTGCGGACCACAGACCCATCGCAAATGTAGCCAGGCCATCCCAGTGTCAAAGAGTCAAAAATACGGTTCAATATGTGGTTGCATAACTCATGTGCAGGCCGCAGAATTGTCACGTAAATGCAAGAGGAATTCTAGTGAAGACAAATATGCGATCAAGTATGCGGCCGCGAAATCATTATCTGGACATCATAACTAATATGGAATGTAAATATAGAAATCCTAGAGAACAGTTGTGCGGTGAAGTTACTGATGTGCGCACCGTGGATCAGTTCTGCGGTCTATTTTGTGGTCTCAAAATCTATCTGAAGGGCTATGTTTGTCACACTTTATCCGCAAATTTTGGGTCATTATAAATAGAATAACTAGGTTTTTTTTGTGGGTCATCTTGTCTAAAAGAGGTCCTACACTTGGAGCATTCAATAAGCCACTTGTTTGGAAGCTTTTTAGGAGAGATTCCAAGACTTTATCTTCATTGTAAGCTTTCATGACTATATTTATCGCTTTTTTCTTGTATTTTAGTATGAGTAGCTAAATTTAAACACTAAGGTTATGGATCCTAAGTGGGTGTAATATTAACGGGTGTTTACTACTGTGTGTGTGTGTGT
>AWOL01S0001841.1:6545-17609 GCA_000715115.1 Nicotiana otophora | reverse complement strand
TGCTTCCCCTTACATGCCCCATCAATTCTTTGTGTGAAGATGCAGAGGTTCCCCCACTTCCCAAATATGACTGCATGATAGAAGCCACTCAAGAGAAACTAGTCACCATCCCACCTGACTCGTCCACTTCCTCAGTACCTGTCACCCCGTCAGCACCAGCCACCTCTTTAACACCAGCTACCTCCACATCCACTCCCAAGCCGGCCACTGCTACACCCATGTTTCACTACCTGCCATCTCCAAGCTTGGTCTGCTGGCACAACAAGCAAATGCCAAAGTATAAAAACTTGTAAAAGAACTTCCACTACTCTTCAGGAAAGCATTGGCAGCGCTCCAAGCCTCAGTAAGTGATCTTCAAAAGAAACATTTGTCATATGAAGATTGACTCCAAATAATTGAAGCCCGTGTTAAGAAGGTTGAGCGACGTGGAGCTGGGGACGTTCCTTAACTCAAAAAGGATGTTGATGACCTCGATTTGAAGATGTATAAGATACATACATTAAATTCTGACCAGGCAACCCTTCTCCCGGTGGAGGGGGAGCATGGCACTTGCACCTCCCAAGTATCGAACTTTGATTTGGATTTTATGAACCTCCTCTCAGTAGAGGAGTAACATGGTACTGGCATCTCACATGCTCGGGGTCCTGCTGTACATACTGACGAGTAGTCGAATGAGGAATCCTTAGTGTCTCGTAAGGAGACAGGTGAATAGCAAACTTTTGAGAAGGGTGATGATGAGAGGGAAAATAGAGGTAAACAGGTTGCTGCTTCTACAGAAGAACAGGGTGATGAGGAGGTGGATTTTTAGATAGCTATCGCCCATTCCCTTGAGAATATGGCTTCCATGGCTACCACCACGACCACATAACCATCATCGGGTGAGGTCAGCAGCTCCCAGGTCTAGCACCTGGCTCCGCAGCTTGTGAAGCATCCTACTTTGGTCTCAGACACCACTGTCTAGTTGGAGGATCCACCCACTGCCTTCTTAGTGTTATCTCACAGCCCCATGTCCACATCAGAGAGTCCAACCCCTCCAAGCGCTTAGTGCGTCCCAAGAAGCCCCTAAACTTTACTCTCACTTTTTCAATGCTTTGGGGACAATGCATGTTTCTATGTTGGGGGTGGGGTAGAAAGATAAACTTTTGCAACTTGTATATAAATATTAGTCTTGATAGTGTGGATATGTATATAGTATTGAATTCCACTTGGTTTTTCTTTTCCGGTTTCTTTTCCAAGGGTGTAATAGTAGAACCATAGCCGTAGCATGAAATATTTTGACTTGTTTGATGCTTTTGTTCTCGATTCAAGCATGTGATAAGTTTTTGTGGAATAAATTGTACCCATCAATTTTCGTGAATAAATAGTCATTTTTGTGTAATCGAAGCTGGTTGTTTGCCGTCGTGGTCACATAAAATCTTGATATCATGTGATTAAGATTTGATTTGCCTTGTTTTCATTTAAGGAATGAAATTATACCGATTTGAGTAGTTCATGCATCATGAGTGGTAAGAATTTGTGAATAATGTATGTTCTCAACTTGTAATGTCTAGAACATGCCCAATTTGTTCCTCAATGCAAATCTTAGGTTGATGGTTAGTTGTTGAAATGATCGTAGGCCTTCTTTGTGATTGCTAACTAATTTTTGGCCAAATTGACCTCCCTTGTGCATTTATTACCCTAGTTGTCCATCGTTGAGCCTTTAACCTTTCCTTTAGCTACCACACTACAAATCGTTTCCTTTTTTGTGAAATTACTCCCTCTTTTGTACTCATCCCTTCTTGAATATTATGAATGAGTCTTTAATCCTAAGTTGGGGTGTTTGTATCAATTGGGAAATAATAGAGGAATGTATTTTGTGTAAAAAGCTAATATTTTGAGGTTGTGTCTTGTGAAGCGAGCGGTTAAGTCAAGAGCCAACATACCTTAAGCAAAAAGCTTCACATCATTCTAAACCATGAAATACTAACTCTTTCAAAAAGAAAAAAGAGAGGAAAATGGAGTGTTGAGAAAACGTGGTAAGGCAAGCAACTAAGGAGTGGTCATGAATTACAAGGTGGGTTGATAGTAGCAATTAGATATCAGCAAGGGCAATGTGTGGTATTCGAGAAATAATTTCTGTAGCGTTCGAGGAGGGTATAGTCATTATTTTCTCAAAAATTAATCTAACTCATCCCCAAGCCTACACTACAACCCGTGAAAAGCCCTTTTTGATCAACAACCAATTATTCCTGAGCTAGCTATGAGTTAAAATAAGGGCAATCATATGGATTGATACTTGTGGCACTTAGCTTTCTTTGTCAGTGCAAGAGTGTTTCATTGTATCCCATGTACATATTTGTATTTGTTGAGTTGGGGATTTTCTTTACTGTTAGGACGCATGAATTGCAAGAGTTAGTAGAATCTAGGTTTCTTGTAGGATGCAAGTGCATATTTAGATATTAGGAGCACTATGTCATTGCTTTTGAGACTCGAAGCTCACAAACCTATTATTTGAACAGTTAAACGATTTGTGCCTTTGTTGAAGGGTAAATAAAGGAAGTTACATGTTTGTTAGCTAACAATCAGCACCATCCATAGTCATTGAATATTTTGTGATCAATCGAAAGTAGATTAGTTCGTAGTAGGGTAACTTCTTAGTTGCTTGAGGATAAGCAAGAGTCTAAGTTGGGGGTGTTGATATGCCGTAGAAATGTGGCACTTTCGATACTAATTTCATAGACTTTAGTTCATCTTTTAAAGCATTGTAAGTCATTTCTTATATAATTGTGGTGTTTTGCAGGAAACCGGACATGAAGAGCCAAGAACATGATGATAAAAGCCATAAAAAGGCATATTGGCGACAGATATGCGACCATAGAAGTAATGTGCGGACCACAGACCCATCGCAAATGTAGCCAGGCCATCCCAGTGTCAAAGAGTCAAAAATACGGTTCAATATGCGGTTGCATAACTCATGTGCAGGCCGCAGAATTGTCACGTAAATGCAAGAGGAATTCTAGTGAAGACAAATATGCGATCAAGTATGCGGCCGCGAAATCATTATCTGGACATCATAACTAATATGGAATGTAAATATAGAAAGCCTAGAGAACAGTTGTGCGGTGAAGTTACTGATGTGCGCACCGTGGATCAGTTCTGCGGTCTATTTTGTGGTCTCAAAATCTATCTGAAGGGCTATGTTTGTCACACTTTATCCGCAAATTTTGGGTCATTATAAATAGAATAACTAGGTTTTTTTTGTGGGTCATCTTGTCTAAAAGAGGTCCTACACTTGGAGCATTCAATAAGCCACTTGTTTGGAAGCTTTTTAGGAGAGATTCCAAGACTTTATCTTCATTGTAAGCTTTCATGACTATATTTATCGCTTTTTTCTTGTATTTTAGTATGAGTAGCTAAATTTAAACACTAAGGTTATGGATCCTAAGTGGGTGTAATATTAACGGGTGTTTACTACTGTGTGTGTGTGTGTATATATATATATATATATATATATATAATGGAAGGTTGATTTCTATTCAGTTCTTATGCTTTATTTTATGGTTAATAGTTGCAAATATTAACTAGTGCCAATTTACTTTATCTTTCACTTGGAAAAGTAGGTTAGGGTTTGGTAGAATGGAGTAGCAAGAACTCAAGGATTTAAACCTTATTTAATAGAATGGCCTAGGAATAAGTGGAATCTACATGGCATAAATTGGTTGCTCTTAATTGTAACTCTTTTTATATTTAGGAAAATCATAAAGAGAAAATACTACTCAACTATTGGGAAATATTGGGTAGTCATTTAGGAACCATTTGCATATCAAATGACCTCCCATTAGAAATATATCATATGATAGCATTACATTCCATAGACGGGGACACAACCTTAGTTTCTTAATCATTTGAATCAATTCTCTTAACAAAATATCTACTCTTATCAAATCATAATTACCAAACAATTTCAAACTAATGGAAGAGAATCACGGCTTTAGTCAAGTGACACACTATTCAAGTAACCTTTTCACACCTATTTCCTGTGAGATTCGACACCAACCTAGTTGGGTTATTATATTTGACATCGACCACCTTACACCATTTATATAGGTGTAATTTGAGCGTATCAAGAAAGGTACAAGCTAGAAAGGCGGATATATTCAAAATCGCCCAAGGAAATTCTGATACCTCCAAGAAACTGAAGGAAAGTCTGTTGGAATTCCAGGAAACCACATAGGTAGATGTCCATATTCGTTATGAATCAAAAATCAGAATTGAAGATGATCAATTGAGTTCTTTGGTGTCTTCTAAAGGACGGAATCATGATCAGAATCAAGACAAATTCAAAAGTAATTTTGATGCAGATTGGAGGTCTTCTAGGAGTCGCTTTCATCCTTACCAAAGGATTGATGAGTGAGGAAATAAAGGTTCCTTCTCCTGTAAAGCTCTGCTTTTTCGACCATGATCCGCCCTTTGAGATCCCAAGATTCAGTAATACCTCAGTTGTCTAACTATATCTTTAACATCGCCCTAGTAGAACTGGTGTCGGCAATAAGGAATATTAATGAGGCTAGGTTCCCGAAACCAATACGATCGGA
Source organism: Nicotiana otophora (assembly GCA_000715115.1). Taxonomy (NCBI): domain Eukaryota; kingdom Viridiplantae; phylum Streptophyta; class Magnoliopsida; order Solanales; family Solanaceae; genus Nicotiana; species Nicotiana otophora. The sequence goes on along the minus strand of AWOL01S0001841.1, from coordinate 13,035 downwards.
TCCTAGCCAAAAGGATCCTAATCTATATTGTGAGTTCCATGGAACTCATGGTCATAGGACTGGGGACTGCCGGCACCTTCGGGAAGATGTGGAAGCATTGTTAAAGAATGATCACCTTAGAGAATTTCTAAGTGATCGGGCCAAAAGTAATTATGGGAAAAACCGAGATGCTGGGGAACTAGCCAAACCGGTTGCAGAGTCGCTCGCTTAACAATAAATATGATCTTTAATGGAGAAGAAGGAAATGAGGTGACATTTTCAGCTGCAAAGAAGATGAAGATATTGGTAACTCATGGCAAGAGGATCCGAGAAATTTCACAAGATGACATCACCTTTACAGAAGAGGAGGCCGATGGACTTATTCTACCGCACAACGATGCTCTTGTAATATCTCTTAATGTTTTAGATTTCAAAATTAACCATGTGTTGGTTGATCCAGGTAGTTCAGCCAACATCATATAATGGAGAGTTTTGGAGCAAGCAAAGTTAACTGGAAACATAGTTCCGGCAATAAAGCTTTTAGCCGGGTTCAGCCTAAAAAGTGTTATGACCCGATGAGATATTTTGCTGCCCACGCATGCCGAAGGTGTAATGAAGACCACTCTGTTCGAAGTGGTAGATGGGGACATACGATACAATGTGACCTTGGAAGTCCTTGGATACATGATATGAAGGTTGTGTCGTCAACATATCATCAAATGTTGAAATTTCACACACCGGAAGGGGTCAAGCAGATCATAGGAGATCAACCAGGTGCAATAGAGATGAACGTAGTTACCTTGTCCAGTAGAAGGGGGAAAGAAGCAAGAAAATAGCAACTACCTAAGTCGTTGCCCTCTTCCACTCTGATTGAAGATAATGGAGAAGAGAAGTCATCAGATTTTTATCAGGTATCAGGGTCTTTTCAGGTACCGGAGGAAACCCATGCGACCAAATCAACCGCAGAAGAGCACGAACAAGTGGCCTTATTCATGGAGTTCTTAGAAAGAAAATTCCACTTAAGAAAGAGGTTGAGTCCCAAGCTCAGAATAAAAATTATTGACTTTCTTAAAGCTAACATTGATTGTTTTGCATGGTAACACTCATATATGATAGAAATTCCATTAGATATGGCTGTCCACAAACTGAGTTTGGATCCTAACTAAACTTAGGTAAGGCAGAAGAAATGACCGATAGTAAAGGTCAGAAACAAGTTTGTCAAAGAAGAGGTAACCTGGTTGCTAAATATAGGTTCGATTCGAGAGGTATATTACCTTGATTGGCTAGCTAACATAGTAGTAGTACCTAAGAAGAAAAATAAATTTAGAATGTGTGTAGATTATAAATATTTGAATAAGGTATTCCCAGAGGACTCTTTCCTGTTGCCAAACATTGACCAAATGATCGATGCTATGGTCGGGCATGAGTTGATGAGCTTTCTTGATGCATATTTCGGGTATAATCAAATAAGGATGCACTCGAAGGATCAAGAAAAAATATTATTTATTACAATATTTGGCACGTACTGCTATAATTTGATGCCTTTCGAGCATAGAAAATATCAGAGCCACTTATCAAAGGCTCGTTAATAAAATGTTTGAACAATAAATTGGTAAAATAATGGAGGTGAATATTGATGATATGTTGGTCAAGTCTCTTAATACAGGTGATCATTTCTCTAATTTCTCTTAATATATTGGAGGATATGCTTCACGCTTGCGTTATGGATTTTGGGGGTTCTTGAGATCAGTTCTTTCCTCTTGCGGAGTTTGCCTACAATAACAGCTACTAATCACGTATTCATATGGCTTCCTATCGGGAATTATATGGGAGGCAGTGCCGTTCACCAGTTGTTTGGCTTGAGTCGGTAGAGGCTCGATTGTTGGGTAACCATTTGGTTTAGGTTGCCTTGGAAAGGTCAAGATGATTCAGGATCGACTTCGCACAACTCAGTCTAGGCAAAAGATTAATGCCAATCGTAAAGTTTGTGATGTTGCATTCATGGTTGGAGAGAGGGTTTTTCTTCGGGTTTCACCTATGAAGTGTGTGATTAGGTTAGGAAAGAAGGGAAAGTTGAGCCCTAGTAATATCGGACCCTTTGAGATTCTTGAGAGGGTTGGTGAGGTGGCCTACAGGCTTGCACTACCACCTAGCTTTTCATCAGTTCACCCGTTATTCCATGTCTCTATGCTCTGAAAGTATCACGGTGATCCGTCCCCTGTATTAGATTTCAGCTCAGTCCAATTGGACAAGGATTTGACTTACGAGGAGGAGCCGGTGGCCATTCTAGTACGACAGGTCCGAAAGTTGAGGTCCAAGAGTTATCTTTCTGTTAGAGTGCAGTGGAGAGGTCAGCCAATCGAGGCAGCCACGTGGAAGTTTGAGTCCGACATGCGGAGTAGATACCCACACCTTTTCACCAGTCTAGGTACCTTTCTATGTTCATTCTAGGACGAACGTTTTGTTTAGAGGTGAAAAGTGTGATGACCTGATAGGTCATTTTTGTGTTTCGAGACCTCGATTAGCTCCGTTTAGCATTCCTTGATTTGTATGCGCAGTCCGTGTCTTATTCCGGAAAGTCTTTATGTCAAAAATTGAAGAAAGTGTGAATAATTTTTGCCTTAAAAATAATTTGAGTTGACTACAGTCAACATTTAGTGTAAACGGACCCGGATCAGTATTTTGATAGTCCCGATGTGTCCGTATGATTTGGAACTTGAGTGTATGCCTGGAATTGAATGCGGAAGTCCCAAACTTGATTTAACGTGATTTGTTGAAAACTAGTAATTTGAAGGTTTGAAGAATCTAAAATTTGACCGTAGGTTGACTTTATAGCTACCGGATTCGGGTTTCAGTTCTGAGACTTGGTATAGGTTCATTTTATTGTTATTGACTTGTCTACAAAATTTGGTTCAAGACGTAGTGGATTTGACAAGAATCGGACGCTCGGTTATAAATTTCAAAGTTCTTAAGTTTCTTAGAAAAATTTCATGTATTTTGATGTTCAATTTGTAGATCCAGGTGTTATTTTGGTGTTTTGATTACGCGAGCAAGTTTGTATTATGTTATTACACTTTTGTGCATGTTGGTTTGGAGCCCGAGGTGCTCCGGTGAGTTTCGGATAGGCTACGGGTCAATTTTGGACTTAGAGGTTGCAGCTCCAACTGGTTTTCTATTATCTGGTGCATTGTTCTTTGCGATCGCGAAGGGTAACTTGGGCCGGGGTGGATTTCTTCATCGCGAACATGATGGCTAGGTCATGAACGCGAAGCACTGGAGGGGTTAATCTTCGCGAACGTGACCAGCCTCTCGCGAACGTGTAGGGTTAGGAGGCATAGGATGGAACTTGGTTGTTACTCTACGTGAACGCGAGACCTGGCTCGCAAACGCAAAGGCCAGGGGTGTGAAGCCTTCGCGAACGCGTGAGGTACATCGTGAACGCGTAGGCTGTTTTGGCTCTTGTGTATCACGAAAGCGTCAGGCCCTTCGCGAACGCGAAGAAGGCCTGATGCCCAGTAGATTTTAACTTGAAGAGAATTTTTACCCCAACTTCATAGGTTAGTAGATTTTAACTTGTTTCCTTCCATTTCCATAAACACCCATTGATTTCAGTATTTAATCTATGCTTTTTTTCATGGTAGAAATTAAGGATTTAGGTAAAAATTGGGGATTTTGAGAAATTGAGATTTAGACCTCAAATTAAGGTCGGATTTCGAAACTAATCACATAACCGGGCTCAGGAGTGAATGGGTAATCGGGTTTTGGTTCGAATCTTGTGTTTTGACCAAGCGGGCCTGGGGTTGACTTTTGTTGATGTTTTCCAAAATCATTGAAGATTGAATCTTTTTCACTCGTAGGTAGTTTCTAAAGATTATATTGAATTGTTTAAACTATATTTGCTTATATTTGTTTGGTTTGGAGGTGAAGTTTAGAGGAAAGGCCCTGGTTGAACTTTGATTTGATTGCGGAGTGAGGTAAGTGTTGGATCTAACCTTGACTTGATGGAATTAAGAAATTTTGAACTATGTGTTGTGTGGATAATGTGAGAAAATGGCGTATATGTAAGGTGACAAGTGTATATATATCATCAAGATAATTGTTTTCATGTTTCTCGTTATTTCATGAATTATCTTATTCCATGCTTTATTTGACTTCTATGCCGTAATTGTTATTTCTCATTTAATTATTCTTGTATTAAATTGTTCGTCCCTTCTATGACTCTGAGCTTATATGCTATTTATCTTAATTAATTTACTTGCAGACTTTGATTTGTCACATACTTTACTTGTCCTATTATTTTTGTAATAATTATTGCATCCTAAGATGTAGTTTCATTTGCGTGAGGCGTTTAGTGTGTTAGACACCGATAAATTTTTAAAGTAGAAACTTCGAATTTTAAAGATTCTTTGATTATTATGTGGTCCTTTATTTCCTTGTACTTTTACTCTTTGATGTAGGAATTCTTGTAAATTGTGTTATTAGACTGTTTATGTTAATTGAAATTTCTTGAGGATCGGGTTGCACGTTGCAATGGAAATTGAAAGATAATGAATCTAAATGGTAGAATAAGGGAGGATACTTGATGTTGATAAATTATGATATGGTGGGATCGGGTTGCGCGCCACAACTGATTATATACGTGCTACTTGATATTGACAAAACATGATACAGCGGGATCGGGTTGCGCGCCGCAACGGATGTGTATTGTACTTGTTGTTAATATTGTGTTGGCTTCAGATATTTTTATATGAGATTATGAGACTTGTTATTCTGGGCTCTCTCATAATGAGTTTTGAGTTCATTTTCACAAGTTAATTACTTTACTTCCATTTCCCGTCTTTCCTTTATTATTATTATTATTATTATTATTATTATTATTATTATTGCATACAGGTCATTGTAAGTGGACCGCTTTAGCCTCGTCACTACTTTGTCGAGGTTAGGCTCGGCACTTACAGAGTACATGGGGTCAGTTGTACTCATACTAAACTTTGTACTTCTTGTACAGATACTGGAGTTGGTCCTAGCAGTGTTCAGTAGCTTTTGCTCGGATTCAGTTGCTGACGGAGACTTGTGGTACATCAGCACAGTGTCCGCAGCCCCGAAGTCCCCTTCCCTCCTATCTTTGTTGTTTTATTGAGTTTCAAAATAGTGTATTTTATTCAGACCATGTTTGTAGCACTCTAGATGTTCAAGTACTCGTGACACCAGCTTTTGGGTTATGTATAGACTTCGTTGCTCGGTAATATTTTACTATACTTTAAACTTATATCGTTTCAATGTTAATATCTTGTTATAAATTGTTAAAATCAGTTAATGTTCTGTTCCACGTCAGCTTGCCTAGCAAGTAGATGTTAGATTCCATCATAACCCCGAAGTTGGGATTCCGGGTCGTGACAGAAAATATCTCTACAACCAACAACTTTAACCTCAATGTGATGATAACTTCCACAACTTCACCATCAATAACTCAACAAGAAGATATTCCACGAATTAACAACATCAAATAATAGTAATTCAACAAGAAGTAACAAAATAATAAGAGAGGTAGTAACTTCAACTAAAGCATATAAGAGCAATTATGATAATAAAAGATAGAAACAGTCAGCAACGTCAATTAAAGCATGTGAGAGAAAATCTAACAATGAAAGATGTAACATGTTATAACAATTAAATTAAATGCATGGAAGAAGTCTAGAAGTCTAAATCGATCAACCCTGAGAAGTACTGCTGAAGTCGAATTTGCGACATAATTCTTTGCAAATGTTAAGAACACTGGTCATCGCAAAAGCGACAGCTTGCTCACAAAAGCGCACTGCCAGGCTTCGCAAAAGCGAGGTCCCTCCCCAGCAGCCCAACATCGCAAATGCGATGAAAACCTCGCTATGTGAGAATAGAGCACCAGTTATAGCTGAATCTTCTACAACCTCTCCAGAACGCGTCCAAAATTCATCCTCGGAACTCCACACCAAATATCAACACAAGTCTAAAAATATAATACGAATTCACTCCGAAATCAAACCATCAAAATAACATCTAGAACTACGAATCGAACATCAAACCGCATGATTTCCAAAAGAAATCTCAAGAACCTCAAGAATTGCAACCAAGCGTCTGAATCCTATCAAACCAACTCCAAATGACACCAAATTTTGCAGACAAGTTCCAAATAGCAAAATAGACCTATTCCAAGTCCTGCAACCAAAATTCGAACCAGGTAGTCACTAAGTCAAATCATTGTCAAACTTGGAAAAATTTTAAATCTTCAAATTTCAAATATTTTCCAATTATGGCCAAAACCTTCTAGAAGCTTCCCCACTTGGCGTGAAGCCATAGGACCTATCATCCGATGATCAACAATAGTGACCTTCTTAGCTCGTGCAACACCAGTCATAGGATACCAGAACTCGCTACACTCCACATGCGAACAATTGAAAGATCTGTCAATACATCCCTGTCCTCAGTCTGAACAACACGTTGAGACGATAATCGAGCATCCATGCCCCCCCCC